>CM075813.1:42147842-42462914 GCA_037975025.1 Excoecaria agallocha | reverse complement strand
TTTGCATTTTGGGTCATTTTTTCAGCAAAAACTCATAGGGGTACCCCTTTGCATTTTGAGTGAATTTTTCAACCAAAAACTCATGGGGGTACCCCTTTGCATTTTGGGTCAGTTTTTCGCCAAAAACTCATAGGGGTACCCCTTTGCATTTTGGGTCAGTTTTTTGCCAAAAACTCATAGGGGCACCCCTTTGCATTTTGGGTCAATTTTTCAGCCAAAAACTCATACGGGTACCCCTTTGCATTTTGGGTGAATTTTTCTACCAAAAACTCATAGGGGTACCCCTTTGCATTTTGGGTCGAAGTTTTTCGCCAAAAACTCATAGGGGTACCCCTTTGCATTTTGGGTAAGTTTTTCTCCAAAAAGTCATAGGGGAACCCCTTTGCATTTTGGGTCAGTTTTTCAGCAAAAACTCATAGGGGTACCCCTTTGCATTTTGGGTGAATTTTTCCACCAAAAACTCATAGGGGTACCCCTTTGCATTTTGGGTCAGTTTTTCGCCAAAAACTCATAGGGGTACCCCTTTGCATTTTGGGGTGAATTTTTCAACCAAAAACTCATAGGGGTACCCCCTTTGCATTTTGGGTCAGTTTTTCACCAAAAACTCATAGGGGTACCCCTTTGCATTTTGGGTAAGTTTTTCTTCAAAAAGTCATAGGAGAACCCCTTTGCATTTTGGGTCATTTTTTCAGCAAAAAACTCATAGGGGTACCCCTTTGCATTTTGAGTGAATTTTTCAACCAAAAACTCATAGGGGTACCCCTTTGCATTTTGGGTCAGTTTTTCGCCAAAAACTCATAGGGGTACCCCTTTGCATTTTGGGTGAATTTTTTCAACCAAAAACTCATAGGGGTACCCCTTTGCATTTTGGGTCAGTTTTTTGCCAAAAACTCATAGGGGCACCCCTTTGCATTTTGGGTCAATTTTTTAGCCAAAAACTCATAGGGGTACCCCTTTGCATTTTGGGTGAATTTTTCTACCAAAAACTCATAGGGGTACCCCTTTGCATTTCGGGTGAATTTTTCAACCAAAAACTCATGGGGGTACCCCTTTGCATTTTGGGTCAGTTTTTCGCCAAAAACTCATAGGGGTACCCCTTTGCATTTTGGGTCAGTTTTTCGCCAAAAACTCATAGGGGTACCCCTTTGCATTTTGGGTAAGTTTTTCTCCAAAAAGTCAAAGGGGAACCCCTTTGCATTTTGGGTCAGTTTTTCAGCAAAAACTCATAGGGGTACCCTTTGCATTTTGAGTGAATTTTTCAACCAAAAACTCATAGGGGTACCCCTTTGCATTTTGGGTCAGTTTTTCGCCAAAAACTCATAGGAGTACCCCTTTGCATTTTGGGTGAATTTTTCAACCAAAAACTCATAGGGGTACCCCTTTGCATTTTGGGTCAGTTTTTCGCCAAAAACTCATAGGGGTACCCCTTTGCATTTTGGGTGAATTTTTCAACCAAAAACTCTTAGGGGTACCCCTTTGCATTTTGGGTCAGTTTTTCACCAAAAATTCATAGGGGTACCCCTTTGCATTTTGTGTCAGTTTTTCACCAAAAACTCATAGGGGTACCCCTTTGCATTTTGGGTCAGTTTTTCGCCAAAAACTCATAGGGGTACACCTTTGAATTTTGGTTCAGTTTTTCGCCTAAAAATGTCAAAGGACCTTATGCAATTTGACTCAGTTTTTCAGCCAAAAACTCAAAGGGTTACCCCTTTACATTTTGGATCAGTTTTTCACCAAAAACACAAAGCGATATCCCTAAACAATTTTACTCAATTTTATAGCCAAAAACTCAAATGGGTACCCCTTTTGCATTGTGAGTCAATTTTACCACCAAAAACACAAAGGGGTTCCCCTATACAATTTTACTCAGTTTCTCAGCCAAAAACTCAAAGGGGTACCCTTTTTGCATTTTGGATCAGTTTTTCACCAAAAACGCATAGAGGTAACCCTATGCATTTTTACTCGTTTTTTCAGCCAAAAACTCAAAGGGGTACCCCTTTTGCATTGTAGATCAATTTTTCACCAAAAACACAGAGCAATTTCCCTATGCATTTTTACTTGATTTTTCAGCCAAAAACTCAAAAAGGTACCCTTTTTGCATTTTAGGTCTATTTCTCACCAAAAACAAAAAGAGGTACCCCTATACATTTTTACTCGATTTTTCAACCAAAAACTCAAAGAGGTACCCCTTTTGCATTGTAGATCAGTTTTTCACAAAAAACACAAAGGGGTTCCTCTATGCATTTGAACTTGATTTTTCAGCCAAAAACTCTAAAGGGTACCCCTTTTGCATTTTGGGTCTGTTTCTCACCAAAAACACAAAGAGATACCCCTATATATTTTTACTCGATTTTTCAGCCAAAAACTCGAAGAGGTAACCCTTTTCATTTTTTATCTGTTTTTCACCAAAAACAAAAAGGGCACCCCTATTCAATTTGACTCAATTTTTCAACGAAAAACTCAAAGGGATACCCCTTTGCATTTTGGGTCAGTTTTTCACCAAATACACAAAGGGGTACCCCTAAGCATTTTTACTCAGTTTTACAGCCGAAAACTCAAAGGGGTACCCCTTTTGCATAGCTTCAGTTTTTCACCAAAAACACAAAGAAATTTTCTTATGCATTTTTACTCAATTTTTCAGCCAAAAACACAAAAGGGTACCCCTTTTGCATTGTGGGTCAGTTTTTCACCAAAAACACAAAGGGATTTTCCTATGCATTTTTACTCAGTTTCTCATCCAAAAACTCATAAAAGGTATCTCTTTGCATTTTTGCTCAGTTTTTCAACAAAAACTCATAGGTATACATCTTTGCATTTTGGTTCAGTTTTTCAACAAAAAGTCAAAGGGTCTTATTCAATTTGACTCAGTTTTTCAGCCAAAAACTCAAAGGGGTACCCCTTTGCATTTTGGGTCAGTTTTTCAGCCAAAAACTAAAAAGGAAACCCTTTTTGCAATGTGGTTAAATTTTTCACCAAAAACACAAAAGGCTTTCCCTATGCATTTTTTCTCAGTTTTTCAGCCAAAAACTCAAAAGGGTACCCCTTTTACATTTTTGGTCAGTTTTTCCCCAAAAATACAAAAGGCCACCCCTATGCTTTTTTACTCAGTTTTTCAGCCAAAGCCTCAAATAGGTAACGCTTCTCATTTTTGGTCTGTTTTTCACTAAAAACAAAAAGGGCACCCCTATGCAATTTGACTCAATTTTTCAACGAAAAACTCAAAAGGGTACCCCTTTGCCTTTTGGGTCAGTTTTTCACCAAATACACAAAGAGGTACCCCTAAACATTTTTACTCAGTTTTACAGCCGAAAACTCAAAGGGGTACCCCTTTTGCATAGTGAGTCAGTTTTTCACCAAAAACACATTGGAGTTTCTCTATGCATTTTTACTCAATTTTTAAGCCAAAAACACAAAAGGGTACCCCTTTTGCATTGTGGGTCAGTTTTTGACTAAAAAACACAAAGGGATTCCCCTATGCATTTTTACTCAGTTTCTCAACCAAAAACTCAAAGGGGTACCCCTTTTACATTTTGGATTAGTTTTTCACCAAAAACACATATGGCATGGGTACCCCTATACATTTTTACTTGATTTTTCAATAAAAAATTCAAAGGGGTACCCCTTTTGCATTGTGGATCAATTTTTCACCAAAAATACAAAGAGATTCCCCTATGCATTTTTACTTGATTTTTCAGCCAAAAACTCAAAGAGGTACCCCTTTTGCATTCTGGATCAATTTCTCACCAAAAACACAAAAGGGTACCCGTATGTATTTTTACTCGTTTTTTCAGCCAAAAACTCGAAGGGATATCCTTTTACATTTTTGGTCAGTTTTTTAACAAAAACTCATGAGGTACACCTTTGCATTTTGATTCAGTTTTTCACCAAAAAGTCAAAGGGGCACCCCTATGCAATTTAACTCAGTTTTTCAGCCAAAAACTCGAAGAGATACCCATTTGCATTTTGGATCAGTTTTTCAACAAAAAACTAAAAGGGGAACCCCTTTTGCATTGTGGTTCAGTTTTTCACAAAAAACACAAAGGGCTTCCCCTATGCATTTTTACTCAGTTTTTCAGCCAAAAACTCAAAGGAGTTCCCCTTAGTTTTTTAGGTTAGTTTTTTTGCCAAAATTTCAAAAGGATACCCTTTACATTTTGGCTCAATTTTTCACCAAAAACTCAAAAGGACAACCCTTTGCGTTTTGGCTCAGTTTTTCAGGTAATTTCATTGGAGTACACCTCTGCATTTTAACTCAATTTTTTACTAAAAACTCAAAGGAGTGTCCTTTTTCATTTTGACTCAATTTTTCAGCCAAAAACTCAAATTAGTTCCCCTTTTAATTTTGACTTAGTTTTTCACCAAAAACTAAAAGGGGTACATACCTCTTTACATTTTAGCTTAATTTTTCACAGAAACTCAAATAGTTACCCATTTGCATTTTGGCTCAATTTTTTACCAAAAACTCAAAAGGGTACCCCTTTGCATTTTAACTTGATTTTTCATCAAAAACTCAAAAAGCTAACCCTTTGCATTGTCTCAATTTTTTACCAAAAACTCAAAGGAATATCCCTTTGATTTTTAGCTCAGTTTTTGAGCCAAAATCTCAAATGGATACAACTTTGCATTTTTGCTTAATTTTTCACCAAAAACTCAAATAGACAATCCTTTGCATTTTCGCTTAGTTTTTCAGACAAAATCTCAAAGGAGCACACCTTTGTATTTTGACTCAATTTTTCACCAAAAACTCAAAGTGGTACCCCTTTTCATTTTGAATTAGTTTTTCAGCCAAAAATTCAAATGAGTACCCCTTTGAATTTTGGCTTAGTTTTTCACCAAAAATTGAAAAAGTTACCCATTTGCAGTTTGCCTCAATTTTTCTCCAAAAACTCAACGGGATACCCTTTTGTATTTTGGCTCAACTTTTCACCAAAAACTCAAAATGGTACCTCTTTATTTTTTGGCTAAGTTTTTTAAAGAAAATCTCAAAAGGGTATACCTTTGCATTTTTATCCAATTTTTCACCAAAAACTCAATAGGACACCTGTTTGCGTTTTGGCTAAGTTTTTCAGACAAAATCTAATAGGGGTACACCATTGCATTTTGATTTAATTTTTCATCAAAAACTCAAAGGGGTACCACATTTAATTTTTACTTAGTTTTTCACCAAAAACTCAAATGGATACCCCTTTGCAATTTGGCTCAATTATTCACCAAAAACTAAAAGAGGTAACACTTTGCATTTTTGCTCAATTTTTCTCCAAAAACTCAAAAGGGTACCCCCTTCACATTTTTTCTCAATTTTTCACCAAAAATCAAAGGGATACCCCTTTGCTTTTTGGCTTAATTTTTCAGCCAAAATCTCAAATAGATATCACTTTGTGTTTTTGCTCAATTTTTCACCAGAAACTTAAAGGGACACCCCGTTGTATTTTGACTCAAATTTTCACCAAAAACATTAAGGAACACCACTTTGCATTTCGACTCAATTTTTCACCAAGAACTCAAAGAGGTACACATTTGCATTTTGGCTCATTTATTCACCAAAATTCAAAGAGGTAACTCTTTACATTTTGGCTCAATTTTCACCAAAAACTCAAAGTGAAAACCCTTTGTGCTTTGGCTCAATTTTTTAAACAAAATCTCAAAGGGATACACTTTTGCATTTTGACTAAATTCTTACCAAAAACTCAAAGGGGTACTCCTTTGCATTTTGACTCTTTTCAGCCAAAAACTCAAATGAGTACCCCTTTGAATTTTGCTTCAGTTTTTTAGCCAAAAACTCAAAGGGTTACCCCTTTGCATTTTACCTCAATTTTTCAGCCAAAAACTCAAATGAGTACCCCTTTGAATTTTGACTTAGTTTTTCACCAAAAACTCAAAGGAACTTTTGCATTTTGACTCAATTTTTTGGCAAAAACTAAAAGGTATATCCCTTTACATTTTCACTCAATTTTTCACCAAAAAATCAATGGGGTATATTTTTGCATTTTGACTCAATTTTTTACCAAAAACTCAAAAGGTTACACCTTTGCATTTTGAGCCAGTTTTTCTGCCAAAAACTGAAAGGAGTACCCTTTTGAATCTTGGCCTAGTTTTTCACCAAAAACTAAAAAGGGTGCATACCCCTTTACATTTTGGCTTAAGTTTTCACCAGAAACTCAAAGAGGTATCTCTTTGCATTTTGGCTCAATTTTTCACCAAAAACTCAAAAGGATACCTCTTTGCATTTTGACTCAATTTCTCACCAAAAACTCAAAGGGATTCTCCTATGCATTTTGGCTCAAATTTTCACCAAATCCCATTGTTTTTTTTGCTCAGTTTTCCAACCAAAATCTCAAAAAGGCACACCTTTATATTTTGGCTCAATTTTTCACCAAAAACTCAAAAGGACAACCCTTTGCGTTTTGGCTCAATTTTTCAGACAAAATCTCATTTGGATACACCTTTGCATTTTGACTCAATTTTTCACCAAAAACTCAAAGTGGCACCCTTTTGCATTTCGACTTAGTTTTTCAGCCAAAAACTCAAATGAGTACTAAAAGCAAATATAAAATCATCATTAAATAAAGTAAATAGTATCATTTTTACATGTCAACATTACTTATTCTAGCTACCTATAATTTTCGTCTTTATTATCAAAGGCAGCGCAGTGCTCTACTTGCCATTTCTCAACCTAATTTATCATTAATTTATGAATTATTTGCCACTCATCTTGTTTAAGTTACACATGAAAATTCTTAGTCATATTTATATACTAATCATAGCATTAATTATGTACATCATCCCAGCTCACATAATCATTATCACGAAATCATTCCTACTTATTTTTAGTTAGTTTTGTAATTAAGGGTAGAATAATAATTTACTGTATATGCTAGTTATATCTATATAAACCTATTTGTATTATTCTTTTAGTGTAATTGAGATAATAAAGAAAATCTCGTTCCATAAAATTCTTCATGGTATCAAAGCCACTGCAGTTTCGAAAGTTAACTCCCTTCCGCAATTGGTTGTTTTCGATCGCCATTTTTTCGACAAGTATAGAAGGTCACATTTCAGCCCTTCTCTTTTGACACCGCCCCCACCGGAGGGAAGCCCAGATGGTTTTCAGCCAGTGCCCAAATTATCGGCATCATCTAATCGCGCACGTGGGTACACGTCTTCCGGCCACTTTTTGCCATCATTTCTTCCTCCGTCCACCTTGCTGGCCTTTTTCAATTCCAATGGACTGGTTTTCGGTGACTTTCGACACCTTGGTTCTCTGGGTCCCACGCTACAGGTTCTATAACTGTGTTTTTTAGGTTCTCTTCTGCTGTTGGGGTAATTCTTTGCTATTTGGGTGTTTCTTGCCTTTCAATTGTTATTTGTCATTATGTTAGATACTAAGAACACTAATATGGAAGCAGAGAAATATTATCCTATTAATGACAGTCTATATTCTCAAATTAGCCCTGTTAAACTAGATGGGAGCAGTACTTATTTAGTCTGATCTAGGTCATGCTTATTGTCTATCAAGGCTAGAAGATTGCAAGGTTGTATTGATGGAAGTAAAAAGTCACCACCTATCACTGACCCTACTTTTAGTCAATGGAACTCTGATAACTCATTGGTTATATGTCTTGACTTTTGAATTCTATGCATGATAAAATCTCTAGACAGTATTTACTGCTTGACACTGTAGAAAAGATATGGAAAGCTACAAAAATAACTTATTCTC
The DNA here is from genome assembly GCA_037975025.1 of Excoecaria agallocha. Classification (NCBI taxonomy): domain Eukaryota; kingdom Viridiplantae; phylum Streptophyta; class Magnoliopsida; order Malpighiales; family Euphorbiaceae; genus Excoecaria; species Excoecaria agallocha. The sequence goes on along the minus strand of CM075813.1, from coordinate 42,455,197 downwards.
GAATGGAAAATGATGCTCAGATCTTTAAACTTAGAAACAAAATTCATAGCACAAAATAAGGTGAGCTAACTGTTTCAGATTATTTTTCTGAATTGGATAGTTTATGGCAGGAATTGGATTATTATCAAGATTTTCAAGCAAATGTGTTTATGTTATACTAATTCAAAATATGCTTGAAAAATAGCAGGTTTATGATTTTTTGATTGGTTTAAATCCTGAATTTGATCAAGTAGGAGTTCAAGTTATTAACAGATCTCCTTTTCCTTCCCTTAAGAAGGCACACTCTTTAATCCAGCAGAAAGAGACCAGAAGAAGTTTTATGCTTTATACTGCACCCATTAAGAAATAGGGTTTAACTGCCCATATTACTCTTGAGCAGCCAAAAGGTATTATTTCTGATAAAGATCATTTGCACTGTGATTATTGTGGTAAGCCAAGGCATACTAAAGAGACTTGCTGGAAGTTGCATGGAAAACTTACTAAGGGTCTAGGGAAAAAACAAGTAAATCCAACCAGGACTCAAGCAAATGTGTTAGAAACAGTCGAATCATCTAGGGAGTCAGCCTCAATTGAAAGTCTTTCTTTTGATGAAATTCTGCATTTCAAGCGTCTTCTGTCTCAACTTAATCCTTCCTCCAGTGCTACCTCCAATTTTGTCAAGTCAGGTAACTTTTTCTCACCTTAACTCATGGATAACAAGCATTTTTAAAGGCTTTCTTAACTACTCTCCTTTTCTAAAAAGGGATAGTGTCAAGGTGGCTGATGGGTCTTTAACCCCTATTTCTGGGACAGGTTTAATACTCCTAATATTAAGCTATCTTTTGTTCTTCATGTTCCACAATTCCCTATCAATCTTTTATTTGTTAGTGCTATCATTAAACCTTTTAACAGTAAGGTTGAATTTTTCCCTGATCATTGTGTTTTTCAGGACTTGGCTCTTTTTAGAAGATATCAGGATGTTAACCAAGAGATAATTCAATGGCATAGATTAGGGCATCCATCATTTTTTGTCTTAGTAAAATTATATCCTAATTTGTTTTCTAGAATTTGATTTGATTCTTTATCTTGTGATGCTTGTGAGTATGCTAAACATACTAAAAAATTCTTATCCTTTGAGTGATAATAAAGCCAATTAACCATTTATACTTGTTCATTATGATGTTTGGAGGCCTACACAGATTGCCTCTTTGTCTGAAAATCGATGGTTTGTTACTTTCATTGATTGTTGCATTAGAGTGACTTGGGTATATTTGATTAAGGCAAAAAGTTATGTTTTCTCTTGTTTTCAATCTTTTCAAAAAATGGTTCACACCTAGTTTGATGCTAAAATAAAAATTTTGAGAACTGACAATGGGACAAAGTATATGGATTGTAAATTTGGTATTTATTTGGAGTCTCATGGAATTGTCCATCAAACTAGTTGTCCTTGTACTAGAGCTCAAAATGGTGTAGCTGAAAAAAAATAGGCATTTGTTGAAAAGTTGCTAGATCCCTTATGTTTACTATGAATGTTCCAAAGCCATATTGGGGGGATGCTAATACTAGTGGTTGCCTATCTTATTAATAGAATGCCTCTTAAAGCTTTCAATTTTAGAACTCCTTTAGAAGTCTCAACTGGAAAAAAATGGTTATATTGTTCCACCAATATTTTTGGGTGTGTTTGCTTTGTCCATACTAGAAATGTTGGGAAGTTAGATCTGAGGGCACTAAAATATGTGTTCATTGGATATTCTCCAACCCAAAAAGGATATAAGTGCTATTACCCTCTATCTAGAAAATTCTATGTCAGTATAGTGTTACTTTTCGAGAGTCTAAACCTTATTTTGACATTACACAATCACCTCTTCAGGGGGAGAGTAGTGAAAAAGTGGTGATGAGTGTAAATATAGTACCTCATGATCTTGTTCAAAGGGAGAATGAAGAGATTATTGTTCAAAAAAAGAATGTTGATGTTCAGGGAGAGCAGAATGTTGTTGGTCGTTTAGATAGATCTAATTTGTTAAGATACTCTAGGAAATTCTCAACAACATAGATGTTACTTTTCGAAATCTGAACCTTATTTTGACATTACACAATCACCTCTTCAGGGGGAGAGTAGTGAAGAAGCGGTGATTAATGTACCTATAGTACCTCATGATCTTGCTCAATGAGAGAATGAAGAGATTATTATTCAGTAGTGAGAATGTTGTTGATGTCCAAGGGGAGCATAATGTTGTTGGTCGTTTAGATAAACCTAATTTGTTGAGATAATCGAGGAAAAATAGGTCTGAAGAAGCCATCATGCATTCTACACTCTCAGAATCCTCGGGTGAGTTATCTTGTGACCCCGATTTATCTTCCAACCCTAATTTAAATTTGTCCATTGCACAAAGAAAAGGAGCCAGATCGTATACAAAACATTCCATTTCTAACTTTGTCTCTTATGATTCTCTGTCTCCCTCCTATAGAGCTTTTGCCTTGTCTCTTTCCTCTATGTCTATTCTACAGGATTGGAGGGAAGCTATCACAAATCCAAAGTGGAGAAAAGCTATGTAGAAGAAATGAAAGCTCTCTCTAAAAATGAAACTAGAGAACTAGTTGACTCTCCAGACAAGAAATTGGTTGTAAGTAGATGTTCACAATAAAACACAAAGCTTATGGTTCGATTGAAAGATTCAAAATCAGATTAGTGGCAAAGGGATTCACTCAGACTTATGGAGTTGATTATTAGAAGACATTTTCCCCTGTTACCAAAATGAATACAATCGGAATCTTGCTATCCTCTGCAGCTAACGTGGATTGGGATTTACAACAATTTGATGTGAAAAATGTATTCCTCCACGGGGACCTAGAAGAAGAGTTTATATGGAGATTCCTCCTGGTTTTGATGATTAAAGAACTAAAGGGACGGTGTGCAGACTGAAACAAGCCTTGTATGGGTTGAAACAATCTCCGAGAGCTTGGTTTGAGAGATTCAATAAAGCCATGATTTCTTTTGGTTATCATGCTGTTAATACCCTCTTTATTAGACCCTCCAAGGGTAAGATCACTCTTCTCATTGTTTATGTTGATGAAATAATGATGACAGGGGATGATAAAGAAGAAATGGGTTGGCTAAAGAAGCTCTTAGCTCAGGAGTTTGAGATCGAGGATCTTGAAAAGTTACAATATTTCTTGGGTATTAAAGTTGCCAACCAACCAAAAGAATCTTCGTTTCTCAGAGAAAATATATCATGCATCGTTTGGATGAAACTAGTATATTGGGATGTAAACCAGCAGACACATCCATTGAGAGTAACCTTAGGTTGCAAGCAGGAACTGAAGAATCAATTGATAAAGGCAGATATCAAAGATTAGTGGGTAGACTTATCTATCTATCTCACACCAAACCAGACATTGCTTATACAGTTAGCTTGGTGAGTCAGTTTATGCATGATCTTAAAAAACCTCATCAACAGGTTATTTTTTGCATCTTGCGGTATTTAAAATCAGCCCTTGGAAAATTTCTTCTTTTTTCAAAAAATGATCATCTTCGAATTGAAGCCTTCACAGATGCAGATTGAGCTGGATCTCTAGTTATTGTACATTTGTGAGAGGTAATTTAGTCACTTAGAGAAGCAAGAAACAGAGTATAGTTGCAAGATCTAGTGCAGAAGCAGAATACAAAACTATGGCTTAAGGTATTTGCAAGTTGTTATAGTTGCAGAAGTTAGCAGAGTTAAAGTCAGCTGAAAAAGATAGGCTATTTTTGTATTGTGATAACAAAACTGCAATCAATATTGCTCATACAACATGACAGGACAAAGCATATCGAAATTGATCGACACTTCATCAAAGAGAAATTATCTAATGGTATCTTAAACTTATTTCATGTAACGTTAAACAAACAGTTGTCTGATGTTTTCACAAAAGGACTCTAGCCTTTCATACCATAGTCTGCAAGTTGGGCATATGTAATATTTTTGCACCAACTTGAGGAAAAGTGTTGTTTAATCTACTTATTTTTAGTTATTTTTGTAATTAAGGGTAGAATAGTATTTTACCGTATATACTGGTTGTATCTATATAAACCTATTTGTATTATTCTTTTAGTGTAATTGAAATAATAAAGATCTCGTTTCACAAAATTCTTCATATATACACATAGTTTTGTAATTAATGGGTAGAATAGTATTTTACCGTATATACTAGTTGTATCTATATAAACCTATTTGTATTATTCTTTTAGTGTCATTAAAATAATAAAGATATATGCACACACTCTATAAAATACTTTTATTTGTTACAATCACAGCTCTAATAAAAAAAAAGGTGAAATAACATAATATTAGCAAGCCAAGAAGAATTACGTTCTTACGGTTAGAATAATAGAGTCTTTTAAACCTCATAATTTAAGCCAATAATACAAATTGACCTGCTAAGATAAAGTTTAACTAATTAAACTTTATGACCTATTAGCTTATGAAAATAAAGCTAATCTGTTTCCTTAAAACTAAATCACATGTCTAATCACTTACCAAATACATATAATCAATATTTCTTTATTCTCCACTTAAATTATACAAGGCATTTTTTAAATCTAACTAATTATATAAATGTATTCGTGGTTCTTATCCTAACTAGCTCCTTACTTTGTTCAAAATTTATCAATCATTTTAGTTGAGCAATTAATTTATATACAGCTAAGAAATTAAATCTTGGTCTAATACACCTAACTTAACAAGAAGGAAATTTACCAATTAAAAATCCAAAACATTTGTTATAAATCAATAATTCAAATCTGTATACATATATACACCTACATGCAAGTTCGCGGCTGCTCATTTACCGTCAAAGCCTGAATTATAACAACCGTTTACCTCAAATTAAAATTCTAGTTGAATTCCTAAATTTAGATACGGACATATTTACTTTTATAAAGGAAAGTCCCAAATTATGCATAAGACTAGCCACGATTTTACCAAAAGTCAAATTATATATGTCACTAATTTTAGGATCAGAATTTAACCAAATGCTTAAGTTCCTAAGTCATAACCGACAAAGCTAAAATCAACAGAATTCAGTTCCCAACATGTACACATTTTAAATGCTTAATTAGGCAGAAAATTCAACTCTTATATCAATGCAACCGACTTAACTTAAATTATTTCCTTTAGTATCTTAAACCAATTTTGTGATTTCTTATTTATAATTAGCTAACTTGAACAGTTTACAGCAACCAATTAAATTACCGATTATTATAACTATAAAGCTTACATCCAACCCAACAGTTCTTATAACAGAATTTATGTATTGAATTTCTCATTCTTCTATTTCACTCTTATAGCAAAGGATCCATGGGGTCACATGAATATAAACTAAAACTGAATCCTATTCAATTTATCACTGTATTTCAGTCTAAACTACATTAACGTTTTGCACCAATCTCATTTCACCAGTGACCCCTTTGATGCAATACTAACTAAACTCCCTCCCTCCCTATCTAACTCAATTTATCTAATAGCTAAATTGATTATTCCACATAACATACATCTCAAATAATAAAACACCTAAGTTCAAAAACATCAAGAAATTCCTAATATTACACATTTTATTTAAAGAAATTAAAGGAGTAATTTTAGTAGTACACATACCAGTTGGGGGTGAATATTATGCAGAATTTCAGCTCAATTTTGTCAAGATCAAATTGATTTTGCCGGCCGCCGGTCATCAGCGTGAAAACGAAAACATCTGACAACCCACCTGACCATCGGCGGTTCACTAGTGCAATTCGTTCTGCCGCTTGACGCCGAGACTGATCGGAAAATAGAGTTGTTGATTTTCCAATGAGAAGAAGAGGAGAATAGAGGGGCGAAACAGTAGGGAGACATGGCTAATTGGAGGGCAGAGGGCAATGGCTGCAGTGGCTTAGCTGGCCGGTGCGATGGAGGGCATGGTCAGCTATCACCGGCACTGGTAGATTGCTCTCTTCCTTTTTTTCCTTTTTTGTGGTCATAATCTACTCATCCAGAAGAATCTCGTTGTTCTCCCCCCATCCCAAATAGGGGTGAGCAACGGTCGGTTCGGTTCAATAACCGAACCGAAATAACCGAAAACCGAAATTCTCTTATTTTTATCAACCGAACCGAACCAAAATTTTAGAATAACCGAATTTAAACCGAACCAAAATTTTCGGTTGGTTTGATTCGATTAACCGAAAAACCAAAATTTAAAATTATTTTTTAAAAAATAAAAAATATTGTGTTTAAAAATTATAAATTATAATATACTAAAGTAAAAATATGTAAATTGTACAAATAAAAGTTCAAATTAAAGAAATAATCTCAAAATATATAATAAATAATACAAAAAAACCATTAAATTTTTTTTTATTTAATCGATTTTCAATTTAATCGTCAAAATTTTAAATTATCACCTAAAAAATATATATTAATAATTGATAAATGTACTCATATAATTTACAACTAAAAATAAAATAATTTATATGTATAAAATAATTATTTAATAAAAAAATCAAAAAAATATATATAATTATATAAATTTCGGTTCGATTCGATTTTTATGCGGTTTTCTCCTTTAAAAACCGAACCGAACCGAAATAACCGAACAGTCTTAAAAATATAAACCGAAACCGGACCGAAAAACCGAAAAACCGAACCAAATTAAAAAAATCGATCGGTTTGGTTCGATTTTTCGATTTTACCCATAGTTTGCTCACCCCTAATCCCAAATACATATACCGCCCCTTATTTATGTATATTATATTTATTTATTGTTTATTTGAATTTTTTTATTTATAATTATTTTATTTATTATTATTATTATTAACTTTTCCATATTTCTTGTGGCCCCCACACTCATGTCTTAAAAAACTCTAAGACCCTCTCATTCGAGATATTAGTATTAGTATTACTAGGAATGTGCAAAAATCGAACCGATCCAATCAACCCAAACCGAACTGACCAATTCGGGTAAAATTATTCAGATTAATAAGATCGGTTCGATTTTTGATATTAGGTATGCTTCAGGATCGGATCGGATGCACAAACCGACTAACCTGAACCCGACCGAACAACTCGATTTTTTAAATATATAAATAAATAAACTAATTTCTCTACAATATTAATTAATATATAATATATATTTAATGTAATTTTGAAATTGTTAGTTTATTGTATTTTTAAAATATTTTTATGGCATTTAATATTATTTATTTGTATTAATTTAGAATTTTAATTTAAATATTTAAATTAAAAAAATAAATTCAGGTTATTTGGGCCGGGATCCGAAAAAAATAGGGTTAATCGGGTAAAGACCCGATATTTATATAGAATTGGATCGGGTGAGAAAAATTAAGAATTTCAAGTTAGTCGGGTTCACCCGAACCCGACCGATGCACACCCCCAAGTATTACACAAATAGTCAAGAAATTGTTTTTGAACAAAAGCATTCCTAGCCCTAAATATTACACAAATAGTCAAGAAATTGTTTTTGAACAAAAGCATTCCCCTAGGAATGAAAATAAAGTTTAACAAAATGCTAATGACAATAAAAATTCAGAATTACTTTCAAACAAATGGTCAAGAAACAAATATCACTAAAAACAGCACCTAAAATGTGAAAAATTAAGTGAATATCAAACCACCAAAAATATCCTTTTCCACAAAATACGCCAATGCATCAGAAAACACTAAGTTACTGTACCCTAACAAAACTAAAAATGAATCCCAAGATCAAGCTCATTAAAAGTCCCTCCCAAAAGTGTATGCTCAAGATATGCACAAGAAGAATTATCCAAAATCAAGCCTAATCATCAATTAACTCAAAAATTTTCTCCAAGATTAGCATGCTTGAGAATTAGCAACCAATAAAAAATTATGCACAATTTTACTCAATTGACCAGCAAAAAATGCCAAAAATCATTCCCAAGAATGGACGTATCAAAATTTTGCACAAAACTAGCCAACCAAACAAGAAAAAAAAAATTCAGCAGCATGTCCAAAAATAAAAAAGGAAACACTAAATGATGCTTGCATGAGAATAATCAAAAAGTAGGACAAAATATGCACATGATGCTAATCAAAGAAAAGAGACTTAAATCAAAAATTAATATGCACAAACTGCTTACCTGATAGTTGTTACTTACGTGAATTGTAGAAAAAGAAAAGAACACTAAGAATATGCAATTAACAAAACAGCATTGGCCCTATTTGAAATGATAAAAGTAAATTCATTAACTCCTTCTACGCTTAAAACAGAACTATGCAATAGGAACAAAATCGTGATAAGGTTGCTATAGCTACTTCCAATATAGCCCGAGTACAGCACTGTCACCTTTGTATCTATTCAATCTTAATACTGCATTAAGGACCAAAACCAAAAGAAATTAACTCTTTTTAGTTAAAAGTACTAAATGCTAAATTGTATTTCAACAGAAATTCCACTAACAAGAACAAAATAACTAAAATTATAACACTTATAAATATTAGAAAATGGGAATGCCAAGAAGTCACAATGCACAGGATAGTAACATACTTAGAAATGCTTTAAAACTAGTCATGTAGTTCAAATTATTATATAAAAACAAAATCTCTGTTTTCTTTTTTCCATATCAGCTTGCTTTTTCCATATCAACTTGCCTGGGCATGACACTGTTAACATCAAACCACATATAAACCAAATTATTGTTTATACAATCCCTTTCCCTAAAAATGAATACCTAACAAAATAGATCTTTAAAATTTCCTAACAAATTAATCATCAGCATTTGTATTAAGTCTTCACTATACACAAGTAACTGCAACATTTCAAAATTTTCAATTTTCAGAATTTTTGGAGCAAAAAGTAATTAAAAAGTAGTTATGATAGTTTTTTATGATATTTTCCTCCATTTTTTTTAATCAAAATAGAATAAATTTAGTACAATTAAATTAGATAAATATCACCATAGTTTTTTGACATAATTACTACGATGATGAAACAAGTAATGCCAATATCTTAAAATACTACTACTTTTGGGAATCCACCCAGCAGCTCAAAGTATTGGATAATCACCTAAAATTCAATTCTTATATTTGTTCTCAAGTCAATGAAAGAAAACATAAATCAACCTCAGCTTCCAAACCAACAAGATAAAGATCACTAATCAGCATCTTTAAAAAAAAAAAAAAAAAAAAAAAAAAAACCTACCTTGGCAAAATACCGAGCATAAAGAGTAGAGCTAGAAACGCATAAATGTGAAGAAATATATTTTATGCTAACAACCTTTTCAGCAAAGCCCACCCATAGAATTCATAGGCGAATAAAAATCTATCCAAATACCTTATTGATAAGTAAGCACAAAGCGGTCCAAAACCAAGATGAGCATGAACCTGTTGAGCCAACAAAGGCATTAGAATTATTGAGCATTAACCAAAGCTCAATAAAAGAATATCTGAAAAATTAATTAAATACAACATAAAAGAAAGAAAAGAAACATTAAATGATGCTTGGCGTGAGAATAATCAAAAAGTAAGACAAAATATGCACATATGCACAAACTGCTTACCTGATAGTTGTTACTTATGTGAACAGTAGAAAAGCAAAGAACACTAAGAATATGCAATTAACAAAACAGCATTGGCCCCATTTGAAATGATAAAAGTAAATTCATTAGCTTCTTCTACACTTAAAACAGAACTATGCAATAGGAACAGAATCGTGATAAGGTTGTTATAGCTACTTCCAGTATAACCAGAGTACAGCACTGTGACTTTTGTATTTATTCCATTTTACTACTGCATTAAGGACCAAAAGAAATTCACTCTTTTTAGTTAAACTGAAACTGTGCACGGAGCTCTAGTACTAAATGCTAAATTATACTTAAACAGAAATTCCACTAACAAAATAACTAAAATTATCAGACTTATAAATATTAGGAAATGAGAATGCCAAGAAGTGACAGTGCACAGACTAGAAACATACTTAGAAACGCTTAAAATTAGTCTTGTATTTCAAATAAGAAATTAGCCAAAAACTATACTTTATTATACAAAAACAAAATCAACCGACATTTTCTGTTTTGTTTTTTTCATATCAGCTTGCCTAGGCATGACACTGTTAAAATCAAACCCCCTGCTCAGCAAACCTATTTCTATTCATGCATTCTCCGTTCTCAATTATTTGATTGTTTACGGACTATAAAAAACTGAATGCCCTATAATAAAGGGAAAACCAGCAAATAAAAGTGCAGCAAATAAGAGGAAATACTAGCAAAAACCACAAAAGTACTGCCTCTAAAAGCCTATAGGCAAGGCCAGGCCTCGCAAAACCACCGCACAAATTGACAAATTGCTCATCTTCGACGGAAACACATTGCATTCGAAAGACTTCCAGTTTCTGCCTTCGGGAAATACCAAAGCTAAGGATTTGAATCACGGGCAAAACTCAAAACAGGTGGGTGATTAAAAAGAGCAAAACAAAGATCTAAGAAGTGATTTAAAAAAAATAGAGCAAAAACAGAGATCTAAGAAGCGATAAATAAAAAATTAACACATACAAGTTTGAATCACGATTTACACAAACAGGTAGGTGAATCCCCTACAGTAACTCAAACGAGCACAGAGAAGAAAACCGGAATAGGGATGAGAAATCGACTTATCACCACAAATTCACCGTCTTTTCTTCTTAAGTTATCTGAGACATTGATTGGGAAGGAGAGAGAAACTCACAGCCTTTCTCTTCTCTTATTTTTTCTTTTATTTTTCTATAAATTGGCGCACTTTTGTCCCGCTAATATCATGCATCAAGGATCGGATTTTATGTGAATTAGGCACCAGTTAAAATCTTTTCACTATTAAAATTGGGATACTGATAATTAGGGACCAAATAAAAATTTGGTCCTTATTAGTAAGCTTTTAAGGATCGGAAATTTCACTAGTTACTAAAATATGGTGCCTAATACCTTTTTTTCTTGTAGTGATGGTGGAACTGATATCGGCATGAAGAGGACAGCGGCATGGTGAGATCGGTGAAAGAGAAGGTGCGTGGCAAGGTGGGCAGGATATGAACAGCTGAGGAAGGGCAGCAGGGTTGGGCGACCATGAGGGAAGAAAATGAGATGGGTATTATTTCTTTTCGCTATATTCATGGGCTGGGCTGGGTAAAAAGTTGTGGGTAATGGTTAGTAATTTTTTTAAGTGGGTTGAGTAATAAAGTCATAAATCCACTAAAAAAATAACCATTAGCACGCCATTAAAACTCAATATACCCAACTTCAAGGAATATACAATCCTGCAAAAGTGAAAAAAATTAAAATGAGCCAAAGGAAGAAGAAGAAGAAGAAGAAAGCAGTAAAAAAAAAAAAAAGAACTGCCTTTTTTATGCTGTAAATATGCAAAATTTAATCTAAAAGAAGCAGAAATTCAGGTGTAAATATGCAAAATTATGCACTTGACAGTCAAATCGAATCTTACCCTCAATTTTTCAAGTCGGATTAGAATCACTTTTTTAAAGTCAGATTCATATGTTTAGAATCAAAAGCAAGGATTATTCTAACCAATGCTAGAATTGCGGCTACTTTTCCATTTTGCAAAAGTCACAACAGGGAAAAATAGTTTAAGCTGCAATGGACAAGCAGAAAACACAAATAGTCTATCTGAGATAATAAGAACATTTTATTTAACATGGCCCTGGAATAAATTGATAAACAAAAAAATGTGGGGCGGGAATCAGCTAGGGTTTATAGTTATGCGCATAAAACCAGAGAAAATGGATTATTCAGCTGTAACGTATCATCAATTCAATATCATGCAGCTAAACTTGATCTAGGTCCAAATATTATTAAAAAGCTTAGCCATTCACATACAAGTCCTGACCCTTGGCACAAATCAGCAAGGTTTTGTTTTCTTTTCCTTGCCTTTTGTTTTGCCAGTACAAGACAAACTTCTGGATACTTCATCAGTCTGGCATTGCATTAGGAACTGAAACTTTGCCCCAGGTTTACGATATCTTAGCAGGAAACACAAAAGTACAAGGAAAATGGAATTTCTACAAGCATTCTAATGTACCTGGCAGTAGAGAAAGCTATTATCTTTTCCACAAAATATTTTTGCAATAAATTTCCCACCTTCTCTCAGCACATGTATGACAATCGTAAGGCCCTGCAAACAAAATTATCCAGCAGAACAAATTGTGAGTCTATAAGAAAAGCAAACAAGCCTCACAAACATCTGTAGTGATAATTCCAAGCAACAACGACAGAGAGACACACTTTACTAGATCAAATACAAGGGAAAAAAAAAATAATCCATCAGAACAACTCAGTCTAATAGAAAAGCAAACAAGCTTCACAAACATCCCTGGTCATAAGTGTAAGCAAACAGGATAGAGAGTTTACAAGATCAAAAGCAGGAAGAAAAGGTTACAGCACTGAGCAACTTTGTGCAAAAAGTAGAAATGGGAAAAAGTGAACAACGACAGAGAGACACACTTTACTAGATCAAATGCAAGGGAAAAAAAATAATCCATCACAACAACTCAGTCTAATAGAAAAGCAAACAAGCTTCACAAACATCCCTGGTCATAAGTGTAAGCAAACAGGACAGAGAGTTTGCGAGGTCAAAAGCAGGAAGAAATGGTTACAGCACTGAGCAACTTTGTGCAAAAAGTAGAAATGGGAAAAAGTGAAAAGTCCTTGGATGGACATAAAATATTTGAAGAAACTATATTCTGGAAAATTATTAACTGCAAACCAAGGGAAAAAAATATAACCTATAACTTTCTTAAGTAACTTTCAATTGAAGGTATTGATTAGGAAACCAAAATATATATATATAACTTATAACTTTCTTAAGTAACTTTCAATTGAAGGTATTGATTAGGAAATTCAATTGAATGCCCGCAACTCAGTTCAGATGTGATGCAAGACTTGCCTGCTGAGAAATGCTAGATTTTATAACCAAACAATCTTCCTTGCAACTGCAGAAACTGAATTAAGACTTGCTCATGTTTTTTTATGGTATATGCAATGCTTCCAAGACTGTCCATTCACCTGCAAGTTCGCAGAGCTGTTGAAATAGCTTCAGTTGAAGTAGCCCAGTTACCTTATGGTTTAGACCTAAGGTTCATATTTCAAGGCACAAAAGGTAGGTTATATTACCAAGAATAGAAAAGATAAAAAAATATTAAAAACCTCATCATTGTCAATTTCTAATATTTTGGCATAAGCATGAGCAATGGCAGTAAGACCAAATAAACAATAAATAAAGAAATTTCCATGGACATTACATTGTATTCATATTCCTTCAACAAAGGAACTATCTTTAAGCAGGCAGAAGCAGTCTCTTAGAATGGGGAATTTGCACTCTTACTGCTAGTATGAGCTGGGATTGAACAAACTCATCCATATCATGAACACCGGTAAAACAGAAGAAGGCAAGCTTTAGAAAGAAAAAGTTATCAATTTACTGTCCATTAAATTAAGCTACAAGATTAACAATCAAAATGTCTAATGACCTGTAAAAGGAAAAAGGATGAGCTGTAAGCACCGTTCACTATACAACATTTGTTATAGTAAATACGAGTACATGTTATTTTATTAAGTATGCTAAGAACGAAAATGACAAATAGAGTAATGTTCCAAAAATCCAACGAGTTTGACAGAAGCTTCAATACAAGATTATTTGATAGTAATACTAGTCCAACTACCTAAAGCAATCCCGCAGAAGATTTTGAGAGGAAAAATTCTATTACTTCTCACTTCTATTTATGGAGAAAGAATACATGGTATTTCCACACAATTCATGTGGCCTTGTTAGAATACAATCATAATACAGTCTTTTCATAATTATATAATTGCATTATAATGGTAGTAAATCACGCTAGTCAACACCTCCTTTTAATAGGGGTGTGCATCAGTCGGGTTCGGGGTGAACCCGTTTAACCTGAAACCCGACTCTATCCTATATAAATATCGGGCCCCTACTCGATTAACCCGATATTTTTCGGGCCCCGAACCGCCCTACCCGATTTACCCAAATTTATTTTTTAATTTACATATTTAAATCAAAATTAAATTAAAATCATGAATTAATACAAATAAACAATATTAAATACCATAAAAAAAATATTTTAAAAATACAACAAACTAACAATTTAAAAATTACAACAAACATATATTACATATTAATTAATATATATACAGAAATTATGATTTATTTATTTATTAAGTTATTCGGGTTATTCGGTCGGATTGGATTTAGAGGGGTTTTCACCCGACCTGAGCCGAACCCGAAACATCCATAATCTTTATAACCGAATCGACCCTATTAACCCGATTAACTCCACCTGAATGCGTTGGGTCGGGTTGATCGGGTCGGCTCGATTTTTTGCACACCCCTACCTTTGAAGCAATTAATTAACCACATGCCACTCACCTTATAAGGTTGAGTTTCCAAGTCTGCTTGCCAATTATAGATACAGACTATTACTCAATTCTTTATCTCCTTAAACATTTGTGCCTCAACCGGGCTTGGGCAGAATAATAGAGCAAGTACAATTATTAGCAGCAGAACAAAAATGCATTCTTCACCATTAATAGGTTTTTTCTTCATCATTAACATGTTTGCTCGCTAAACTTCAAAACATTATTTCAAAATCATGACCTCTCTTGCGGAGATTGAAAGTAACAACTTTGAGCAATAGATTGAAAGTAACAACTTATGCTCAAGAGAGATCAATTATATTGCAATCCAACTTCAATTAGAATGAAACATTTAATCTCGAGGAAAAAAAGCAGATAAACTTTCCATGTAAGGTTGAATTAGAAAAAAAAAAGTGAAGCATGAACTAGATGACAATCTTCAGCCCTAACCACTTCAGTTGTTCGAGCATTGGTAATGTCTCCCTATACTTGGATAACACCTTCAATTGGAGCCATGGGTTGCAAATCGATAGCCACAATAAGAGGAAGACTATCATTCCTGCAAAGCTCAATCAAAAAATTACTATCTCAACAGGAATGCATAATAGACGGAAAATTTTCATTTTAGGAAATATTATTTGAAAACAACTACAGTGGCATGTGCAAACTTGTATATAGGGGGAAGAGCAAACTAACTGCACAGAGTCGACCATTGCAATCTTCAATAATATTTCTGATTAAGCTGGAGCTTAAATTTTAATACTCAAACTCAATTTACATGGCATTTATACATTGAACCTTGAGCTAAACAATATTTAGCCATTTCTCAAAGTAGTCCAAATTTTGTTACTCAGAAAATCAATATCAAAATAGCATTAGCAGAACCTACTGAAGCAATTTTCTAAGGCAGTCCGAATAGCCTAAATTTTTCAGATGAAAATAGGGTCTACATTCTCCTTAATAAAGGAAGCAAATATCTTATATTCAAGTGGTTTATTTTGGCCATGTCAACTTCTACCAAGAAGACCTAACAATAGATTGTAAGTTCAAAACAACCAGAATGAGCCTAAAATATGTGTATAGATAAATATAATTCGAGTTAGCTCAGTTGTGTTCATGTCTATTCATTAATTAAATTAACCATTTCTCCTTAACTTGATTCATTTTATTCTATATGCACACATAAATTAGTTTTCAATGAACAAGTTAGTGGACGAGAATGCTAGTTTATTAAAAACCTACTGATGTGTGCTTATGAGATGCAAATCAATTGATATCAGTAAACTTGACTGAGTCAAATTGTAAAACAAATAAAGAGCAAGAAAAAATCAACATACAAATCTTTTACACAGATTTATGCATTGGAAAGCCTGTGTCATGTGAACCACATTTGCCAGACTGTGGACAACCTAACTCATGGCTGACCAAGTTGAAGTTTAAGACAAACTACAGCTTCAATGTAAAATATGTGAACATATCCAGATATTATAAAGTTAAGCAGTACCAGGACAATATATTTCAAGAAAATGTATATGGCATTTTAAAAATTTTGAGGCAGGCATATATTTCAATATTAAAAGATAATAAATAAACCTTGAATCTTGTGAAAGATTTGCTGGTAGATATAACTTACAGCTCAATACCTGCAAATAGGAAGCAAAAAATAAAAGAACTAGTCAAGCTGTTTTTTGCGCCAGCTAAGCCCGACAACACCACTATATGTTTGAGGTTTCTCCTAAGATGGAATATCAACATAGATTTACAGCTTCCAACATGCTACTGGGAAAGACGTTCAAAATTTCATCGAGCAAGGGAAACATTTCAGGTATTAAATATGGAATATGCATTTCAGTTGACAAAAACAAATAGAAAAGGTAAACTGGAAAACAAAAGTTTAATGCTTAACCATAGATAAATACTGTCTCATCTAATTAAACAACTTATAACCAGAAATATCCATGAAAGAAAAATACTATTTCATCTGTGTATAAGTATGTCCCCTTTAAATAGCCAAGTGTTAAATAATTCAAAGTCATTCAAATCAAATCATACCTGACTCCAGCTACCGTCACTCCTAGAAATGAAACCAAGATCAAACAACTCAAGATGAACTCCCCGAGTGAATTAATATATTTCATTCTTTTTTAACCTAATATCACATGGACAAAACTAGCCAACCAAAACGCAGAAAAAAAAAAAAAAGAATCAATAGCAATAACAAGACCAACAGGACAGCAAAATAACTAATCAATATTCAAAAAAATTCAGCACTTCTATTTCAAAGTCGTCGCACACACTTTCTCCTCGCACTGTATCGATGCAGAACAAAATATAATCATGGGACGAAAAGCAACAAAAAAATAAAAAGACAACGTTATGCAGAGTTGCTCTGTTCTGTAGTTGGGGTTCACCATGATCTTGTCTTCTTCAAGAACGCTACCATGGGAGGATGACTCGGCATGGGCTGGTGAGGAGGCTGCCAGCCAAATGCTGGCTCCCCATTGGCATAGTGGGTGCTGCTGCAGATCTGCCTCGTTGGAGCGGTGGGAAGTGGAAAGGCAACGGCACTACTCCAGCGCACAGCCTCGCTCGCTCGTTGTGGTTGTGCTCACCAGGATTTTAATCAGGCCTTGGGGGAGCTGATATCGGCAAAGAGAGGAAGGCGGCGTGGTGAGATTGGTCTTTTTGCTGTATCCATGGGCTAGGATTGGTAAAAACTTGCGGGTAATGGTTAGTAATTTTTTTAATTGGGTGGAGTAATATAAGTAAAATAGTCATAAATCCACCATTAAAACTAAATATACCCAACTTAAAGGAATATTCAGTCCTGCAAAATTAAAAAAAAAAAAATTAAATTAACCAAAGAATGAAGAAGGAAGCAGTAAAAAAAAAATACTGCCTTTTTTATACTGTAAATATGCAAAATTTAATATAAAAGGAAGAGAAATTCAGGTGTAAATATGCAAAATTATGCACTTGACAGTCAAATCGAATCTTACCCTCAATTTTTTAGGTTGGATTTGAATCGCTTTTTGAAAGTTGGATTCATATGTTTCAAATCAAAATTGTCAATTCATACTTAATTGTTTTTCTAGCTGCATAATATTAAATTTATTACAATTACAAATTTATTAAGTTTCATATTTCTTTTTCGTCTTGAAAATCCATCTACCACTATCAATAATGCTACAAACAATATCAAAATCATAAAGCAAGTAAAAAGTACCCAAATTAATTGAAAATTAATGGATAAAAATAAGAAAAAACCCAGTAAGAATATGCAATTTTGGTAATTTAACAAATACCCCTACACTTGTCCCATGATTGTCCTCAAGCATTAATCAAACCACATAATCAATCCTGTCAAAAGTTATTTCACCCACAAACAGATTCCAATCCTATAAGCTTTGACCAAATCAAAACACAAGGCAAATTAGAAAAAGTAATCCAAAACAACTTTCCACAAATTCATGTCAGAACATGGATTTCTAAATAATATTTTCAAACTGGAAACAACAAGATTCTGTACATTAATCAATTCAAAATTAAATCAATGCACAAAGGAAACTCATCAAACCAAATTAGACACCATAATTATACATGTTTTAATGGATAAAGGAGAAGAAACCAGGATTTTTTTTTTTTCAATTTATTCAAGCTCAATCCACTTCCATAGACTGTAGTGGACGCGAAGGTATCCGAATCTGACCCGCATACACCCGATTTTTCCAGTCTAAGAAAGATTCAAATGCATACAAGATATGTAGAAATCCTTTTTACGCGAGGGTACCCGGTTCTGACCCGCATACACCCGGTTACTCAGATTACACAATTCAAAGCGGCTACTAGCTCTACTCTTATCCGTTTTTTGTGCAGACAGCGGAGTAAAAATTATAGCAATTTTAGTTCTTTCTTTTTTTTTTAACTCCTGGTAACCAAATTTTCCAATTCCATAAACTTTCATAGACTGTAGTAGACGCGAGGGTACCCGGTTCTAACCCGCATACACCCGGTTTTTTCAGTCTAAGAAATATTAGAATGCTTACAAGGAATGTAGAAACTCTTTTTACGCGAGGGTATCCGGTTCTGACCCGCATACACCCGGTTACTCAAATTACTCAATTCCAAAGCATCCAACACAAAATAGGTGTCCAAACTAGTTTTAACAAGTCTCTAAAATGCAAGAATTTCAAATTAAGGTTATGCAAAGCTTGTATTTCACCTTTTATAACCTTGGCGTTTCCAATTTGAAAGAAATTTAAGACTACCATGAATTGCATGAAAAAGAGTAAGTCATCATGAAAACTATTCAATTTTGCCTGACATCCCAACAAGTCAAAAAACTAAATAGTCAAGTAATTGTTTATGGACAAAAACTTTCCCCTAGAAATGAAAATAAAGTTTAACAAAATGCTAATGGACAAGAAAAATTCAAGTTTATTTTCAAGCAAATGATCATGGGACAAATATCACTCAAAACAACACTGAAAATGTGAAAAATTAAGTGAATATTGAACCACCAAAAAATCTTTTTCCGCACAATGTGCCAATGTATCAGAAAACACTAAGTTACAGTAACCCAAACCAAACTAAAAATGAATCCCAAGATCAAAAAATTACTAAAATTCAACTCTCTACTAACTAGAGTTCCAGCAGCAAGGATCATTAAAAACCTCCCCCACAAGCGTATGCTCAAGATACGCACAAGAAAAATTATTCAAAATCAAGCCTAGTCATCAATTATCTCAAAAATTTTCTTCACGATCAGCATGCTTCAGAATTATCAACCAATAAAAAATTATGCACAATTTTACTCAATTTACCACAGAAACAAAAGATGCCAAAAATATCAAAATTTTGCACAAAAGTAGCCAACCAAACAGGACAAAAAAAAGGAGAAATTCAACAGCATTTCCAATAGCAAGACAGCAAAAAAATATAATTATATTCACACAAATTCAGCACTTCTATTTCAAAATCCTCCCCACACTTTCTCCTCGCATTGAGGACAATGCAGAACAAGACATAATCATGGGGCGAAAAGCAACAAAAAAATAATAGAAATATAAGGTTTAGAAACTGTCCTGTTATGGAGAGTCACTCTGTTCTGCAATTGGGGTTCACCATGATCTTGTCTTCTTCAAGAAAACTGCCGGTTGACGATGGCTAGGCTGGTGAGGAGGCTGCCAGCGCGACTGCTGACCGTGGCACTAGCTCGCCGTCTGCCTGCATTGGCATGGTAGGCATTGGTTAGCTCACTTGAAATGATTTTTATCAATATGTATATTAATTGAAATATGAGAGTTGTGAGTAATTGCCGAACTAAAAACTGAAACATACAAAAATAAATAATTGAAAATGAGTGATTCTCTGATAGGGTTAGGGAGACAATGTAAAGATAATACGAGGGCTTAATAGAAACTCTGGAAAACAAAAGTGGACAATTGCCTCCACGGCACCTTCTCGGTGGATCTCTAATCCAAAAACTGGAGAACCACAACAAGCTTTGAGTCTGTAAATAATGGCTTTCTTTTTTACAAACTATACTAATTTCAATAGTCACTGGCCGTCCTCTGTTTTAGTTTTGTTTATCAATGAATTCTGCATCTCCATTGACAACCAATTAAGAATTTAATGAAAAATTAAACAGATCAACAGCAAAAATATACTGACTTTAAGTTGAGAATAGGAATAAAGCCAGCATAGCTAAAAAAAAGCGGCCGATAGATGCATCACAAACTATAAAACAGAGCATAACTATCCACCAACAGCAGCAAAACTACAGATGGGCCAGACTTGAGCTGAATTTTGATAAGATTTAAGTGGTTTTTATTTATTTATTTATTTTATTATAAAAACTCGACCATGACCAAATCTACCCATTTGATAATGAGTGAAACCATGTTATCATGATTTTCTAAGATTAAAAAGAATTCAAACTTATGTTTAAATGTGGCATTAAAAGTTGGTAATCGCCAACCCAATAACAACCCACCAGAAACATGAAAGCCCAACCCCATCTAAATGATAAATTTAAAACAAAAGTGGGAAAGTTACCTGGGAGTAGCACCAACTCTCCTGACCATAGCAGGAGCAATGAAAGAAAGAGGACGATCGCTGCAGAAAGCAACTCTAGCAGTTGATAGATAGAGAGTACCAGCCACCGGCCCTGTCGATGTTGAAAGATAACATGCAAATGTCTTCATCAACCTCTCGTGAGCTTCTGTTTCAAATATTTGCTTAAAAAGTGACTCAAACCCTCCCTCTGTTATTGCTTTCGCCGTCAGATTCACCTTCCACACTAGAAGTTTTTGCCTGCCCACTTTCACTTGAACCAGAACCAATCAATAGATGCAAATCTTTCACCGAAACCTAATAAAAGTCATCTTATGTTAACGAACGGATCAAATAATCGCTGATAATCAAATCAACTCTTTCTTCTAAAGCCAAACACACCACAAATTTCCAATCACCCAAAATCCCAAACACTTTGTCCGATCTTTCTAGGCAACAGAACCTTAGATTCTAAAATCTCTCTCGCCAAAAAACACCACAATTAATAAATCAACATGAGTTTTTCTTATTTATTTCTGAACAAGAATCATTACAAACCCTAAAACATCAAAAATCAAAGAAAACCCTAAAGACGGAAAAGGGAAGCAAACAAGAAACGAAAGAAAGTGTTTCGAAAGATAGTTTTATAACAAAAATGAAAAAGAAAAGAAATTACTCACAGATGAGGAATCTAATTGATCTTCTCGCTATGTACACCCAAAATTCTTGGCTTTTCAACAGGAGAATCTGATTGCTATTGATATTTGAATTTCTCAGATTGATTCAATGTTATAGGCAGTTTTTCGAAAATGGGTCTTTTATTATGTACACCACCGACATATCTAGGGAGCGGCAAGAAATTGGTTTTCAAGTTCTAACGGTAACTTCATGGCCCTTTTCGCTAATGTTCTCTTTTATACCCGGGAACTACAATTATGACACGAGAGAAAAATAATTAATTAAATCCGCTCCGACGCTTATTTGCGTGTTTGGCTAGAAGAAGAAAAATTAATAGATTAATATTTTTTTTTTTCTAAAATTTTATTATTCATATCAAAAAATTTTAAAAATACTTTAATGCTATATGTACAATTTTTATAAATTAATATTTATCGATACGTTTAACTATGTGTTGATTTAAAATTTGATTGGATATTATATATGGATTATGGCTTGTTATATATTTTTAAAAATTATAATTTTATATTTTACACTAAATAATTTTATTTTATCGAATATCATACGTTTCGCAAGCTTCCCCTTTTTGGGAAGACACTTCTTTTCTTGGATTTCAAATATTAGTTATGATAGAAATCGGACCATGGTGGAGCTAATATTGGCGTGGAGAGTGATAACACTCAAAATAAAATTAATTATAAGGCCGGTTCATTAAAGGCCCACGAAGAGACCTAAGATCAGAAGCCCATAAAGTCTAACACTCAAGGGTATAAATATGAGAGGTAAACACATAACAGGGCTCTCTCTCTCTAACTCTTAATACTCTATCTTCATTGAGCTTTCTCTCTGCATTTCGATAGCTAACTTAGGCATCGGAACTCAAAAATTCGGCAAGATCGGGCTAGTTTCCTTTTTTGCAGGTCATTAAAGCCTCTTTCACCATGGCCGGTGATCTCTCCTTCTATGGTAAAATTTTATGTTTTATCATTTGGTGCTTTCATTGAGAGTTGACGTTGGATTTGAGCTACTTAACCTTAAATCGAAGAAAAGGGACAGTCATGGACGACTTTAAGTCCCAGATCTGAAAGATATTGAGCTTGATCTCACAATAAAAGCTTAAATCTGAAAGATCTTGAGTTTCTTTTCAAATAAAAGGCCTAGATCTAAAGATCCTGGATTTGATCTTGCAAAAAAGGAGAAGAGAGAAGTGATACGGGTGTTGTGCTCCAAGAAAAATAGAGCAAGGTGACAACCAAACTCACCGGAGAGGCCCCCACCGGACAAAAGTGATGGTGAACAAACAGTAGGAAGAACAAACAAAGCTGGAAAGCAAAAATCAAAAGGCAAATTTCAGTGGGTACATGTGCTCAAATTTCGTAGATAACTAGCATTGATTGCAAACCCATCTCTATCTCTTGAAAGATATGATGGATGGGTCCCACCTCTACAACAAAGAAGCATGTGATTACCTACCACACCTTTAAAGATCTGAAAAGATATATTTCGAAAGTCTTTTTTGTCCAACATCAGGTACGTATATTAAGAATTTATTTAATTGTTCTTTTAAGTTGATCGGTCGGATCGGAAGACCATCCATCGCCAAAAGCGGATCGGATGGAGAACGATCGGTCGGATCGAAAGACCATCCATCACCAAAAGTGGATCGGATGGAGAACGATCGATCGGATCGGAAGATCGTCCATCACCAAGAGCGGATCAGACGTGGTTATCTCTCCATCAAGAGCGGATTGGAAGACCATCCATCGCTAAGAGCGGATCGAATGGAGAACGATCAATCGGATCGAAAGACTATCCATCGCCAAGAGCAGATCGGATGAAGAACGATTGGTCGAATCGAAAGACCGTCCATCGCCAAGAGCGGACCGAACGTGATTATCTCTTCGCCAAGAGCGAATCGGAAGACCATTCATCACCAAGAGCGGATCAAATAGAGAATGATTGGTCGGATCGAAAGGTCGTCCATTGCCAAGGGCGGATCGGACTGGTTATCTCTCTGCCAAGAGCGGATCAAATCGGAAGACCATCCATCGCCAAGAGCGGATCGGATGGAGAACGATCGGTCGGAAGACCATCCATCGCCAAGAGCGGATCGGATGGAGAACGATAAGTCGAATCGAAAGACTGTCCATCGCCAAGAGCAGATCAGACGTGGTTATCTCTCCACCAAGAGCGGATCGAAAGATCATCCATCGCCAAGAGCGAATCGGATGGAGAACGATCGGTCGGATCGGAAGACCATCCATCGCCAATAGCGGATCAGATGGAGAATGATCGATCAGATCGAAAAACCGTCCATCGCTAAGAGCGGATCAAAATACCATCCATCGCCAAGAACGGATCGGATGGAGAATGATCGATCGGATTGGAAGATCGTCCATCGCCAAGAGCGGATCAAACGTAGTTATCTCTCCGCATAGAGTGAATCGGAAGACCATCCATCGCCTAGAGCGGATCGGATGGATAATATCTCTCTGCCAAGAGCGGATCGAATCGGAAGACCATCCATCGCCAAGAGCGGATCGGATGGATAACATCTCTCCGCCAAGAGCGGATCGAATCGAAAGACCATCCATCGCCAAGAGCGGATCGGATGGATAATATCTCTCCACCAAGAGTGGATTGGATCAGAAGACCATCCATCGCCAAGAGCGGATTGGATGTGATTTTTTCAACCGCCAAGAGCGGATCGGATGTGGTTATCTCTCAGACAACATAAGCAACCGCAAAGCAAGTTAGTATTATTTGCACAATAAAATTGCAAAAATTATTTGCAGGATAAAAATTATAAAACGGGTAACTCCCCATAAGCGGGTAACTCCCGACCAAGGTATTCTCCAAACGAGTAACTCCTCATAAGCGGGTAACTCCCGACCAAGGTATTCTCCAAACGGGTAACTCCCCACGAACGGGTAACTCCCAAAGATAAGGTTTTCCAAACGGGTAACTCCTCATAAGCGGATAACTCCTAAAGACAAGGTTCTCCAAATGGGTAACTCCCCATAAGTGGGTAACTCCCAAAATTATCGAGCCTTCGATCTCAAAGATCGAATTGCATGGAGGGGGACTAGTGATAACACCCAAAATAAAATTAACTATAAGGCCGGTCCATTAAAGGCCCACGAAAAGGCCTGAGATCAGAAGCCTATAAAGTCCAACACTCAAGGGTATAAATATGAGAGGTAAACACATAACAGGGGGGCTCTCTCTCTCTAACTCTTAATACTCTCTCCATTAAGTTTTCTCTCCACACTTCGATAGCTAACTTAGGCATCGGAGCTCAAAAGTCCGATAAGATTGGGCTAGTTTCCTTTTTTGCAGGTCATTAAAGCCTTCTTCACCATGGCCAGCGATCTCTCCTTCTACGATAAAATTTTGTGTTGTATCAGAGAGGAAGCGGTGTGGTGAGATCGGTGATAGAGAAGGTGGGCGGCGGGGTGGGCACGAGATGAGCAGATGAGGAAGGGCGGCGGGGTTAGGGGACGATGAAGGAAGAAAGCGAGATGAATATTATTCCTTTTTTGCTGTATTCTTGCGCTGGGAAAAAACGTGTGGAAAGTAAAGTAAATATAGTCATTAAAGCCAAAATTAAATTGCAACACTAAACTAAAACTGATGAATTGGTTCTGCCAAGGGAGAGGGAGGAGGAAGATGGCTGACATTTCAGGTGTTCCCTAGAATATTCTCTTACATTTATATGCCCAAAATGAATGGTTGTAATTTGATCAAGCACTATTTGATCTAATAGCCATAATTAAGGCATATGCCCACTTTTAATTGGTTTAAATATTTTCTTGTCAAATTCTGATGAAAATTAATCCAAAAATATGAAACAAAAAATATTATTTAGGATGTGTATAAGTTTTCAAGTTGAAATGAGCTCACATCAGCAATTTTTCGGATCTAGCAGTGCAATTACCGGTCCAATAACTTATTTTTCTTTTTCAACATAAAATTAATCTAACACTCCCAAAAATTCATTTAATTTATTTCTAATGAGTTTCCACACTCGAAATAATTTTTTGAAAGGCCGATCAAACTTGGTCAACACCGATATTGATTCGCTACTTATTTTTATTTTTTGATTTTTAAGATCCTATTTGACTCTCGATTTTACCTCAAATTACATCTCTAAACTCACCATGAATTATATTTCCCAATTTGTTAGGATTTTCGTGATGTCACATTATAACCATGTCATTACAAAACTTTTCATGACATTTAAAAACAGTTAGTTATGGTATTTTCAATACTTCCCCTCATCACTAACTTTTTAGAACACACCTTTGAAATATTTATTATTTCAAGTTGACTACAAAATTTTCCAAATTAACCAGTTGCAAGTCCTTTGGTAAATATATCTGTTAATTGATCTTCAGTTCAATTAGAAATCATATTTTCTAGCTGTAGCACCTACTCTCTAATATAGTGATAATGCACCCCACATGTTTAGTGAGTTCATTAAAAATTGGATTCCCAGCAAGCTTAACTGTAGACTGATTATCACAATACAATCGAAGTGGGAAACATGAAATTTTTCTTTTCTTTAGTGAGCCTATGTTAAGTATAGGAGAAAGGGTAAAAATGTTAATTATGTTATTCTGTTATTTTAATTAATATCTGTTATTTTAGTTATAGCTGGAAGGTAGTTAGTTACAAAATTTTGTGTAATTTCAGAATTTGTTGTTTTGGGGGTGAGCATGGATTGCTTGTGCATTTGTCATCATCGCATATGTGTCCACCTTTTCCTCCTATATAACTGTAACATCCCTTTCTAGACCACAATGATTGATACAATGGTTGATACAGACTGGAATGTTCTTTTTTCCTCTCTCTTCTCTCTCCTAAATTTGCCTTTTTTCCTATCTATTCTCTCTTATTCTCCAATTTCTACAGGGTTTCTCACCCAATGACAACCATTAATCAATTGTTAGGATTAGTCCTAACAACTGGTATCAGAGCAGCCACGATTCCCTAAGGATTAGTAAGAACACCGCTAAGATTGTAAAAGGAGGCACTACTGAAAAATCTACAGCTTTTATGGAGGAGGTTGATGAGCACCTATGTAGCCTAGATTCCAGATTGCAGGAGCAAAGGGGATACTATCTACATCAACTATAAGCTATGTTTGGGACCCTGCAACCCTAACTCCAGGATATGCAACAAGAGCATATCAACCTAAGGGCGCATCAAAAAAGTATCAAGGCCAATATGAGGAGCTCATACTTGAAAACTAGAGGTATGTGGCTTATTTGGCTCAGCTTATTTGAGGTAATCCATCAACACATACCATACCACCCCTATTTTTACCCCCTAACATGCCTCACCCGCTAGCAGTAGTGTTAAGGGTAAAGAAACCCAAGATATGCCTAACGTGGGTAGAGGTTTGTTGCATAAACTCATAGAAAGGAAAGGATAGGAGTTAGGGGGAATGGGAAGGACTTATTTCAATAAACTCCTGCCTAAGTGTGAGCTACCTACATTCGAAGGAAGAGATGTTAGGCCCTGGATTGGTAAATGTAGAAAATACTTCCAAATTTATGAAATACCAAGGGATAGGCAAGTAGATTTAGTTATTCTATTCTTGGTTAGGAAGGCAGAGGATGGTACTTGAATTGGGGCAGGAACAAGGAAGAAGTAACTTGGGAGTAGTTTCTTAAAGCTTTACACTGTAGGTTTAGAGAGGGTGTGTAACACCCATACTATACAGACCTAATGATTCAGTGCAATATGCCGGAATTTTTTTAAAGAACCATAAAACATTTCTTTTTCGAATTCTTAATTGCTATACATAATTTCCAAGTTAAGTTTGTCGCTGACCTATAACTGTCCAATATCACTATTCATTTTACAAAAATCCGGCAATATAACTGCTATAAACTTAACTAACCACCTTAAAAGAAGATAAGTTTCCACAACCCCTCAAAGGCACAACAATTCAAATAATCATATATATGCATTATATTCCGCATATCTATATCCATACATACACATATAATATTATACAATCCTGATACATAATTATTCGCTACTCCACTACAACCTTAATCACTTATATATATACATGCCAATACTATACAAAATTATACTATCTCTTCAAAAATACTTCCTCCTTAAGTATACTATTGCTCCCAGCACTCCTCAGCACCTGCA
The DNA here is from genome assembly GCA_037975025.1 of Excoecaria agallocha. Classification (NCBI taxonomy): domain Eukaryota; kingdom Viridiplantae; phylum Streptophyta; class Magnoliopsida; order Malpighiales; family Euphorbiaceae; genus Excoecaria; species Excoecaria agallocha. The sequence goes on along the minus strand of CM075813.1, from coordinate 42,427,914 downwards.
TGCATTAAACACTACGTGCTGGGTATTAAACATACTCAGTGGTATCTATGAATCGAAGAATTTCCCAAACAAGTATAATCGCAGTAATTATACTAAATTTCACTCATTTCTTATCAAAGCACTTTTCAATATTTTTGTAATGACTATATTAGATTATCCTGATTACTGTTACTTATTTTAATATTTTTTTAATAAATAATACATATAATACTAATGAGATGTTTATTTGTCATTCCATTGGTTATACTTTGACTTTATAATTCATACATTAGAAAAAAAGTTACATAAACATATACTTTGTTACATCATAATCATATTTTGAGTTAATAATTATATAACATGTTCATTACATTATTTTTATAGAATTTGTACAAATCAAAAAGATATAAACAGTACATTTTAGACATCTTAACTTCTCTTCCTAGCTGGTGTTGGCCTTGGTTCAGAAGCAACGACATACCTTGAACCTACACGGATAAACACCCGTGCTAAGCTATAAAGCTTAGTGGAGAACAATACGTATATGAACAACCACTCATAGTGATTGTTTCCAAGCACACAATAAATAGTAGTAATATCAATATATTATAATCAACATGCAAGAGTTACAATATAACTTACATAGCATATTTAATCTTATAACATTATTGTATAAGGATAGAACATAATAGACTAATCAAGTCTTGATCAATATAACACATATACTATTCGTTTCATATAGTGAAATGCCTGCTAAAGTCCTGTGGGTGTGGATAATAGGTGATACTGTATTGTACTGTAGTACCCATTGGTACGAAAAGATACCCGAAGGTATCAATCCTGTGGATGGGCCAAATCATGGTAACCTACAAGAGGCCGAATCATGGGGACTTATATAAGATCGAATCATGGGGACCCAAACGAGGTCGAACATATAGCAGCTGCGACTGTAACCCTATAGGTATGCCTATCTATCCACAACCAAGTTCTACGTGCAAGCAAAGAGTCATACTCTTATGGAAATTGATTTATACCATTCAATTCATCATATAAGAGGTTAACTCAAATGTTATAGTATTTTCTTTAAATATCATGTCATAATCAAAAAATATATATAGATAATCAATATATTACAAACATATTCAAGTATATATATTCATGCATCAATTACTATAACTTTATCCTTATATTACTTATACATTTTATATGCTTATGGTTATTCATTATCATATATTTCATATTTAAGGTGAACTATATGATTTAGGAAATGAGTAGTTAATCTTATGCCACATATGGGGTCTTAACTTTCATTTTTTAATTTATGGAGAAGGGTCACAGTTAGTACCAATTTCATGGTAACCGTGGCCCAAGACATGAAATAAGGGTCACGGTTACTACCAAATTCATGGTAAACGTGATCTAGGTTACTTTTCGGGTCTGGATTATGCCAGAATACCTCATGATCATTACCGGATGAGTAATAATCATGGTCTGTACTTTTTAAAGGGGTCACGATTACTATGAAAAGCTTAGTAACCGTGAGATAGGTCATCTTTAGGTTCTAGACTGAAAACTAAGGTACCTCATGGTTACTATGAAAAACCTAGTAACCGTGAGGACCAAATCGCTTAGAGATAGATTTTCTATCTCTAATTCTATACCATTTTTGACCTATAAAACATCATTTTTAGGGAAAATTTCCCTACAAAGTTGTAGATCTGTGTTTCTAGTTTTCAAAAAATTAAAAATAAATCCAATCAAAGCTTTAAATCTCAAGATATTCACTAAAAACCACATACTGCTCCTAATGATAAGGGCAGCAGTCATAACCCGGATTCAAGCCTATTTTTCTCTATCATAAAATTTATTCAGATTTAGTGTTCTTCACATGAAATGAAGATATATGAGTCTAGTTTCTTATCCAACTGAAATTTCTTAATTTGAGTCACGGAAACTCAAGATATCAACAAATTTATGCTGATTGGTCATGTGAACTCTAAGACAGTTTTTCCCTATCTTCAACAAAACTTCCCATTTTGGTTTCTAGTCAAGTCTAACCTCAATTTTTCATGTTACTTACTTACTATAACATCACATATTACTATTGTTGCATCATATACACAACAAACACACACACACACAAGAAATGAAAAATTCTCATACCTTTATAAGCTTTAACTTTTCAAGCTTTGTCTTTCTCTCTCTTTTCCCTTCATCTTCTCCTTCCTTAAGTTACTGTAAAAATCATCTCTCTTTCTCTACCATCCACAACTCTACCCACTTGAAGCACAAACATCGTAGGCTTGAGGAGAAGAGAAGAGAAAAAACAAAGAAGAAAAGAAAAGAAATGGAGCCTAAGGCTAAGAATGGTCGGCCAACACAAGAAAAACCAACTTTCTTCTCTCTTCATCTTTTAATTTATCTAACTCCTATTGGTTGGTCATAAAAAATCTTAGCAAAGTTCATTTTGGTCCCTCTTTATATTTATGTTTCTTATTTTAATCTCTAACCTTTCACTTATTATATTTCCACCTTTAAACTTTTACTTTAACTTTTCAATTAAATTCCTAATTTGCAATTTTCCTTAATTAATCATATAATCAACCTCTGTCTCATGTGAAATGATCATCTACCCCTCTTATGATATCATTAGGAGTTTTACAATTTTTAACATTATTTTTAAGGCATTACCAAAATTTTTGTTAAATTTTCAACTTTGGTCCTAAACCTTTCAACTATTCACTAAAATATCCTTTTTGCAATTTAATTACAAAATTATCATTACTTTTCATATTTTTCCTCTTTATTTGCTTTTGGCATATATAGCAATTTATTGGCTTAACTTTGATTTTTCAGGCAAAATTTCTTATCTAATCATTTGGATACGATTATCAGTTCATTTGACATTTTACACTATCAATTGCCACTAATGTGGCAAATTTTCAATTTAATTCTCAATTTCTTCCAATTACTTACATAATTACCCTTGTTAAACTTTTATTACGGTTTTGCCATTGGTTCCTTTATTTTCACTTTTACTCTATCAATTATTTACCAAAATCCAATTATTAATGATTTTAACATTTAACACCAAGTAATCTCATTACTTTGGTAAAATTTTCAATTAAATCTTTACTCCTTCATTTTATTATATAATGTCCCATTTTACACATTTTTATTACAAAATTGCCACATTGACATTTTTAATTGTAAGGTTGTTATTAACCTGCTCATTTTTACTTTTCATTTGTATTTTGGCTTACAAAATTTCTGCCCGATGCTTGTTTGAACTCTCTATGCAATATTTCATTTTTGGTCATTAATTACAAAATTGTCATTTTTGGATTCTAATTTACTGTATTGGCACTAATTCACCAATTTTTCACTTTTAAATTATTAATTGGTATATAATATACCAATTGGTTGTCATTTTGGCCTTCTTTTTTCATATAAAATTTCACTTCAGTCATTTTTTTCCTTATAACTTTGAATAACCTTTCAATTTCATCCATAATTTTCTATTTATTTTCAAAATTGCCCTATTTACTTAATATTTACAAAATTGCCATTATCTTCGCTAGTTTTCATTTCGAACCTATTCATTTGCATATAATTTACTAATTGGTCCTCATTTTAACCCTTTTATGCAAAATTACATTTTAATCCCAGCATTATACAAAAATCCATTTTTTTACTGTTCAATCATTAATTTACCATTTTACTCTTGTAAATTATTTTCTTGTCACTTTTGCTCATTAATGCAATTTTTGAAAAAAAATTTCATTTTACCCAAAGCTTTTTATTTCTTTCAATTAGGCTCTTTTTCACTTTTAACTTTCTTTTTTCATTTTTAATTTATTCTCATTATAATGCCCCTAATATAATATCGATAGAAATTCCTTAGATAGGATATACGGGACGCGGACCCCATAGGACCACCAGACAGATTGAGAAATGATCCTAAAGGACCAAGTTTCACATATCATATATCAGAACAGATAGATAATATGAAAATCAGAGATCCTAACATAGCAAAGCAAGTCGCCATGACTTGCACCGCCATATAAGGTGTCCCTATAGCTAGCCAATTATATCCTGAGTAAGACTTTCAGTGCCTAACTATTATTAAAGATGAAAATCACTTCCTTCCAAAATAATTTTTCAATTTTCAACAGTTGCAATTACTTTCAAATATTTTTCAAATTTTTAAACAATTTTCATTACTTTTTCAAAACAATACTTTTTATCAGTTAATTTTCTTTTTGTCTTTGACTATTCAGTAGTTTTCTCTTTTCTATTTTTCTGACAGTCACTTTTTCAACGCTTTACATGCAGTCTGTGAATTATGCCATCACAATTCACCACTTTCTCATCAATTTATGAATTATTCCTTAATAATTCGGTATTTTCATTTTATGCTTTAATTCACATTTCATACTTTTAACAGTTTCTTACATTTTTTGTTCAGTAATACGGTCGTTCAGAGTTTTCAATACTTTTATACGCTTTGTGAGTTATCTTATAATAATTCACTATTTCTTATCAAATTATAAATTATTTCTCAATAATTCATTATGGTCACTTTACACACTAAATTTTTTACTGTCATTTTTACATCAATACACTAGCCAATCAATCTTTTCATCATATTTCGGACAGATTATGAATTATATCAATATAATTCAATATTTTTCACTTAAATTATGAATTATAACTCAATAATTCAACAAATTTATTTTGTACATATTCGAATTATTTCTCTAAAATATTCAAATAAATTTTATAAAAATTCATAGGTACAATTTTTACTTGTTTCATGCATTATTTCCCAAAAATTCATTATTTTTACAAGTTACAAAATTCATTAATTATTCCAAAAATATTCAAATAATTTTCATAAATTTCATAAAAAATTATGGGCATATTATTTCTTGCCTACTATTAATTTGAGGCTTAAATCATCAAAAATAACTAAATTACACATGACTTTCCTTTAAGAAAGAATTTGGCCACTTTGAAAAGTCTAACATACATGTTCTTAAAAATTTATTTAAACATTCTAATAAGCTTATTTAGGGTCCAATTACATTATTATAAAGTCAATTTCAATTATACATACAATTTTGTAATTTTTTCTATTTTATCTAAAGAAAAATTATGCTAAATTAAGGAAAATTGGAAGATTTCATAGTCACATACCTTTTTCACTTGCTTTATCTTCCTTAGACTACCTCCTTCATTCCTTAGGCCTTAGCAAGTTGATCTTCCTCTTGAATTCCTTCCATGGCCGAAATTTCCAAGGTAAAAATCCATCAATTTCTTGCTTCTTCAATTCAAATAAATCTTATAAACATAACCTACACACCAAAAATAATATCTCTCCTTTCCAACTCCAAATCACTTCAAATTTGATTTCATTATTCTCATCACATAAAAAATAGGTTGTACGCAAAATGTAACACCCCAGGAATCGCCAATCACATGAATATTACTTTTCGAGGTGAATAGTGCCACCCGAGGCCCGCCGAAATCATAAAATTTTTTCTTTACCATTGGAAAGTGTTACTCATAACAAATTTGGTGTTATAATTTGGGATAAAATTGAGGTCAAATAGGTCTCCAAAATGAAAAAATAAAATAAATAACTGGACCGATATAGTTGACTGGAAACTTTGACTGGCTTAAAAATATTTTCTAAACTTCATAAAATTATTTCGATTACACCAATTGACTATAAATTATGTATATGAATTTTTGGAATGATAAAATAAAATTTTTGAAAACTTTAAAAATTCAGCTTTCGGACTGATTAAAATTTACATTTGGGGCTAGTTTGATATCGAAATGACATCGGATTGATCCGAAATTTTAAGCATGACCTAATTAATATTTCTAGGAATTTTCGATATAATTTTTATCAAAAATTGACAACTAAAAGTGTATTGGCCAATTAAATGGTGACATGTGGCATTGGATCCACTTAGGACTTAATTATTTTTGTCCTAAAGTGGGTAACCAATTAATGGGCATTAAGAGATTTTTATCTCTTGATTTTTGGCTGACCAAAAGGCCATTCCTTTTCATTTTGCCGTGGCTTCATCCTCTTCTTCTTCTTCTTCTTCTTCTTCTTCTTCTTCTTCTTTGTTTCTTTAAGGCTTAATTCACAAAATTTCTCAACCATCATCTCAATTAAATTATTTTATCTTATTTTCCTTCACATTTGGTTGCTATGGGTGGTGAAAGACGGTGAATAAAGTCTAATTTTTCAAGTGGATAATTTGGTGAGTTGGGAAAATTTTAGTTTTATTTAATAATTAGAGTAATTAAGTGTAACACCCTTATCCCTCCTAACACTGTACCGGCATACCGGAGACCGAATTTTTTTTTTTCAACTTAACCTCTATATTTAAAAATTTATTAACCTTTACTTAACCAATAGCTATCATTTTTCCGATGATGTATAACTGTCCAATTTACTATGCATTTAATAAAAATTTTGCAATATAACGGTTGTACATAGTGCTAGCCACCTGAAAAGCAACAAATTACACAGCCTCTCTGAGGCACAGCAATCCATAGCAATAACAACAATAATAACATTCAGTTCCATCCATTCCATTAATTCACAATCCAAACACTACTTAACTAAAAATAACTTCCGTTTACATTGCATAACCAAAAGTAAAGTTGTACACATATATACATGCCAAAATTTATGAAATAGAGCATCCTAAAAGAAATATTGCAATTTGAATTCTTGCTCCTCCTCCTGATTACCTGAGCGCAGTAAAACTACACGCTGAGCACTCAACATGCTCAGTGGTGACTAATAATCGATACATTTCCTAACATTTTCATTATTAATCTTAAATGATAACCTATATGGATAAGCATGAGCACAAAATTATTCATTATTGCATTCATAACATTAACTTAATATTTCTTATAAGATTTACCATTTTAATCACATAATTACAATTTTGCCACTATAAGTTCAATAATGATTTTCATACTAATAATTAAGGCAATTTACATCTCTTTACACTTAATTTGTCATTTATAAGTAAAATTACATTTTAGTCCTTATTGTTAATAAAATTTACTTTCTAAATAATTTAACTATTATCGGACTGTTTTATCCTTATTTAATCAATTCTCATTTAATTTACTAACTTTTTACACTTTTAGGAAAAATTACCGTTTTACCCCTAAACTTCCTTTTTCTTTTATTTTGATCCTTTTTCACTTTCTTTTCTTACTTTTCATTTTATTTTCATTTCTTTTTCATTTTATTACCATTATGCCCCTAGTACAGACCCGACAGAAAATCTCGGACCGGATACACGGAACATGAATTTCACGGGTCCCACTAAAAAGAAAAATGATTCCCAATGAACCATTCTCAAAACACTACACTTTTCACTTTCACTTTACACTGAAGCTATGGAGATCAATGATCCTACTCATAGCTAAGCAAGTCGTCATGACTTGCACCGTGGTAAAGAGTGTTCCTATGGCTAGCCAATTATATCCAGAACTAGTTTTTACTGCCAGACTAATCCTAAGGGCATAGAATAATTACTTTATTAATTCTTTTAATTTTTGAAACATTCATCAATTGACTTTTTATTCCTTTTTCATTGACTATCATTTATATTCATATAAATTCACCTTTTTCAATGTTTTCATGCAATTATTCATTAGTAACCCAATTATTTTCATTACACATAATACATTAAAATTTCAAATAAAATTCTAATAATTTCCATAAATGCTAATAAAATTTTATTTATGCATTATTTATTATCATTTTTCATAAAAATAATCACTTAATTCATTATAAATCACAACTTTCCTTACGTACATATATTATACATAATCAAAAAAATTACCAATTAATTTCCAAATATTCTTTAAAAATTCATACACATTAATTATCAAGTCTACTATTAATTTAAGCTAACAATTATTATTTTTATGCAATTTTCTCACTATATACCCTAATGATTAAATTCGGCCAACCCTAATTCACCTTCCTAAAAATTGTATTTCTTACATTAAAGTCTTTATTTTATCTTCTTTCATGATTAATTTCATTTACCGTAACATTAGTGCATCAATTAACAACTTTAATTATTTTTGCCCTAATTACATAATTAAGAAAAATTCATAAACTTAGAAAATGTAAAGATTAATTAGTCACTTACAATTTTCTCTTGAATTAGGGATTCTAGGCTTCATTTTTCTTGCCTTTGTTCTTTAAAAAAACTCCCTCTTTCTTCACCACCTACATAGGCAGCCCATTCAAGCTTAGTTTTCTTCATTTTCTTGTTCTCAAATACAAAAACCAACCTCATAATCATAATCTACACCCAAAAATCTATAGAAAACCACTAAGGAATCAAATTAAAATACTAAGATTCACAAGTTTCAACTTACCCCTTTTTCTTTCTTCTCTTGATTTCTTCACTTTTCTTGACCAAATCAATCAAGTGAAGCTATATTAGTGATACAGAGGGATGTAACTACAACTCCTAAGTTGAAATTTAGGAGATATTTTGAGTGGTTAAGAAGCAAAAGAGAGAGAGAAGAAATGGAAGGTGTATTCAGCCAAAGGAGAGGAAGGAGGAAGATGAGCTAATTTCTGGAATTTTCTCCAGAATTCTGGCTCTTATAAACCTCCCTAATGGGCCCAAAATTGGGCCAAAATGATGGGCTTTGCCCATTTAACTTAAAAGGCCCAATTTAGGTCCCTAAAGGTCCAATTAAAATTCTCTCTCTTCTAGCCATCAAATTACTCTAAAAATAATTCCATCACTTTTATCACATTAAAAATAGCTAGCACGCAAAATTTTGGCTCAATCGGAGTTCGTTATCGATCCGATTCAAACTTATCGGTCCGATTCGATAACTGTCGGTGTCATCAAAAAATTTCATTCTCATCACTAAAATATTCTACACAAAAATTCATATAGGCATGCAAAATCTGGAAATATTCGAAGTTCGTTTACTATTTTTAATTATTTACGCAAAATCAAGTCAACTTTCCTACCAGGGAAATTGACTCGCTAACTTTTTCGTATTTTTGACCTTTGAAAGCCTATTTGGCCTCAATTTCACTCCAAATTTTAACCTCGGACTCACTATGACCAATACTTTCCGATGGTCTAATAAAATATTTTTGACTTTCGGGTGTCCTTTCGGGCCATGAAAGCACTATTCACCATCGGAAAGTACTGTTCACGGCTGACCCGGTGTTGAGGCCATTACATTAAGTGTTGATTATAGTATTGTGTGTATTATTTGAGCAAAAATTTGACTTAATCTATGGTGATTTTGGCCATAAATTTGCTGCCAATTGAAGAGCAAGGAGAGGGAAGCAAATCAACCAAACATAAGGGAAAAGACAAAATTATTGAGTGATTTGGTAAGTGAATAATTTTAAACCCTTTAATTTCACAATATATATGTTGTATATATAATTAGAAAAAAAAATTAGGTTAATTATTAATTACGAATTAATTATGATATTGGACTTAGAATTGTGCAATTAGAAGATAAATTAGTGAAATTATAGTATTTAATTAAAATTTAGAAAAGTTTAATTTTAGGAAAAATTCGGTCACTTAAAAAAAATTAGGGACTAAAATGTAATTTTTCGGATTAAATTGAAATAAATGAAAAATAGATGGTTTTATGTTTATTGTGATTAAATTGAGTAGAAAATATAATTTATAAGGAAATTGAAATAAGGTAACTGAATAGGGACCTTAAGAAAATTTATAAAATTTTGAGATACAAATCGGAATAAATGCAAAATAGAATATAATTAATTTATATGACATGTAAGGAGCATGTATTGAAAAAGAAAGTAATAAATAAAATAAATAAATAAAATAATTGTAATTGAATTGTAAGATTTTAATTGAAAAACTGGTATATTTAAAATACTGAGATTGTTTTTAATAATGTAGACTAATTATTACCATGAATCGGTAATGATGCATTATTATAAACTGTATTAAATTGTAATTGTGTTTTGCCCTTAGTATTATGTGTGAAATCATAAATTAGGATGTTCATGGCTAGCCATAGGGGCATTTCTGTAACCGCTGTAGCAAGTCATGGCGACTTGCATAGTGGTAACATTGATATGGTTTCACGTCTGTATTGGAGTGTTTGGGAAAAATGAAAAAAAAAAGAGAAAAAAATAATAATATGTGTAATTGATACTATCAGAGTACCGGGACCTATAAGATCCGTAGTTTCGCTCATCCTAATTAGTGATACATTTCCATGCTATACTAAGGGTAAGAAAATTAAAATATTGTATTGACTAAAACATAAAAAGATGTTGTATGAGTAAAAATGTAAAACTTAAAAAGCGAGAGTACATTACTGTTTCGAGAAAAGCATACTAAAAAATAAGGGTAAAAGCTTAAAAGAACTGTTAAACAAAGAAATTAAGACAGAAGTGCATATTTAAAACTTTAGGGACTAAAGTGAAAATTTATCCCTATAGTGTAAAATTCAAATTTAAAGTGATAAAAGTTGAGAATAAAACTTGAAAAGCTAGAATTGAGAATGAATTTCTCAAGTAAGGGCAAATTAGTAATTTTGTCAGTAAAAGTAAAAATCTAGACTTTAATCGAGATAAAAAAATTTTTATTATAATGAAATTAATCGATGAAAAACAGATAATGAAATACAATTATGAAGAATATGTGAATGAACTGTAGTGAAATCCTGGGATTTTAAGTTTATGTTCACCACTAAGTACTTTTGTACTTAGCGTGTGGTTTTGTACTGCACGCAGGAGACGAAGACTGAGTTCGTGCTGGAAGAAAATCAATGTTAGAAGGATCCGGCATTTTTGTTGTTTTATTTAGCATGTACATATGGATGTTGCCTTGTAGGACAATATGGCTAGTTTTGGGGACTGTATATAGTTTTGGACTTATATATTTCTGTTATGTACTGTAAATAAGTAGATGAGATAAGCACAAGAATTGTACTGTATATATGTATGGTAATATGTAAAATTTTGGAAATGACTGTTGTTCTGTATTTGACTGATCTTGTGGAGTATATATATATATAGATTGTGGAGGTTGGGTTGGATGTTTGTGAATATTTTGGGAGTGTTTTGTAGCTATTGCAGGAAGATAGAATTTGGGTTTCAGCTGTTATGCTGTCCGAACTTCTGTAGATTATTTAATAAGATATTTTAAAATATGGGACCCACAACTAAATGTTTAAAATAATGAATATTACAGATGGATAATTTAATAATTCATGGACCACCGCAATGTAGTCTAACACCAGTATTCGGACCAATGTTTGGCTATCGGATGTTACACAAAATTTCAGTCCAATTGAAGTCCATTACCGATTCGATTCAATCAAATAGGTCCGATTCGACAACTGCTGGTGTCACCGAAAAATTCACTTTTTATCACCAAAATAATCTACATAAAAATTTATTAAGATCTACAAATTTTGGAGTTCATTTGCTATTTTTAAAATTCGGTCAAATTCAAGTTAACCTTTTTACCATGAAAATTGACTCGTTGCTTTTTTTTGTATTTTCAATTTTTAGAGGCCTATTTAACCTCGGTTTCGCTTCAAATTTTAATCTCGAAATACCCATGACACATACTTTTCGATGGTCAAATAAAATATTTTTCACTTCCGGGTGTACTTTTCAGCTTGGAGACACTATTCACCATTGAAAAATACTATTCACGACTGATCCGACGTTCAGGCCATTACAGGATGGAGACCTAAATGTGGTGGAAAAGTTAAAAAAATTGAAACAGACCTCTACTATAGAGTCTTACCAGGATAAATTTGAAGAACTTAAGTTAAAATTGGAGAAAAATCTTCCTTGCAGCACTTGTCATCCCCAAATCAGTCAATATTAATACAATCCCAAAACCACTAACCCCACCCCAAGCATTACTCACAACCCTAACACTAAAAGAATCCCTAGTAGTTGTTACAAGTGTAGTGATAAATATTTCCCAGGGCATAATCATAGTGATTAGAAGTTGCTAGCATGCACACTTTTGAGGAGACAGAAGCAAAAGAAGAGGAGCAGCAACTACCAGTAGACTAACTATAAGAAAAGCTAGAAAATAGTTTCCTAGAAGCAGAACTAGAAGAAATGGATGAAATAATTAGAAAAATATGAGAAATAAACTTAGAAATGAACACAACTAGTTTTAACATGAGATTACAATTTTACCCTTAAATCATCATATTACACATTTTACTTCATTTTTCATCATAATTTACAAAATAAATTTCTATTTTGCCCCTAATAGTTTATAGAGGAAATTCTCAAACTAGATATACAGGACGTACACCCTACAGATTCGAATCTATATACTTTTCCAATTCTCACTCATTTTTCTCAATCTTTACATCCACTTGATGTTGTGGAACTACCATTAGCCCATTTTTATGAGTCGCCATGACTCACTACTGCGATAAATGTCCCTGTGGCTAGCAAATTATATCCTATATTTCTAATTTCACTACCAAACACTAAGGGCAAAACTAATTTACATTTTCATTAAATAATTTACGTCAAATACACAATATATTCACCATTTTTCATTATGTAACATCAAATTTTCAAGCTGAACATAATCTTTTCATTATTCATCCACCTATGTAACATCAAATTTACATGCATCATACAATCTTTTAATCATTCATCCATCTTTTTCTATTTTCCATCACATAATTCATTATGTACATATTATTTTCATGCATAATAACATTTGACCACTGTAAATTCCATAGGAGTGAGGAACAAGTGTATAAATAGGTGTAAGCAAATACTGATCCTAGAAAAATATGTTGTGGATGCCTTTGTGGGCCAAAATTATGCCCAAAAGAATCTTTGAAAAATTTAGAATTATTTTCAAACAAATGGTCATGGGACAATTATGACTCAAAACAACATCTAAAATGTGAAAAATTAAGTGAATATGGAACCACCAAAACCATATTTTTCCACAAAATGACCCAATGCATTAGAAATCATTAAGTTACAATACCCCTAGGCTTTTTGCCTCGAATTTTCAACCAAAATTGAAAGGGATACCCCTTTACTTTTTTTTCTCAGTTTTTCATCCAAACTTCAAAAGCATATTGTTTGACTTTTTGCCTTATTTTTTAAACTAAAATTCAAAGGAGTACCCCTAAGTTTTTTGCCTTACTTTTTCAACCAAAACTCAAATGGGTACCACTTTGTTTTTTACCTCAATTTTTTAACCAAAATACAAAAGGGCACGCTTAGAATTTTTTTGTCTCAGTTTTTCAACAAAAACTTAAAGTGGTACCTCTTTGCTTTTTGTGTCAGTTTTTCATCCAAAACTCAAAGCAATACCCTTAGGCTTTTTGCCTCAGTTATTAAACCAAAACTCAAAGGGGTACCCACATGCTTTTTCCCTTCATTTTTCAAACAAAACTCAATGGGTACCCATAGGCTTTTTGCCTTAGTTTTTTAACCAAAATTCAAAGGGGTACCCTTTATCTTTTTACCTCAATTTTTCATCCAAAACTCAAAGGGGTACCCCTAGGCTTATTGCCTCAATATTTCAACCAAAACTCAAAGCAGTGCTTTTTTATTTTTTGCCTCAATTTTTCATTCAAAACTCAAAGGGGTACCGCTTGATTTTTTGCCTTATTTTTTAAACCAAAACTCAAAGGAGTAACCCTAGGCATTTTTTCTCAGTGTTTTGATCAAAACTTAAAGAGGTACCCATTTGCTTTTTGCCTCTATTTTTTTAGCTAAAACGCAAAGGGGTATCGCTAAAATTTTTGCCTTAGTTTTTCAACCAAAACTCAAAGGGGTACCTTTTTACTTTTTGTTTCAATTTTTCATCCAAAACTTAATGGGGTACCGTTTGATGCTTTATCTCAGTTATCAAAGCAAAACTCAAAGGGGTATCCCTAGGCTTTTTGCCTCAGTTTTTCAAGAAAAACTCAAAGGGGTACTCATTTTCTTTTAGCCTAAAATTTTCAACCAAAATGCAAAGGGGAACTCCTTTGCTTTTTGCGCCAGTTTTTCAACCAAAACTTAAAAGGATACCCCTATACTTTTTTTCTTAGTTTTTCATCCAAAACTCGAAGGGGTTCCCCTAGGCTTTTTGCTTTAATTTTTTAACCAAAACTCAAAAGGTTACCCCTTTGATTTTGACTCAATTTTTCATCCAAAGCTGAAAGGGGTGCCTTTAAATCATGCATTAAACACACTAAAAACTCATCAATTTATAGAATTACAAAATAAAAATAAAATTTGAAATTATATGACAATGGAGGAATCTTCATTTATTCATGCCAATAATATGCACATTGATCCAAATTCATATCCCATCATACTTTAAGCATGCAAATCCATTAAACACAGCACATAAACACAAGTATTTCAATAAAGATTAACATGACCATGCATTGCAAATTTCTAAAAAGAGAATAAAAAAGGAGCCTATACTATTACCCTTAGGACATATTCTAACTTTGAATTCCTTTAAGTTCATATCTTCACTCTGATTGTATTCTTTGTTTTTTAGGAAATTGAATGATTCTTTATGTGTGTGTGGATCAAAAGATTATTAGAGAAATTAGTTTTCTTCTTCCCTAAGATTGCCTCCATACTCAAAATATGATCCCTCTTGGAGACTCTAAAATATTTTGCTTTTATACTTAGGATAGAGTTAGAGTTGAATTCCAACTCTATCTTCCCAAATTTAGAGATATTTTCCCCCAAAATTCGAATAGAAAATCCTTTTAAAAACTTATCTTTCTACTTTGAATTTTTAGAAATGTGAGAAATTTAGATTTTTAACCATAGACGGCTGTCCCTAATGACAGGCAGTCGTCCTTTGAGCGAAATCCTTAGAATTTACAAAAATGTCCCTGATCTGACCTGGACAAGAGAGATGAGGCCACAGACGATTATCCCTCATGTGACAGACGATTGTTTGTCACTACTGAAGGCCAAAATTAAGGTTTTTCATACTCTTTTATTAAAATACTTGAAAAATCATAAATTTTTTAAGAAAAATGTGAGAAATTCACAATCGAAACTTCAAGATCTGCACCTACTATCACAAATATACTATTTTTTCATCATCGAGTAACCCTAATCTAGCCTGCTTTAGATCACAGTGTCTATAATGTCTTTTCCATTTATTAAAGAAAATAATTTTCTTTATTAAATTCTTTAGATATCACATACTAAGACTGAACTTCCTCTAGGATAAATCAAATTATCCTTTTATTTACATAGGAATAACATTCCCTTTAGACAAATGTTTGTACATTATAATGAAGTTAATGAGGATAGTCTACAATAATCTTCGTGCCTACATCAAAACATTGGAGTTTTGGGATAAGTTTGGGATATTACGAACTAATATTCTCTAATAGACATTACAATGTCATCTAGTTTAATTAAGAGAGACATTTTTCCTGAGTAAATACTTGGCATTATAGATTGACCTGGACTCTTTTAAGATAGATTGTAATAGTCTTTTATTCACATAGATTTGATCTCTCTTTGGAGCAAATGGGGAGACATCATAATGAAGTCAGTAAGGATGGTCCATGATAATCTCCATATTTATCTAAAAATATTTAGATTTTAGGATAAAGTTGGGATGGTAAAAATTGATCCTGTCTGATGGACATCTTATTCAAAGAATGCATTGTAACACCCATAACATACTTAACATTGTTCCGACCGATAAAACTATAAGTATTTCTTTTTGGATAAGCCTGGAGTCAATGCGATAGTTAAGATTTTAAAAGGAAAAAAAAATTTCCGGCTTATCACTTGTTTCAGTTAGACCGTTCAGTAAGGGTATTACATGCATAACCGCATAGATAAGCTCACGACATCTTTTCAGTTCATTAGAAAGACACCTTTTTGTCGTAAATAAGAAATATTATAGGCTGACTTAAACTGGGTTTAATTATCTTTTTTGAGGCATTATAATACTTATGCCAATTCATCTAATATCTCGGTTGCACCAAATGGTGATTCTTGTAATAAGAGCTTAAATCGCCCATAGTAGCGACTCCACTTGGAAGAAGTACCGCACTTCTCAAACCATATGGTTAACACTAATAGTTATATGTCAGTCTATTTGTCGCCGTTTCTGTATATATCCCTTGGAATCATGATTATACCTTAATGACACCATGAATTGCAGCCATTCTTCTCCCAAGCTTGTCATAGTAACAAGTGGTTATGTTATTCTCAGTTCGTTTATCAATTATTAGCCAGCATTAAGTTAAACTTTGGATCCTTCTATTAGGTTCTAACTTCCGTGAAATGGTTAAAAGTTGAGATAAAACTGGAAGAGAGTATAATGCCCTAAAAATTTTGAGTTTGTGAATAATATATTTTGAATCGTGAATATTATTTTTTGAGATGAATAATGCCACCCGAGATATGAATATTATTTTTCCCCGACTATAAATAGTGCCATTTGTGATAAATTCAGGAATTGAATTTGAGCCAAAACAAATTCATTTAAGATATTTAAAACTTAAATTAAAATTGGGATAATAGTTTCACATGAAACATTTTTCACCAAGTTTGACTAGTGGTCAAAGTTGATATGGTATATTGAAAAAAGCAAACCGATAAAAAACCTATGGATTGATTAAATAGAAACCTATGGATTAATTAAATAGAATCGAAGAAAATCCTAATCTTTGACTTAATAAATATTAAATGGGAAGATTTTTTATGTAAGGATCAATATTGACTTTTAGATGTAATAGTAACTAAATTCATACTAAAAAAAATATTAATTTTAACCCTTCATTTAGGTGTATGCAAAGATTTTTGTTTGTAAAATTCAATTTTGGCATTTGGATGTAATAATATTTAGATAGATTTTGGCCATTCAAATTAAAAAATTATGAATAAAAGAAAATAAAACAAAGATGAAATTGCTAAGCACTTGAATATTGTAAAAGTGTATTCTAACCATCCATTATAATTAACAACAAATTTAATAATTAGAGATTTAATCCACAAAAAAGCATCTCTCTTGTTTTTTTATAAAACTTTCTATTCTACTTATTATTTCAAAATTTAGTTTGATTTATTTTTATTTCTACTAATTGAAATAAAAAAGAAATATAAAATAATTTAAATAATTTTTATATAAATAAATGTATAAAAAGGCATAAAATAACTAATTTTACTAATGGTTTGGTTTTAACTTTGACGTTGAAAATCATATCAAATTGATATAACCAATTTTTTTATTTCAAAATTGAACTAATTAAACCAAATATACCGTATTGCTTATGATTCAATTTTTAGTTTCTTTTTAATTTTTCAATTCTAATTGTGATTGTAACACCCTTATCCCTCCTTAAACTGTACCGGCGTATCGAAGACCGGAAATTTTTTTTTTTTCTCTTAACTTTTATACCTAAAAACCTTATCGATATTTACTTAATCAAAAACTACCTTTCGCCGCTGACTTATAACTGTCCAATTTACTATGCACTTAATAAAAATTTTGCAATATAACGGCTGTACATAGTACTAGCCCCTTGAAAAGCAGACAAACCACACAACCTCTCAGAAGCACAACAATAAAAAATAACAACAGTATACATTCATTCCATCCATTTCATTTGTTCACATTCCAACACTCCTTAGTACAATAACTTCTGTTTACATTACATAACCATAAGTAAAACTTGTACTCATATATACATGCCAAAATTATACAACTAGAGCAGTCTAAAAGAAATCTTGCAATCTGAATTCTTGCTCCAGCTCCTGTTTACCTGCGCGCAGTAAAACTACACGCTGAGCACTCAAGATGCTCAGTGGTGACTAATAATCGATACATTTCCTAACATTTCCATTATTATTCTTAAGTATTAGCATATAAATATAAACACAATTTTAAAATCAGTTATTATCACCTTTAAACAATAACTTAACATTTTCTATAAGATTATTCAATTTAGTCACATAATTACAATTTTGCCATTATAGGCTCAATGATAATCTTTAAACTGATAACTGAAGCAATTTATGTTTCTTTACACTTAATTTGTCAATTATAAGCAAAATTACATTTTAGTCCTTGTTGTCCATAAAATTCACTTTTTAAGTAATTTAACTATTATCTGACTGTTTTATCCTTAATTAATCAATTCTCACTTAATTTACTATCTTTTTACATTTTTTGGGAAAATTATCATTTTGCCCCTAAACTTTCTTTTTCTTTCATTATGGTCCTTCTTCACTTTCTTTTTCTACTTTTTATTGTCTTTTCATTTCTTTCTCAATTTATTACCATTATGCCCCTAGTATAGACCCGACAAAAAATCTCAGACCAGATACACGGAACATGGACCCCACGGGCCCCACTAAAAAGAGAAATGATTCCCAAGGAACCATTCTCAGAACACTGCACTTTTCACTGTCACATTAACACTTAAGCTATGGAGATCAATGGTCCTTCCCATAGCAAAGCAAGTCGCCATGACCTACACCGCGGTAAAGGGTGTTCCTATGGCTAGCCAACTATATTCAGAACTAGTTTTTACTGCCAGACTAATTCTAAGGGCACAGTAATAATTACTTTATTAATTCTTTTCAAGTCCGAAAAATTTAATAATTGACTTTTTATTTCTTTTCATTGACATTAATTTAATTTCATATAAATTAACCAATTTCACCATTTTTATGCAATTATTAATCAATAATTCAATTATTTTCAATATACATATTAACATTAAATTTTAAACAAAAATCACAATAATTTCAATAAATGCCAATAAAATTTATTTATGCATTATTTATTATTTATTATCATTTTTCATTAAAATAATCAATTAATTCACTATAAAACACAACTTTTACTATATACATACACTATAAATAATCTTAAAAATTTCCAAATTAATTTCAAATATTCTCTAAAAATTCATGGACATTAATTTTCATGTCTACTATTAATTTAAACTAACAATTATTATTTTTATGCAATTTCTCACTATATACCCTAATGATGAAATTCGGCCAACCCAACTTCACCTTCCTAAAAATTGTATTTCTTTCATTTTAATCTTCCATTCATCATTTCTCTCACTTAATTACAATTACCCTAACATATTTACATCAATTAACAACTTTAAACATTTTTGTCCTAATTACATAATTAAGAAAAATTCATAAACTTAGAAAATGTAAAGATTTATTAGTCACTTACAATTTTTTCTTGAATTAGGGAGTCTAGGCTTCCTTTTCCTTGCCTTTTTTCTTGGAAAAACTCCCCTCTACTTGCTCACCTACATAGGGCATCCCATTTAAGCTTAGATTTCTTCATTTTATTGTTCTCAAATGCAAAAACCAACATCATAATCATAATCTACACCCAAAAATCTATGGAAAACCACTAAGAAATCAATTTAAAACATTAAAATTCTCAAGCTCCAACTTATCCCTCTTTCTTTCTTTCCTTGATTTCTTCACTTCCTTTGCCCAAAACAATCAAGTGAAGCTATTTTAGTATATTAGAGGGATGGAACTACAATTCCTAAGTTGGAATTTGGGAGAAATTTTGAGTAGATATGAAGCAAGAGAGAGAGAGAAAAAATGGAAGGGAATTCGGCCAAGGAGGGAGAGGAAGAAGAAGAGCTGAGTTCTGGAGTTTTCTCCAGATTTTTGGTCTTTAAATATCTCTCCAATGGGCCTAAAATGTTGGGCTTTGCCCAACTAACTAAAAGGCCCAATTTAATTTCTCTCTCTTCCAGCCATTCAATCACTTCAAAAATAATTCCATCACTCTTATCACATCAAAAATAGCTAGCACGAAAATTTTTGGCTCAATCAGAGTTCATTATCGGTCCGATTCAAACTTATCGGTCCGATTTGACAACTGCCGGTGTCACCGAAAAATTCCATTCTCATCACTAAAATATTATACACAAAAATTCATGTAGGCATGCAAAATATGGCAATATTCGGAGTTCGTTTACTATTTTTAATTATTTACGCAAAATCAAGTCACATTCCCTACCAGGGAAATTGACTCGCTAACTTTTTAGTATTTTTGACCTTTGGAGGTCCATTTGACCTCAATTTCACTTCAAATTTCAACTCCGGACTCACCATGACCAATAATTTCCGATGGTCCAATAAAATATTTTTGACTTTCGGGCCCGAAAAATACTATTCACCATCGGAAAGTACTGTTCACGGCTGACCCGGTGTTGAGGCCATTACAGTGATCCCAAACTTGATTTGAACTCGTTCAAGAAATAAGTGACTTGATCCAAAAATTCAAAACCAAATACCAAATCCAAAATGTTTCAAATCCACTCGATTCATTCCATTTTTCTAGATCTACCAAGAACCGATTGAGCCAAACCAAAATATTTTGTTTTGGTTCGGTTTAGTCCAATGATATACTTCGATGCAGTTCAATAATATATGAAATTTTGGTGATTGATCATTTTGTTTTTAATTTGGATAAATATATAAATACCCCTACCACTATTTAATAAATTTTTTCCTTTGAATTAATTGTGCATTAAATTATTTTCTGAATTCATTGAAAAATGTTATATCACTTTTTTTGAGAACATTTGTCACTTCATAAAAAGTGCGTGAAAAACAAGCGTCCTACAATAATAGCGAGATAATTTGATATTTTTAAAAAAATTTAGAGAATAATTTAACATTTTTAATAGTATAAAAATATTATTTATTTATTAAATAAATTTAAGTAACTAATTTAATATTTTTAATAAGTTTATAATAGCAATCTAACTAGGGCTGATCATGTACCGATTAACCAGTCCATGAGCAAAAAAATTAACCAATTCATATAAATCAATTTTTTCAAAACATTATCCATTGTAATCAGTTAATCAGTCCATTGATTTCGGTTTTTCAGACTGGTTAGCCAATATTTTTTGGTTAACCACTACATTTATAAAATGCAATTATAAAAAAATAAAAATTTTTAAAATATCTAAAAATAAAAATTAAATACCATACATAATTTAACATATGGTTCAAACTACAAACATAAATTAAATACCATACACCTCCTAGCAGAAGGAAAAGGAAAAGTAAGAAAGAATAAAAAATTCCATGAATTATAAAACTTGACCAAATTGTAATATGCTAAAATACTTAAATTCTGCTCAAGTTAATAGAGCATCATTCATATGTGCAGGGTTGGCAACAATATACCAACACTTCAACATTTCCTTCAAGGTTGAATTTTTCTATAACCTGCAGCAAGGATATAATATTTTAGCTTAAAATCAAAGTGTTATGTATCTTAGACTTGGACAGCTTTGTTCTGCTAAGATATCATCATATTTTAGCTTTCACTGGACAACAATGGACTATTAAAAGCAAATTATAGCTGAAAGATATTATATATCCAAATGTTGTTTTTAATGGAAGGCAGAATCTGAGCTTAGGAATGCCAATCGTATCTCTATTTTCTATTGTTTATTATTCAACAAGGGGCTCATCTAACTATTATCATTCAACAATTCAACAATATGGAAGGTATTTGTTAAAATAGATTGCAATGTAAAGCATAAAATAAATAAAAAAATTATAGAAACTTATAAATAAAAGTATTATCCCAATATATCTTATTTTTCTATGCTAAGCTGTCTATTTAAAAAAATCATAAACTAAAAATTAGGAATTAGGAAATAGGAAAGGGCAATTGAATTTATTAGAAATTGGATGCTGCGGGGCGACACTATGGGGAGAATGGGCAGCACAATTAAGTTAGAAAAACTTGAAAGAATATTGGAGTTTAGGCTGCTAATTTTGGAATATGATCTTGAATTGTTTTATTTTTAGATGGAGAACTTGTGGACCTATGCAGCCATTATGTTTAATATTTATATAATTTATTGACATTCATCGACATTCAAGGAAAAAAAGAGAGAGGGAAGTGCAGGGAACCATATAGCAACACACAACAAAGAGTGGAAAAAAATAGATTCAAGGAGAGAGATTGAAGATTTATCTCTAGTACCAGACTGGAAGCAGATTTACCTTCAAAGAGAGAGATTGAAGATTTACAAACAAGAAAGTCAAGTAGCTCAACAAAAAGATCCAAAAACAAACACTTACTAGTAGACATGAGAGGCATAATGACGGTGATAGAAAACGATAGAGGTGAGGAAGAAAGATAGTGAGGAAGATCAGAGTACAGTGAGTGGCAGCTGACGCGAAGGAGAGGGGCGAATTCAAGGAGAGAGAAAGTGAGCGACACTTATGGCATATATATATATATATATTAAATTGATCGTTTAACCAAAATCGACGATTTTTTTAAGTTGTGGATCAGAACCGAACCGTCTCTTTTTAAAAAATTTAACCATTTTTTCAGTTTGATTAACCAATGTTATTAAAATCGGACCGAATAAAGAACCAATAAAGCTGGGAGTTCATGGTTCGACCGGATGTTTTCTATTTTTAAAATATTATAATTATTATAATTTTTAAATACTATTGTATAAAAATTTAAAAAATATTAATCAAATATTAAATATATATCACAAATATTCTAATAATAAGTTACAAAATATAATTTTAATTTTATTATTACAAGTGATTAATTATGGATTTTTGAATATCATATGTTAGAAACATAAAAATACAATCATATCATGAAAATAATTTCATGTTTAGATGGAGTACTAATTAAGTAAACACAAAAAATATTAACCTTGCATATATAAGTATAATTATATTTAATTACAATAAATTCAAATAAATAATAAGTACATTAAATTATTAAGGATATTTTTAAAATTTAAAATTTTAATTTTTCAAATAAATAAATAATAAAAATTACATATATATATATATGTATATTTTAAATTTTTATTATTTATTTATTTGAAAAAAATTAATATTTTAAATTCTAAAGATATTACTTAATAATTTAATATACTATTACAATGATCCAAATAGATAATAAGTATATTAAATTATTAAGTGGCATATTTAGAATTTAAAATACTAATTTTTTCAAATATATATATATATATATATAACTTAAGTATATTAAATTATTAAGTGATATATTTAAAATTTAAAATACTAATTTTTTCAAATAAATAATTATTAAGTGATATATTTAAAATTTAAAATACTAATTTTTTCAAATAAATAAATAATGAAAGTTATATATATATATATTTGAAAAAATTGGTATTTTAAATTTTAAATATGTCACTTAATAATTTAATATACTTATTATATTTTTAGTTCATTATAATCATATATATATATATATATATATATACAAAAATGGTTTTTTACACTTTTTAGTAAAAAAATCTGGTTTTATTCGGTTCTTCGATTTTTCAGTTCAATTTGATTTTTTTTTTCAGTTCAATCTGATTTTTATCAATTCGGTTTTCAGTAATTGAACCAACTGATTGACCTATCGATTCGTGATTCAACCGGTTCAACCATCGGTCCTGTTTTAATAACTATGCGATTAACCTCAAAAATAAATTCGATTTCGAATCGATATTTCGGTTAACTTTTTTTTTTTATATTTTTTTTGCTTAACCCTACATCTACCGCACTGATTTATGAAAATTTATATATTACCCCTTTTTAACTTTTCAAGCTCTTCTCTTTTGTGTGTGTATGTATATATATATATATATATATATATATATATATATATATATATATATATATATATATATATATATATATTTATTTATTTATTTATTTTTTGTCAGAACCGCAGAGGTGTCCGAGGGGTTAATGAAGCTTGCTATTTTTTTTTTTTTTTTTCTTTCAGGACTGGCGTTTTGATTCTGCACTATAACTTTAGTTCCCTTCATTGAAAAAGAAGCGAAGAAGAAATGAGTCTAGCCAAAGGGGCACGCATGGCAGCCATCGGGTATTACAAGGTCTTATGCTCTTCACATTTGCCTTCCATGCGAAGCACCTCTCCTCCACTCTCTCGCGCAGTAATCACTCTCACTTTATCCCTCTCTCTCTCTCTCTCTCTCTCACACACACACACACACACACACACACACACACAAGTGATCGTCATCTGTTGATCTTTCTTTACACATTCACAATACTTGTTTGCTTTTTGTTTATCCCTGGAAAAATTTTCTATTTAGACAATTCAATTTTGATTTTTCTGTATTTGTTTTAATCGGTTAAAGTGAAGGATCATGGATGATTTTGATGAGGAGAAAGTGCCTGCGATTTCAATTTCTTTTGTACCTGGTTTCTTTGACTGTTTAGAGATTGCTTTTTTAGGATTATTTTTGTGAACAGAAACAAGTTTGTGATCTAGATTACTTCATGATGATTGCACTGCAACTTCCGGTCACCTGATTTCTGGTCACCTGGAAAGAGCCAGCGGCGGGGCTCTGAGTGGGGAGACAGCGGCAGTCAAGTTAGGATATGGAATTGAAAGGATAAAGAAATGGTTTAACTTAGAGCTTAGAGAGCTTACCGGAGGTCAGAATAAGGGTTAGCAATGATGGTCATTAATGGAGTAACGGTTACAGTTAATTTTTTAACCTTGATCAGACAAGAGCTCAGATCTCGTTCGAGCTTAAAGAGTCCGGATATCATTTCAATTGTTATGCTGGATGCTTTTCATTAAATACTTTGTCACTTTGATTGTTCTTATCTTTTTTTTCTTTGGAAATCCAAAAGATTATTCTTCTGTATAAAAGAATTCAGAGCGTATATTTGTGGTCCTGCCATAAGTTCCGTTGTGGATGTCCTAATTCATGATTGTTACTAAAAGCAATTAAGGAAAAGCAAAAATAGTTGTTTCTGTGAGAAGTAAAGGCTTACTCTTTTTTATATATATATATATATATATTTCCTCTCTTGACAGCCGCATGGTTTTTTTTTCTCTTTAGTTGCTAGATTTTTTATTTTTTATTTCCAATATTATATATGTGTAAATTGAAGAGATTTCTTGTTAGGGCTACCATGCCTGGTGCTATTGGTAGAATTCATTTGATTTGATAAAATTTCGGTTATTGGTACAGAAAGTTGTGTTGAAACATTGCCAAGCTTACCTGAATGAAATTGTTTTGTTATTATTATTAGTGATTTTATAGTATTTTTCTATATCTTCATATTCTAGAGATAAGATATGAGCTCCCCACTGTTATTTACACAATTTGTGTGTCAGATAAGCATGAAGGCTGAGAGTCTTGCAGCTCAACTTCGTGGTGCTGGACTGTTACGCACGCAAGGTCTTATTGGGGGGAAATGGATTGATGCATTTGATAGGAGGACAATACAGGTCTGTTCTCTCTCCCCTCCCTCAGTGTTGTTTGTGGATTATTTGTGTGAAGAACTTGTCTATAAGGATTTGATCCTGACTTTTTAACTTCATAGAGTTGGTTTCTACATTAAAACAAGTTTAACCACATGGCTGTTGCTCAGTATAACTGTTACTATACTTTTATGACTGTGCTGTTGTGGTATTATTCAGTTTTTCTTTCATTATAGCTATGAGTTCTCAGAAACAGAGAGAGAAGTATCTAAACTATTAGAAAGTAAAAAGAGAAAGAAGGAAGCAACGGCTACTCGTTGTTGGCAGGCTTTTGAAACATAGAAATTCATGGTTCTGAAATTTTCTTTTGGTGTCATTCTTGCCCCTTTTTTGTACTTGCCTTCCTCTTTTTATACCTGGTTCACTTTGTGACAGGTTCACAACCCGGCAACGGGAGAACTTATAGCAGATGTCCAATGCATGGGTGCGAAGGAGACAAATGATGCAATATCTTCTGCTCATGATGCATTTCAGTGTATGAACTTCGGAAAGATCCTTCCTTTGACTATATTTAAGTTGTTTTATATTTATGGCATTTAGATTATCTCAAATAAACTAAGAAAGATCCTTCCTTTGACTATATTTAAGTTGTTTTATATTTATGGCATTTAGATTATCTCAAATAAACTAGGTTAATAGTGCTTATTGCCTAAGTATTGTTACAATGACTGTCAGTCGTTTGGACTTCATGCTTGATTTTACCTAGTTAGAAGCTTGCAGGGATGTTTCACAGTATACTGAACAAGACCTAATAGAATGCAAGTTCAAATTCGTTGTTGGCTTCACCAAATACTCCTCAAGATTTCTTTTTGTCTTTTCTCTTTACTACTTGCACTATTTTCTTTTAAATACTCCTGCCACTGCCACATGAAGCTTGACTATATTAGAATCTAGAAAACCGATTTCTTCACCTCTGTCTGTCTGTCTGGATATGTCTGATGCAAGTAAGAACTATAAATTGAAATATTGTTGTGCAATAATTTTATTTGGTAGCTTAGTTTTCCTATTAAGGAAAGTTGGGGAGCTATGTTATGTTGAAAACACATAATTTCAATGCAAACCTTCAAATGATTAAGACGGAAAATAGAAATTTGTGAATTCATTGAAAAAAATAAATTTTTGTGGATTATTTGAAAATTTTTGAGAAGTTAATTTCAATGATATTCCACCACTGCATTCACAGGCCTTCTTTTAATCTTTTTTTTCAAGTGTCTTCGTATGCTTTTCTGACCTAGGAAACTCCCAAGAAGTTCCAACATTGATTGAACAGAATCTCTATCTCTCTTTTGAGTAGCAGAAGTGGTTTTTACTAAACATTGGATGGTGATTGTTGTGTCCAACCAGTTTGCTCACATGATATTCTTGATTATGAGATTCTAAGTTAAATATGTCGACCTGAAGTTGGGTTTAGCTTTGATTTTAGGAAATTTTACATGGCATTGGGGCTGGCCACAATTGGTTTTCTAATGCATGCAAAGCAAGGTCAGAAATGTCATATGCTCCACAAAACTTTTTCCAAACAACGTGTTGTTCTACTATGCAAATAATATGATGGTTTTTAATGAAGCAATGTAGGTTCTAAGGAAGCGTGCCAGAATATTATGGAAAGCATCTATGATTTATCTGCAGTTTCATATCTGCGGTCCTTGTTACCTGGAGCTTTATTTTACTGTCTTACTGTTCTCTGTTTTTATCTGTGTTTAGGAGGTTTGTAATACAACAGGTGTGAATAGTGATAAATTATGTCATAAACTGAATGCTAGTTTTCATACTTAGTGCTTAGAACTTGATGCTACCTCCAAAGTATCATAATTGGTAGTAATTGATATGCATCTCTCTCAAGTGACAATTCTTTTAGTAAGCTTGTTTGCTTCCAACTTTGATACTTTCTGTGTAAATTTAATTGTATATCATCATAGGATATTTACAACAGAATGACTAGTTTATGTAACTATTTTGTTATCCCTAAATTTTGCCTGCTCACATTCTACCTCTAATTTGCATATTCGATACTATCTTCATTAACCAGCATGTGATTGTTTTTATGGTATTCTTTTGTTACTGAAATATGAAGTATATTAAATTTTGAAAGTTTATGTTGATGTATTTATTATGAGCTTTTTACTTGTGTAGCTTGGAGCAAGCTAACTGCTAGTGAGAGGAGCAAATGCTTACGAAATTGGTATGTTCTTTATTCTATGCTTTATCAACTCATTCATGTATTAAGAATTTCAAGTGATTCAGGTGTTTCAAATTTTTGTTGCATAGAGACGATTCCGTGGCACATGGCTTTATATACTATAGTGATGCTTATATAATTCTTCCTCATGTCTTTAAGGTATGACTTACTAGTTGCCCATAAAGAAGAACTTGGACAACTAATAACCTTAGAGCAAGGAAAACCACTAAAAGAAGCCATGGGCGAGGTATTGCACTCTAACTTTTACTTGGGAATCTCATAGATAGGATTTATACCTCAATCGTGATTTGGTGATCATTATTATTTTTCCTTATTTTGAGCAAGATCTAATCAAATCTTTAAAGAAGCTGTTTTTCAGCATGGGCGTGTCTACATGGTAATAGTGGATTAATGGACACCACTCATTTGGGAAAAGAATTTTTTCCCTTATAGGTTTATTAATTTATTTTGCAGTTTACCCCCGCAAAAAAGTATAAATGATCCCACTAAAAGTTGAAAACATTAGCTATGTGAGTATACCAAATTCCACTATAATAAGGTGAATACATATAATATATGAAATAATCTACAATAATCCTACTAGCAAATTTAAGGAAAGTTTCTATCTAAGTTAGTTATGTTATAAGTTCAATTCACTAACTTAAAATGCTTCATGCAACTCTGGTTTCGGGGTATATAATTTTGTTCAAGTCCAGCCAAGAAGTGAAATAATTCTATTTTGGCATGAATTTGTTTTATTTTTGTGGACAAGCATCAAAGAAAATTTGCATCCAGTGTCTTTGATCAGATTTCTGTCTAACCTGTAGTTTTATGCATGACTATTCACCAGTTTTATGTGTTTTGGAAGTGTGTGGTACAGCATATTTGTGTAGTGATAGAATATGCTGTAGAGTGAATACTAATTTTATGCTAAGTGCTTAATGAAAAATTATGTGCTAGCTGTCATGATTTGGTATATTTTGAACTAGGTTATATTTTTTTTAGCTATTTGCAATATATGAACTTATGATTGAAATAACAGGTTGGCTATGGAGCTAGTTTCATTGAGTTCTTTGCTGAGGAAGCCAAACGTGTATATGGTGATATAATCCCAGCAACTCTTGGTGATCGTAGGTTACTGGTTCTAAAGCAGGTGGATTAATTGTTTGATATATTTATCCATGACTTCACTACTTCTTTTGTTTTTAGCTCCTAATATGAATTTCATTTCAATCTTACTTGATGGGAGACAAGCCTCTTTAACAATGTCTTGAATTTAATTTTAATTTTTGATAGTAACATGTGATCTTTTTTGCAGTATATTGAAAAATGTTCTAGAAATATTGAATGTGCAATGAAATAATTTAAGAAAATTAAGGAAATGAGTTTAGGCAAGGCATTTTCAGCTTTTTTTTTTTTATATTTTTTACGATGGTAATTTGCCTACGAGGTGCAAATGGTTAACGGAAATTCTATTCCCAAGATACAATGCCTAAACAAAAAATCAAAATTGCACCTTTTTAATTTCCCTTACAACAAGAACTCAATCCATTGATAATGGAAGATGAACATAGTAATCGGAAGAAAGAAGAAAAGTAGTGATTGCATAATTGTTAACTACATAAAAATTTAAATTAATGCTTATTTATATGTTAGGGGAGGTAGTTGCCAAATTCAAAAAGATGTTTACTAAAAATAATTAACTGCCAATTTAAATTTAAAAAGTTAGCTTATAATGAAAGAATGCAACTCTTCACTACAAGGCATATATGTTTTATGACTTTATATTATTAGCAAATAATATGATTAAATATTATATGTAACAATCTTTAAGATAGCAATAGTGTGAATATGCTAAATGCAACATTAAGATAAAGAATGAATAAAAATGGTGTATGGCATTACCAACTTTCTAATGCTACTTGTTGCTAAGCTTACAGTTTTATTTTAATGTTTATTATAACAATTTCACCTGTTTAATATTTTAGCCTGTCGGTGTTGTTGGAGCAATTACACCCTGGAACTTTCCCTTGGCCATGATTACTCGGAAGGTATGTTTAAACTTGGAATGATTTTGCGTATGCTATTTTGCTGGCTTTATTAGATATGGATGATAGATGGCTTTCTAGTTAAGGTATGTTTTTCCTTGCACACCCAGGTTGGTCCTGCCCTCGCTTGTGGTTGTACAGTGGTTGTGAAGCCCTCCGAACTCACACCTCTCACAGCTTTAACAGCAGCTGAGCTAGCCCTTCAAGCTGGAATACCACCGGTAACTCTTATTTGGAATTTTATATGGTAGATTGGAAGTACTAGGAATATCATGGTAGAGTACTAGGAATCGATTATAAGCTGCATATATTTGTATTTAGTTTTTATTTCAACATGATTTGTCATGGTCTTCTGGTTATTGCCATATGTAGTTTCATCCTATATTTCATATTTTTCTTTTTTGAAGATTTTTAGTAATTGTAAAAGAACCTTCTTAGTTGAGGGATGATATGCATATCATCTGTTAATTATTATGTGTAGCTATTTCTTATGTTTCTATGTTGTCTATTCTGTTTAGAACTTGGGTAGTTTCAGGTTTGAGCATTCCAATTACATTATTCTGGTTGTGGGTAACTTTTTTATTGTGTTAGCTGCAATATTTAAGGATTGGGTAAGCGGTGAATTCAGAAAAATAGAGTTTTATGCGATGAAAGGGTTCTTTGTAATGAGCCTTTCTAGATTTTCATAATAAGAAACGGAGGAAGACCAGCGATCTGATGAACAATCACAGTTCATTAAGTTGGACAAGAATATAGGCTGTATTTGGAGAGTTTCAAGCAATGGTGCAACTTGCAATTTGGTCCCACGGTCCATGGGAAAAACTTGGGTGAATTTGCAAAGTTCAATAGTTGGACAAGAATATCAGCTCAGACCTCTTATCTGCTTGAACGAGTTAGCTTGCAGTTGAGCTGTTAGTGTTTTGTCCTACGGACAAGCATTGGTAAATGTAATAGAACAATTTATTTATTTATGTAAGTGAATAATATTAACATTCTTATAAAGTTCATAGGTATAATTCTAGGTTGATATTCCTTTACCATAGAAAGAATCATAAAGAGGTTATGACGATGAGATCTTTATTTCATATAGGTATAATTGTTGATAGATATATTTAATTCCTAATTTGTAGAGATTTGAAATTGTTATCTTTTATGTTTCTTAGTTAGTTTTAAATTCTTATATATATATATATATATATATATATCAATGTAAATCTTATAGTCAACACATCGAAAGTAAAAAAAATTTCTCAAAATCTACATGGTATTAGAGCTACTGCTTCTCTGTGGAGATTGAGTTTTCTCTCCCAAGAATTTTTGGGATTTTTTTTACAAACAGTAACCAAAATTAGGCATTTAAAATAGATCGAGTTATTCTCCCTATTTTCTCTCACCACTGTCACCGGAAGATTGTCCAAGCTGAGATCGGCCTAGTCACCAAGTATTGCTGTTGTCGGAGTCCACACGTAGTCTCATGTGCCACCTAAAGTTTAGGTGACACTGTTCATGCGTCAGCGCATGGCGTCACCATTTGCAGCTGATTTCAGCGTCGACCATCTCGCCTTCCCTTTTCGCCTCTACCTAGGTGGTTTTCGGCTTGATCTGTCATCTCAAAGTTTTTTGGGTCACTCTTTCGGATTCTGTTTCCAATTATTTCCACTGTCCTATTTACTACTTTGATGGATAATTCGGCAGTTAATTTATCTAACAGAGAGAACCTCAGTACCTCTTTATCCAATCATTATACATAGATTATAGATTTTGGTACAAGCAGTCATATGGCAGGTCCGTTAAGAAATTTTATTTCTTATTTTCCAACTAAAAACGGAGATGATGTTCGAATAGCAGATGGGTTTACTCCGATATTTGGAACAAGTTTTATTAACTATACTCCCACCATTAAATTTTCGTCTATTCTTCATGTACCTCAATTTCCTGCTAATTTCCTGTCTGTTAGTGCTATAACTAATTCTCTTAACTGCAAAGTATAATTTTTTCCTACACATTGTATTTTACAGGACCTTAAAACAGGAGAGAGAATTGGCAATGGTAGGTTGCAAGATGGCTTATATATCTTGGACAATGGTAGTTTCCTAGTTTTTGGTAAGAGGCAAGCTTTTTTAGGTAAGAGTAATGATGTGAATAAAGAAATCATTCAAATGCATCGACGGTTAGGACATTCATCCTTTTTTATTTTGGAGAAATTATATCTTAATTTGTTTAAGAGTGCTAAGTTTGATTCTTTAGTTTGTGATGCATGTGAACTTGATAAACACACTAGGAGTTTTTATCCCTTGAGTAATAATAGAAGTTCTGTTCCTTTTACTATCATTCATTCTGATGTTTGGGGACCTACTAAAAATGCTTCATTATCGGATAGTCGGTGGTTTGTTACATTCATTAATTGTTGCATTAGAATGACTTGGGTGTATCCAATAAAAGTAAAGAGTGATGTTTTTTCTTGCTTTCAATCTTTTCATAATATGGTTTGTACTCAATTTGGTACTAAAGTAAACAGAGTACATGGATATTAGGTTTGGTATTTACTTGGAGTACAATAGGATAATAGATCAAACTAGTTGTCCTTATACTAGCGTACAAAAGGGGGTAGCTGAAAGTAAAAATAGACATATGTTGGAAGTTGCTAGATCTCTTATGTTTATTATGAATCTCCCAAAGCCTTATTGGGGGAATGCAATTTTAGCAGCTGCTTATCTTATTAATAAAATGCCTCTTAAGGCTCTCAACTTTAAGAGTCCTTTAGAAGTGTTGCAAGGGCAAAATATTTATACTGTTCCTCCTAAAGTGTTTGGGTGTGTTTATTTTGTTCATAATAGGAATGTTGCAAACTAGACCCAAGGGCTCTTAGATATGTGTTTATTGGGTATTCTTCAACATAAAAGGGTTACAAGTGTTACCATCCTCCATCAAGGAAGTATTTTGTTAGTATGGATGTGACATTTAGAGAAAATGAACCTTACTTTGGTACTATCCAATCACCACTTCAGGGGAAGAGTACTGAGAGAGAAGAGGTGGTACCTATTA
Organism: Excoecaria agallocha; assembly: GCA_037975025.1. Lineage (NCBI taxonomy): Eukaryota > Viridiplantae > Streptophyta > Magnoliopsida > Malpighiales > Euphorbiaceae > Excoecaria > Excoecaria agallocha. The sequence continues at coordinate 42,395,284 of CM075813.1, read as the reverse complement.
TAACTCTTGATAAACTTACCCTAAGGGAGAGTTCTGTGAGACAGGAGAAGATTAACCTTACTCTAGGGGAGGGTTCTGTGAGGGAACAAGTTCAAGAGGAGACTATTAAAGTTCAAGAGGAGACTGTTGTTCAGGGGGAGAATATTGGACATTTGGATAGACCCGATTTGATGAGATATTTGAGGAGAAACAGAACAAAAGAAGCCATAATGTAGCATACTCTATATCAAGATTCTCTTCTTCTAGTCAGTCATCTTTGAACTCTGATTCCACTAATAATTTGAATATGCTTATTGCTCATAGAAAAGGCGTTAGATCTTGCACCAAATATCCTTTATCGAATTTTGTCTCTTATAACTCCTTATCTCCTTCTTATAGAGCATTTGCTTTATCTATTTCTTCTGTCTCTATTTCACAAGATTGGAGGAAAGCTTTTACAGATCCTAAATGGAAACTAGCTATGATTGAAGAAATAAAAATTTTATCCAAAAATGAGATTTGGGAACTTGTTACTTCTCCACCAAACAAGAAATTGGTTGGTTGTAAGTGGATTTTTATTGGGAAACATAAAGCTGATGGTTCAATTGAGAGGTTTAAAGCCAGATTGGTGGCTAAAGGACTCACTCAAATTTATGGAGTGGATTATTCGGATACATTCGCCCTTGTTGCTAAAATGAACACAATCAAAATTTTATTGTCTTGTGCAACTAATCTTGATTGGGATTTACAATAATTTGATATGAATAATGCATTTTTTTTATGGGGATTTGGAAGAAGAAGTATATATGGAGATCCCTCCTGGATTTGATGATGAAGGTAGTCAAGGGAAGGTATGTAGACTGAAGAAAGTTTTATACGGATTGAAGCAATCTCTCAGAGCATGGTTTGATAGATTCAGCAAAGCCGTGATCTCTTTTGGCTATCAACAAAGCAATGCTGATCATACTCTGTTCATAAGACATAACAAGGGTAAGCTCACTCTCCTTATAGTTTATGTTGTTGACATTGTAATGATAGGAGATGACAGAGAGAAGATGGTCCGTTTGAAAAAGCTGTTGGCTCAGGAATTTGAGATCAAAGATTTAGGAAAATTACAATACTTATTGGGAATTGAGGTTGCCAGATCAAAAAGGAAAATCTTTATTTCTTAGAGAAAATATATTCTGGATCTTTTGAAAGAAACTGGTATAACGGATTGCAAACCAGCAGAATCGCCCATTGAGAGCAATCACAAGCTATAAGCAGAAGTTGGAAAACCAGTTGATAAAGAGAGATATGAAAGGTTAGTTGGGAGACTCATTTATTTCTCACACACTAGGCCAGACATAGCCTACTCATTGAGCTTGATGAGTTAGTTCATGCATGATCCACGAGACTCTCGCATGGAAGCTATCTTTTGCATTTTGCGGTATTTGAAGTTTGCTCTAGAAAAATATCTTCTTTTCTCCAAACATGGTCACCTCTAAATAGAAGTCTTTAAAGATGCGGATTGGGTTGAATCTTTAGATGACAGAAGATCTACTTCCGGCTATTGTACTCTTGTAGGAGGCAACTTAGTTACTTAGAGAAGTAAGAAGCAAAGTGTAGTTGCTAGATCGAGTGTTGAAGCAAGAATACAGGGCTATGGCTCAAGGTGTTTGTCAGAGGAGCGTTAGAGTTAATGGGTCAGGGTCCTACTTATTTCCATAAATTGCTTCACAAGTGTGATCTGCCCATTTCTGAGGATAGTGAGGTGCAATCCTGGGTTAGCAAGTTTAGGAAATACTTCTTCATTTATGAGGTAACCTTTGAAAGGCAAGTAGATCTTGCTAGTCTCTATTTGCTGGGTAAGTTTGAGGCATGGCATTTAAATTAGAGTAGAAATTAAAAAATAGATTGGGAGGAATTTTCTCAAGCCATTAGCAAAAGGTTTCGGGACTGTGGAGAGGAGGACGTAGGGTAGTAGAAGAATTGATTAAACTCAAACAAACCTTTACTGTTGAGAATTTCAGGATAGGTTTGAGTTGTTAAAATTGAAGATGGAAAAGGTTTACCGTCTACAACCAAAGTTCTACTTTGTTTCTTGTGTATAAGGGGTCCTAAGGACAAAATAAGGTCTGCAGTTAAGATGTAGCTCATAGATGATTAGTTGTATAAGAAAAGGGTAAAGTAGGAAAGCAGAGAAACAATTAGTTGTTATAGCTGATAGGACAAAAAAGTTTGTTAGTACCAGCAATTTTATAGAACTGGCAGAGAATTTCTGGGGTTGCACCCATGATGTTCGACAGGATGCACGTACTTCTCAGCTTTTCCTTTTCCTATATTATGTAACATTCTCTCTTGTTGGGGACAATCATCATCAATAGAAGAATTCTCTCTCTCTCTTACTATCTCTCCCTCTCTCTCCAAATCCGTTATTATATCTTATCTTTCTCTTCTTCTTCTTCTTCTTCTTCTTCTTCTTCTTCTTCTTCTTCTTCAATCTAATTCTTCGTCTCCTTTTCCATTCTCTCTTTATCTTTTCTGCTCTATTCTAGAAATCCAACCAGAATATTAACTAATTCATCTAGTTGGGATTTAATCTAATAGGGGGCTTGAAAAGATTGAAGCTACTATTAGAAGCAGATATTTGGGGGATATATGTACTATAACAGCAACCATCAGGAGACTACAATTAATGAATGATTAAATGGGGAATTAGAAGAATACAGGGTGAAGAATCTGCACTATAGTCGTTCATGAAATGTATTCCCTAGGCCACTGTTGCAAAAAATTCTTCTAGATTGTAGAATTGGAAGAGATTGTTGCTAATGAAGATGACCAGGAAATTGTGAAGGAGGACACTGAACCATTGATTTTTTGAAGCATCCGGTCTGGTCTTGGTACTTTGGCAAGGTCTCTCTCTCGGGCAGATGCTTCATCGGAAGATGTGCAGCTCAAATGACCCTCCTTTTTGGTTGAGGACAATCACATTAGGGGGTGGGGCAAAGGAAGAGAATATAGATCATCATTGTCTATTGTGGTTTTCCTACTAAATTATATTTACATTGTTGCACTTATTTTGCTCACTGGAGTTTTTTTTTTCCCTATATTTCACTACTAATTTATTGTGTACAATTGGTTTGATATTTAAAGAATGGGAAAAGAAGGAAGCAAGTACTACATTAAAAAAGGGAACTTTGAGAAATCAAAGTTTCTCTCTAATGGATTTTCATACGTAGGTAAGAAAGGGAGAAACACTAACTAGTTGTAGCTAGTAACTACTCTTAGTTTTGGTTTTCCTGTCTGTAGACACCTAATTTGATTCCAACCTAGAAACCATAACAAGGGCCAATGGTCCTCTATTACATGCAGATAAGGGCAATATTGATTTTGAGAAATTTCAAAAAAGAAATAGAAAGAGGAGCAAATTTTTGGTGGAGTTGTTGCTTAATTTTCCCTCAAGAACCTCCGGGTATATATACTAATAATGTACATTTATAAAAGGAAAGGATATACATTTATAGTTGGCTAATTTCCTAATTCTTGGCACAATTATCACAGTTAGTTCCAAGTATTCACTCCTAAAAAGGCTAGAATCTTTATTTTCAACAACAAAATAAAGAAGGTGAAGAGTACAAGTAATTAGAAATGATCCATCATGAACAATTTGATAGCGATGATAAAGAAGATTGTATTTAGCTTGACCATGAGTAGTTGCCCTATGGTTGGTTTAGGGATTACTGCTATGTAATAGGAACATAATTACCAGTCTAAGTATATTTAACATCAACTTTTAATTTTTATTTTGGATTTAGAAAAACAACGATGATAAAGTTTATGCATGGTTTATATTATTTATAATAATACTCTAGTATATAAGTTTAATTGTTTAGTGCAATGAAGTTTGATTGTAATTTTGCACGTCTACCTAAATGCTTCATAACTTTTTGTGCCTTGATGCTCTTTGCACCTTCCATAGCTATTAAGATTGCTCAAAAAAGGAATGAAAGATGGATCCAATCATTGCATTTTTGAGTCCTGTATGCTTTAAATGTTTATGAGACATGAAATGACAGGTGATACATGTTTATATTCAGTTTCTTCGATTCTTAATGGTTCTTCTTTAATCTTATAGGGTGTTTTGAATGTGGTTATGGGAAATGCTGCTGATATTGGAGATGCCTTACTTGCAAATCCACAGGTTTTCAATCTTTAATACACTTCATTATCCTTTTTTACATTTCAAATCAAGACATAATCTCCTTGTCGGCATATTCAGGTAAGGAAGATAACATTCACAGGCTCAACGGCTGTAGGAAAGAAGTTGATGGCAGGTGCTGCTGGGACTGTTAAAAGGGTATGCATGAGGTGTGTTTTGATCGAGTATGATTCTTAGAATTTATCTCAAGGCTGACTGCCTTTTGGTTTGATATTGTCTAGGTTTCTTTGGAACTTGGTGGTAATGCACCCTGCATAGTATTTGATGATGCTGACCTGGACGTGGCAGTGAAAGGATCAGTAAGTTAAAAGTAGTCTCTATTTGATATAGTATTTGAGGGCATCATGTTGGACTCTTGTTCCATGTTTCATTATTTGCATTTGCACAACTTGAATGCCATTTGCCATTTCATATTGCATCTTTAATTAGCTACTGGTATTCCAATAATATTTTTAACAGACAACTTTATGGCTACACCTAGGTCATGGATCGGTGAAAACATAAATTTGTCTAATAGTATATAAGCTTTTGAAGTTGCGAGTTTATAACGTATTGGGAGATAAACTTTGACTTGTCAGATTTTAGTAGATGCACTTAGGCATTCCATTCCAAATGCATTTTGGTATGTACTATTTGCGGTTTTCCTCCACTGAAGACTATGGTCAACCAAAGTTAGAGTATACTTTTTGAGAGTCTTATTGTTTTATAGAGAGAAAAACAAAATATTACTAAATGGGTACAAAGTTATCAAGTTACTTTTTAAGTTTCTTATTACTACAGTGAATAAAGGAAGTCACCTGCTAGACACAAGTTTTGGAAGGAAAAGAGGTTCGTTCTTTCCCTTCGCTTTGATTTGTTTTCTAGATGGAGATGGGGGATTTTAGAGGTACAAGGTCCCTATCCATGGGGCTTCGCCTTCTGCTCTGAATACTTGAGAGGGAATGGGTTGTCCAAAGCTAAAAAGATATTTAGCCCATCACATTGGTCAGATTGTAATATTTAGTGCATTGATTTTAAAATGTAATACACTTGCCAACAATATAGAGGCTTTATTTAAGTTCTTGATAAGTGTGATTTTACAATCATTGTCTTCTTTTTTTTTTTTTGGTCTATTTTTTTTTATAACAAGATAATTCAAATTGTTGCAGCTTGCAGCAAAGTTCCGTAATAGTGGACAGACATGTGTCTGTGCTAATCGATTGATTGTACAAGAAGGTAGAAATGGATAATTGCTCAGTCCTGACATTTTATTCCATTATTTTTACTCTCTCCGTGTCTGTCTCCGGGAGTTCGGTAAATGTGGTAACCTGTCAACATATTGTGTGCAGAATATGTTGCATTTGTCATATGAATGATCATATTTATCATCACAGCCTTATCTTTGCCTCAATTTGGTAACAGGCTTAAAGGAAAACCATGGTTAATGGTATTCTGTAATGGCAACAGTCACAATGTTAAGGCTCATCAGCTTTAAATCGGCATCACTTTTACAGTTTTTTTGTACTTACTCAAGGAATAGAAAAACTTTGTGCTTGTTCTCTCTTCTGTAGTCTGTTAGTTTGCCTTGCTGAAAACTGAGCCAAACTTGCCAAAGAAATTTAATTCTCCTCTGAATAATCGAATAAAGAAATTTAATTCTCCTCTGAATAATCGAATTGCTAATTGCATTGTCATTCATTTTCCTGTGCTACTCATTATTTCTATATCTTGTAGGCCTATAGAAATACCTTACTGCTTCCTTTTGTGATGCCAAACCTTTCTGCACAGGCATCTATGACAAATTTGCAGAGGCCTTTTCAAAAGCCGTTCAGAATTTGCAAGTTGGAGATGGCTTTGGTGAAGGTGTGTCACAGGTATAGTTTTATGCTCAGAATTTCACTCATAACGAAACATTCTTTTTGTTTTTTTTTTTTTGGTTTCTTGATGTTGAATGTATTTCTTGTAGTATATTAGAGCCACTAACGGGCTATATACACTATAGTTGTGGAAACTAAGCCAACTAAACACGGTATTCTCAACTCTCCCCCTCAACCATTCCCAGCTGGTAAGAAAACCGTGGAAAGTAGCACTGTCCAGCCCCTTTGTAAAAACATCTGCCAACTGTCCTGAAGGAACATAGGGAGTACAAATTAGTCCACTATCTAGTTTCTCTTTGATAAAGTGCTTGTCTATCTCAACGTGTTTAGTTCAGTCATGTTGCACTAGGTTATGAGTAATGCTAATGGCTGATTTGTTATCACAGTATAGCCTCATTGGTTTACTCCATTTAATCTTCATATCTTCAAGAATAATTTTCGGCCATAACAACTCACAAGCACTGTTATGGTTCTAATTAAATATTTTAATTATAGTAAGATTTATTTTTAGTAGTAGTATTTTAGTTATAATAGGATTTGATTTTAAGTAGTGATTTATTTTCATAGTTTACTAGATAGAAAATGATTCCTATTTAGATATGTAAAAGGATTCCCATTTAGATTAATTTCTTAGTTAGAAAAGGATTCCTATTTAGAAATGTAATCTCTATTTATAGAGACAGATTTAGTCAATAAAGCAATTAAAATTCCAGCAAATTAAAGGTAGGAAACTCCCTAAGAGTTCCAAGGCGTGTGGCTCCCTTTAACGAGTTACAACTTTCATACAACCATAGGCTAGGGAAGGAACCGAAGTAAGGGTAAAAACCCTTATTCTGGTCTTGATTTTTGTGTCAATTGCCTAGTGACTCGATCACAAACTCGAGGTCATAACAAGCACCTTGTGCCATTGATCTAAACTCTTCTTTTTCACCTGATCTAGCTGCAACATTCTGTTTTTTACTCCACTAGGTCACTAAGTTGCCTCCAAGGAAAATGCAGTAACCAGATGTAGACCTTCGATCTACAGGGGATCCCACATAATCTGCATCAGTATAGGCTTCAATAACTTGACTGGTGTTTGTTTTGAACATAATTCCCTTCCTCGGATTAACCTTCAGATAAAGAAGTACTTGATTGACAGCTTGGAGATGAACTCTTTGGTTATGCATAAACTGACTTATAACACTTACAGAGTATGCTATATTAATTTCCAACCAGTTTTTGATACATCTCCTTGTATACTGGCTGGTTGGTCTTCACTAGCTTCTCCAACCCTATGATTAGGTTCTATAGGAGTGGCAGTCGGTTTACCAACAAGCATTCCTGTTTCCTTTAGAAGATCTATAACATACTTCTGTTGTGAAATAAAAATGCCCTGCCAAAAATGGGCAACATCAGTCCCAAGAAAATCCCTTGCCAAAAATGAGTAATTATTCTCAAATAATTAATTTGACACGTGGCTGTGGGTGATTGGTTGAAAATGGGATCCACTGCCACGTCGTCATAATGAGAGAGGAGTAAGTAGAAGAGTGACATGAGGCAAGTTTTGATTTGATATGAGTGGGTTCCACTGCCATGTCAACAAAGGGAAGAATGAAAGGTGACAGTGGTGATGAATGATTGAGTGTGAGTAGACTCTGCTGCTGCATTAGTAAACGGAGTTAGTTAAAATTAATGGAATCTTTGACCAAGGGTAAAATTGCTCTAATTTTGAAATATCGAGGCAACATTGCCCCAAAGTAAACATTAGCAAAAAAATTGCATATTTTGCCAAACTTTAGTGGCATTTTTGCACAATATTAATTGTATTTCTTGTTGTATAACAGAGCCGCTAACGGGCTATATTCACTGCAGTTGTGGAAACTAAGCCAACTACTTCTATTCTCCTAAATTTTAGGAAAATAAAATATACACACAATAACTTTAGGAAAGAAAATATTAGCAGGAATTGTAAAGTTAATCAGCTGCACTAAAAAGGGAAAATACACGGTATTCTCAACACTTGATCTACACTTCCGAAATGGATTGGTCTTAATGATTTTAGTCTTGATAATTACCTTATTTTTTTTTGCAGGGTCCATTAATTAATGAAGCTGCAGTGCAAAAGGTTAATTAATATTTGCTTTTCATTTTTGTTGAGTTGTGCATTTTGATTGGCAATTCTAAATGAAATACTGTGCCATTTGGTTCCTTTGTGATTATGAGTTGCAGGTTGAGTCATTTGTTCAAGATGCCATCTCAAAGGTTGGTTTTTTTCTTTTTTCTTTTCTTTTCTTTTTTTTTTTTAATGCTCTTTAACATACAATAATGGTCATGTAATTTTAAAATGATTTAGCTGGTTTCATACATGTATAAATGTGCACATCATTTCCGATTCATACTAGTCTCCTTTTTTTTTCTGCCTCTTACCATGAAGCTGTGGCTCTTGTTTATACAGTGTGTTTCCTATAAAGTAGCACAATAGGTGTATAGTAGACCTCCTATATTTTTTTCTATTACTTTTGTATGTTAGTCAGGCTTTTTCAATGGTTATAGGATGCTCGAATAGTGTTTCATGTCCTTCATAATAAGCGTGATGTTCTCACAGAAATGATTGATTCCCAAAATACTTTTTGTGAGATGTACTAGTGTTTTAGCTGCATTTTGCTCGCAGTTCCTTGAAATTACTTTCTTTACAGGATCATGTCATGTTTAAGAATATGACATTCCTTGAAATTCATTATATTGCTGGTAACATTTCCTTTGCCCGAATATAGGAAAGTTAGATAATCCATTAGCTCCTTAACATACTTGCAATGATCTATGAATCCCACCACATTACTTTCACTAGAGTTCGTAATTTGTATAAGCAAACAAGCATCATCTCTAAGCCAAATTTTATCATCAAAGGGTTCTTCAATTAAATGATCATCCTTCTCAACACTCCTTAAATAAACTCTTATTTTTCTACTCGACTCTAAGAAATTAGACCCATTTAATTTATGCTCAATTATTTTTGTAGGCAAAAAAATAATTTCAGTAGTAGTGGACTTATTTTCATCAGCCAGATTTCAATAATAAAGAGCAAAGACCAGTAGATAAACTTCCCATAAACAGCTAAAGACAGATAAACTTTAAATACCAATAGAGCAGAGGCTGCTGCCAACAACCTTCAAGCCAAGCTGAATGCAAAAATGAGAGAGAGACTCTCTAGCCAAACCCGAAGATCAAACAGACACTGGAGGAACACTGGAAAGACAAAATGTCGGAGCTTCAACCTCCGTCACGCGCGCCGGCACGTGAGAACTGCCCAGAAACTTTAATTGGCACGTGAGCTTCATGCACTACACACCCGGTTGCCAGAAATTGGATAAGGGCTGGACTAAGGCTTGCACACCTCCCTAGGGTAGTGGTGAGATTAGTCAGTCACCAGAATATGTGACCCAAGACAAAACAGTCAATCGAATATGTGACCCAAAAGAAACAATAACCCACCTAGAAAAAATCCAGAAATGCAGATGAGCCTAAAGCTTTGATACCATCTAGAGAAACACAATGGAAGAATAGTTTTTTCTATTCAATTCAATATTCTTATGAGTTTACACTATCTATATATATATATACAAGGAGAAAAGTAAAAAGTACATCTATACTAGGTGAAAAGGTCTATGTACTAGGAAGAAAAGGCTACATTGAAAAGCCTATGAGCCCATATAGGAAAGTCTATATCTAGCTATTTACATTATTCTGTAACACTGTTAAATTACTTTGGCACTTCTTTCCCGTGTTGCCACTTCCATGTGTATGAAAAGCAAATGCAAAAAAGAATAACATGCTTGCAGATTTTTTCTGGCCTGGAATTAAAATTTATAACAAACTGCGCCTCCACTTACATTGGCCATCCCTCTCCTGAGGCGCTCTACTAAGTTTTGCTTTCTTTTTCTATTATTTGTTGGAAGAGTTTGTTAATGATTTACATCAAGTGACATGGAAGTTCTTTTATATCATAATGTAATAGGGTATGACCATAACTAACTATTTTATGCTTCTAGGGAGCAAAAGTCCTTCTTGGGGGAAAAAGACATAGCCATGGAATGACTTTCTATGAGCCTACTGTGATCGGGGATGTCAACAGTGAGATGATTCTATCCAGGTAAACATGCAATAGAGTATTATTGCAACAAGTTGCACTTGACCTTTTGTATACCAAGAAGGAAGAATAGTCTAAACAGGAAACTTTCTTGCCACCAGTTTTTAGAAATACTGAGTTCAATTATTGATACTGCAATGTGGACTCATTTGGGACTTGACCACTAAATGACTGGATTGTTTATTTCTATTACAGAGAACAAAATGAATATGCTGAAGCACTTCTTTTTTTTTTTTTTTTTTTTTTTCCATTTTTTGAAAGGGAAAGAGTCTGGTTTAGACTTTATCAAGGTATAAAAATTAGATTATCTCATGTATATGCTGAAGGCATGATTTGTGAAAATGCAGCAAATTAGAGACTAATGAAGCAGACTACAATCTGATTTCTTCATGACCATAGGCATTTACATGCTAAGGAGTTAAATTGGCAAGTAGATGTTAGTGGAACAATATTGTACAAACACTTTTTCTTCAGCCTCAATAACTCAATATAAAATTCAGTATTGTTACAAGCCAAACTTGAGCTCTCAAATTTTGGCTGTAAATGTATACTTGCATAAAGATGTGCTCCTTTTTTTATTATTTTTATTTTTTTCCTTTTTAATTGTGGTTCCAAAGGAAATGTAGTTTCAAGTTGAAATTGTAATAAAAGATGGACCAGGGCATGCCTATAAAAGTTTTTACTGCTAGGTTCAATAAGGATCACTTGTATGCTGGATTTTGTAACTTTACCTGCTGCTGAATTGTTGGCTTTGTTGGCATTGTCGCAACACATTTCACCTAATTTTTCTTTTCATGATTATGTTTTAGCCTGTAAAAGTTTGTTCTAGTTGTCTGAGTGAATAAAAATACCTATTTATATGTCTGACGCGGCAGAACAGCACAAACATTCATAATGTTTTTCTTACCATATCTCAGGGAGGAAGTTTTTGGACCAGTGGCACCAATTTTACGGTTCAAAACAGAGGAGGAAGCTATTCGCCTTGCGAATAATACAAATGCAGGTTTTTTGTTTATCAGCCATCCATACCATGCATGTGTAAAGCATAAGCTTGTATATCTATGGATATTTACACACACATAAAGCATAGCCTTATATATCTATGGCTATCTGCACATAAACCATGGGCTTGTATATCTATGGTATCTCTATTTGCATAGATGACAAAATTTCCACTTTGATACATCTATGTCTTGTTTTCTTCTTTTTGGAGCACTTGTAACAGTTAGTTTCTTTATCTATACAAGTAATCATGGTTAGCTATTATATTCTGCCTAAATTTCAGAAAGATAATTTCTAATATTTCACTGTCAAGATTGCATTCGTGGTATTTTAGGATACATGATTACTGTGTATTCCCTTGTTAACGATGCAGGGCTAGCAGCATATATTTTTACAAACAATATTCAACGTTCATGGCGTGTCACAGAAGCTCTTGAATATGGACTTGTTGGAGTCAATGAAGGAATTATTTCGACAGAGGTGAGAGATAGACATCTTCAGATTTGCATTGTGATAAATTAAGATTGGCATGTTAAATGTTCAGTTGTAATATAGGTGGCACCATTTGGAGGAGTTAAACAGTCTGGTCTAGGACGAGAAGGCTCAAAGTATGGGATGGATGAATATGTGGAGGTAGGCATTATCCAAAACATCCTTCTAGTTTCTTTTTCTTCTACTTTCTTGCTCTGTGTTTATGCTTTGTAGTTTTGAGAAGAGACGAGAATATGATCAGGCCCAAGCACTACTGAATCTATATAATTTTATAGTGTAACATTTGAAAAGCCAGCATGTAAATTGTGTTATCCTTACAAAAATAAATAATAATAAGAGAAAGAAGAAACATGGAACTATCAAGTCCAGTGGTTGGGAAGACATTTTGTGCAGGCGATCAAAGGTTTAAACCTAGGCATCTCCATCCCGTTTAGAAGTTTCTGATTTAAGTAAAAATATTTGGTCTATTATGCTTACCTTGTTCTTTTATACTCTGCAGCTCAAATATGTATGTTTAGGAGATATGAACAGAGAGTAGTGAGATGACAGGTGACAACTGCCAAGCTTATGACTACTGGTTTTCTAGCCCCTTTGATCAACTCCACATTTCTTCTAGTAACATGCTTGTCGATTGCACATATATAGTAGTCGGGTTGTAGTTTTGGCGGGAGAGATGTGCTATCTCAAGTACCTGAACTGAACATAAATAATTCTGCAGCTTGTGTAGGTAAACAAGTGCAAGCTTGCAGGAGTTTTGATATGACATTGATGTATCAGATATGGTCTGTTAAAGAATGCTTTTCTCTTGCTTGATGGGCTTGATGCTCATCATTTTTCTTGTTCAAATGTGCAGATGAAACAGTAATATTCAGTGAGAGATGTAGCCATGCTTTTCTAGCATATTTTCTTGAGCTAATAATTATGAATTCGAAAGTAGTAATAATTGAATTAGTACTCCTTCAAGATGGAGTGGCAGATTCTGAAATTCAGCAATTTGATTAAAGGTAAAAACTTGACGCTTGGCAAGGATAATATAGAACCCTTGATGCATGCAGAAGAATAAATTTGTATTTATATTTTATTTTTGGAAGGAAAAAAAAAAAAATTGAGCAAGTGATGTTGAAGGTGAAATTTTGTATTTAGGTTAACTAGTACGCCTAAAGAAAAATAGAAAATTTGGTTTTATATGTAGTTTTTATTTTTTTAATGATATTCAAGCAATTTTGTTCCGTCTTGTGAATCAAATGGAATCATGGTTCGATCAGAATTCATCCCCATTTTTAGCTTTATTTATTTATTTAATATACAATATGTAACATAAGCAATTACATTATAATTTCTCCATACTTTCTTATAACTTCTATCTATACGCGTATATGCTAGATATAATTTTGTTTAAACTAAATTAGCATTTTATAAAAGCGTAATAGTAATAGCAAATCAATAATGAAATAGGAAGATTTTAAATAAGAAATATTGTCATCTAACCGACAACCAATTGAAATAAAAAAAAATTAAAAAAAAAAACACAAGTAAAAGTACTTGAAAATTAAAAATTGTGAAACGAAAAATACATATAATTGCCATTTATGTATGTATCAAATAATTAAAGAAAAGGGAATCAAGAGAATGGTGGTGGATCCCTTCCCTTTGATCTGAACCAGAATAATTGCTCCACTCTTTCTTTGGCATCATATTGTCAAGCGTTGGGGGTACTATTCGCCAAATCATCCACGGGAATTGACATTAACCGACTGCAGTTGAAAAATAGATTACTAATTGGTCAACATGGTCATTCTAAAATTGGAAAAAGGTAAAAGCATTGTTGGATGTAGAGGCTCATTGTCAGTGTAGTTATCCCTAAAATTCTATCCATTTTCTCTAATTTACTATTTATGACCATCAAGGAAAACTATTACGACAGAATTCATAAAAACTGTAATAATGTACTATTCTCATCATTATCCATTTTAAGAACAAAAGATCCCTTGATTTTAAGAAATACAAAGCTAAATGATATAAGAAGCTATAAATGCTAGTGCTTCAATTTTATAGGCACGGTTATGGAACCCAACAAATTGTAATAGTAGAACATGAAAAGATTATCTAACAATTTGGAAATTCACTATGAATCATTTGCTGTCCATTGTCTGCCTGCCATACTTTTGCAAAATATTTGAATACCATGGCACTAAACTTGCTTGTGAATAAAAGTTTTATTTTTCGATTTTTTTTTAAGTAAATCATTCCAAGCATTAAATAATTATACATATTATGAGTTAGGTGTTAAAAATGGCTTTTCAAAAGTTGAGGTATCAAAAATATATTTTTTTTTCATAAATTCAGGATCCAAATCATGTATTATGCCGATTAATTTAATTGACATTCACATTCTCTTCTAGCATAAATTACAAATTCTGTTATAATTAATAATTTCGAACAACCAAACGTTAAATAATTATAAATATTATGAGTTTAGGTGCTGTAAGTCGCTAGTTGAGTTACTAGGAATGCCATTTCTTACAAGTTTGTGGCCCAAATGACCTATAAAGACAAAATAATTTATTTTTTATTAATTACTCTTTAGTTTTTAATGCTATTATTTATTAATCAATTTTAACATTGAAATTTAACGTAGTGGATGTTTGGTTTAGCTATTTGAAGGCGATGGTAGCTTTTATTTGTGATAAACCGCCCAACAGCCGGGAGATAAGTTTCGGGTTGGCCCATGGATCTAGATATTACCGAAAAAAGCCCATAATATATGTCCAAGCCCAAGTAACGCAGAAATGAAGATTGGGCTTTAGGGGCTGGGAAATTTCTGAAAGCAGATGGGAAACGAAATTTTTGAAAACCGATCGGAATCAAGCATTGATTCTTTGTAGTCTGTGCCCAGTGAACTGGGAGCAGAAGTGGAAATGGGAGAAATTTAAGTGCCTAGTTTCTTCGCATAGCAATCCCCAGTGAAATTGTATTTTTTTTCCTTTTTAATCATGAGCAACAGCTCATATTGCATCGTAGTATAACAGTTCGGTGGAAGACAACAAAAGCCCTAAGGTTGTGCTCTTGTTTCAAAATTGGTTATGCGTTAAAGATTGAAATTTTGGTGATATACATAGAATTTTTTGAGAGACTGAGAAGAATAAGATGGATGGGCGAGGAAGGAAGATAACTGTATGCAGTGGGAAAAGGGTATCAGCAAATAAAAGAGGAAAAGGCTCAGGAGGCGTTGATGGGTTCATGAATAGCGTTAGGAAACTTCAGAGAAGGGAAATTAGCTCCAGGCGTGACCGACGCCCAGGAACGCTTCCGGAATATCCGTTTGCAGGTTGCCTTCTACACTTACCCATTTATTTATTTTTTTTTCTTTTTAGTTCTTCATTCTTAATTTCTTTTGCCGTTTCCGTTAACTCTGCGCAAGCGTAAGAAGATTCCTCTCTTAAGTAATCATGCTAGTCATTTTCGGACGCATTTCTATCTCTCGTTCCGATGAATCACTCCTGATATAACATTTTGTTGTATGTTCCTTAAGGAGCACATTAATTTTCATCCATCAAAGTTGTACATATTTATTTCTTAGCTCCTTGTGAGCCTTGGCTGCTTATCTCTTTTAAGGTTTAATTGCCAATACAAACATACTAATCAACTTATGGGATTCTTTTATTTTAAACAAAAATTGAAATGCGATATACTTCCTGCATTAATGCTCATATTTAATCGTGGTTCTATGTTGAATTGTTCTCATTTTTTTCCCTGCAATTTTATCATTCATTCTTTAGGAAGGCCTTCCTAGTATATCATATATGTCTCTGGCAGGGCTATTTTTTCATTCATACCAATCCTGCAATTTTGTAATATGACATTGTCTTGAACTCAAAGTTGAAAAAGTACTTCCTGAATTGTGAGTCAGGTTCTTAAAGGTTTTATGAGCTCAACTTTAATTGTTTCTAAGTTGAACTTAGTCTGATGTCGCTGAAATGTTTCTAGAGAAGGGGGAAATGGGTTAGGGATTCGTTATCTTGATCTATTTCAATAATGCAGCTACATTTGTTTTTTGGCCCATTTTGGACCATTTCAGCAGGTTAACCTGTTCTAGATCACTGTACACTGATGTGTTTCATTGTATTTCAGCTTATATTAATTTCCAAGGGTTATTATAACCTTCAATGATAATTTCTGAGGATAAGTAATACACAATTAGAGCATGAACCTATTTTATATGAGATTGTTAGGAGCCTGAAGCATGACAAAATCATTCCCACTCCAGTATTTACTTTTTGGTTCATTATAATTTTGTTAAGTTAGTCTCTTCTTCTGTTATCGTCATACTTTTTCCTGTGTTATAAGCTCAATACTTCTTCCATCCTCTAGTGATATTTGAAAGTTTCATGAGGTCTGATATGTTTGTTTTTTTTGGATATGTGGTCTTTGAACTTATCAATAGGAGGAATATGATACACATGATCCAAAAGGTCATTACTCAATGGTATTGCCTTTCTTGAGAAAAAGGTCAAAGATTATTGAGATTGTAGTGGCTGGTGACATAGTCTTTGCTCTTGCACAATCTGGTGTTTGTGCAGCATTTAGCCGAGGTATATTATGATTTTTTTTTTCCTCAGTCTTTGCTCTGGGATATTTTTCTGTTGTTTTATTTGTATCTAAAGTAGTCTCAAATGTTGGATGCAGAGACCAATGGAAGGATATGCTTTCTCAATGTCACCCCTGATGAAGTCATACGAAGCTTATTTTACAACAAAAACAACGACTCACTTATTACAGTTTCTGTTTATGCTTCAGATAATTTTAGTTCCTTAAAATGCAGAAGCACAAGGATTGAGTATGTGAACCTTGTTACACTTTCCTCTGCTTCTCATCCTTTTTCCCCAGTTTGCTATTCTCCCTTGGAAGAATGTGGAACATATTAGAAAGATAGAGGAGTTTTGTGATTTAGGTTCCAATTTATTTGTCCATTTTTCTTTCTTAATATTTTCAATTTTGTTGCCTAGATACATAAGGAGGGGTAAACCTGATGCTGGCTTCGCGCTTTTTGAATCCGAATCACTGAAGTGGCCAGGTTTTGTAGAGTTTGATGATGTAAATGGAAAAGTACTCACTTACTCCGCACAAGATAGGTAAATATTTACCATATTGCATATATCTGTTGTCTCTAATTATTGAGCATTTGATTATCTTCCTGAATTGATAGTTCTCTTTCAATGTTTTAATCAGCATATACAAGGTTTTTGACCTAAAAAATTACACCATGCTATATGCCATATCCGATAAAAATGTTCAAGAAATTAAGATCAGGTACGCTTTCGTATAGGGTCTTGCATAAATGTAAACATTGCATGCATGCAACAATGTGTTGTGGTTCAGATGCTGATGCAAAAATAGTTTCATTCTGAATGTTCTACATTGGTTCTACGCTTTTGTCAGATTTACTCTCCAAGGGATGGAGAGGAGAATGCTGTATGCAAATTTGTGGGGGAGTAAATTACTCTCTATTGGATGGTTTTGCATGTGCTTACCTTGCTTCTTTTACTATTTTGTTTTCATGCAGTCCAGGTATCATGTTATTGATTTTTACCAGAGCTAGTGGCCATGTTCCTCTTAAGATTCTCTCTATTGAGAATGGTACTGTTCTGAAATCTTTCA
This sequence comes from Excoecaria agallocha, assembly GCA_037975025.1. NCBI lineage: Eukaryota > Viridiplantae > Streptophyta > Magnoliopsida > Malpighiales > Euphorbiaceae > Excoecaria > Excoecaria agallocha. The sequence goes on along the minus strand of CM075813.1, from coordinate 42,377,967 downwards.
ACCATCTCCTTCATCGGAACAAGAAAGTGGATTTTATTGAACAGTTCAATGAAAAGCTTCTTGTTAAGCAAGAAAATGAAAATCTCCAGATTCTTGATGTAAGGAGCTTTATTAATATCTTACTATAGTTCTTGTCCGTTGACAGCCAAACTTTTGACAGCTGTGCCTTATACCTTGTAGGTCTGTAACTTTGAGATAACTGAAGTTAGTAGAATGGAATTTATGACTCCATCAGCATTTATATTTTTGTATGAGAACCAGCTGTTCTTGACATTTAGAAATCGAACTGTGGCTGTTTGGAACTTCCGTGGAGAGCTTGTAACTTCCTTTGAGGATCACCTTTTGTGGCATCCTGATTGCAACACTAATAACATATACATAACAAGTGATCAGGATCTCATTATTTCTTACTGCAAAGCTGACACCAATGGTTACTTGTCAGAAGGAAATGGTAATGCTTTTTCTTTATTTTACGTCACAGAAATTTAAGTTTGATGTTAAATTGAGGTATTAAAGGAAATATATGTAGTGAAATGCGTTTTTTGAACTATTTGCTGTGTGATGTGTTCCTTTATATGGATGTAATTTTTCTTCAGCTGCAGAGCATATGCATCCAGAATATACATGTGCCTAACATTTTTGGCATGTATTATGCAGCAGGATCAATTAACGTTAGTAATATTTTGACCGGAAAGTGCCTTGCAAAAGTAAAGGCTAGCAATAGCTTCCCTAATGGATGCAGTTGTAGTGGGAACTGTAGTGTATGCAACCTCAGCTCAAATAAACACAGAGGCACCTCCATAACTAGGAGCTCAGCTGCAGAGGCCTTGGAAGATATCACTGCTCTGTTTTATGACGAGGAACGAAGTGAAATCTATACTGGCAATAGACATGGGCTAGTTCATGTGTGGTCCAACTGATAGTTTGCATTGTAACCTTGTTTATAATAGTTTAATGACTGTGCTTCTAGCGCTGGAGAATTTATCAGAAATTGTATCATTGTAAAAACAATGGTGTACCAATTCATTGTTCATACAAATCGTTAATTGAATGTTTAGCTGTAATAAGGAATAAACGGTGATTCAGTTAAAGTGAATTGTAGTTTAGATTAAAGAAAGTTGGGACAGCAGAGGTAGAGGCATGTGAATAAATATGGGATCCTTCTCTGATGGTGGCGTGTTAAAGGGTGAAACCAGTAATTGAAATTCACATGGATTCAAAGGAAAGGAAAACCATGGAATACAGCCAATGCTTTACGATTTGCTATGCTCTTCTTTGATAATTATATGATATACTTTTTTAAGCTTTTGTGATGGGAATTATAACGGCAAGGAGTGCAAATGACTTAATTATGTATATTGGGAGTGAGTGTCCCATTCTCTTCAGTAGTTTATGGCCGGTGAGAAGAGGGAGCGGCAACCGAAACAGGAAGCGGAGCGTTGAATCACGTGTCTTTGAGGCGCGTGCCCATTGTTTTTATTCGCACCCATTGTTGGTAGATTGGAATCTTCTTCTTTTTTTTTCCTTAAAAAAAAAATGTTGGCTTTTTCAGTTCAGATTGGGTGCCTCTGACTCTGAGCATTACCATCTCTCTGCTAGTGCTAGCAGTAGCTGTTTTGTCTTTTTTTTTTTTCCAACTCCAATTCAAATCCGTTCCTTATCTTTTTACTACTGATAAAATTTTATAAAGAAAAAGGAGAGGAAAGAATAAAGAAAGCCACACAACGTATTGCAAAATTAAAATGATATTTGGGGCTAGCAATCAAGATCTCATTTGTGTTTCTGTCTATCCCTGAGATTTCGAGATTGCCCTTTTTGTTTAGCTTCAGGTGAGCCAAAGTAAGTTTACAGTTTCTCTTTACTCCTTTTGGTCTTCTGGTTTCTGGGGAGTTTCATTTCACCGACATTTTCCTGTTTTTGTCAAATTTTTGTATCCGAGACATCCACTTGTTACTTCTCAGCTGATTATATCTTCTTTCCTCGTTCATTGCAGCTCTCTGCTTTTAACTTTGCCGTTCACTAATTGTCGGTGTGTGATTCTACTGCTGCTTCATTTTTTATTTCCTCTTCAATTTCCCCCCTCTTCATGGATTTCTTTTGCCAATATTATCTGGCGAAAGATTGTACCTTTCATTCACTAGATCTGATCGCATTATGTTAATAGGTCATTAAAAGACACTGGACATTGTAAATCTAATATTATCTCTGAGGTCTAAACCATTGGTTTTGGATTTTCACCATTAAAATTTGCTTGATTATCGAAAGTTCTAGGTTTTGCATGGAATTAGAATTTGAAATTTCGTACTGGTCTGTAGCTTTTGGTTATCTAGATCGTTGGTTTGGAAAGAAGTGCGCCATATTTTCCGTTCAGGTTTAATTGTGTTGCACTTGTAAGAATTTTAACTCCCACTTTTAGTTACAGTAGTTCAGCTACATTTTTGTTGCAATAATATATGCTAATTCTGTTTCATGTGGACTTTTAGTTACAGTAGTCCAAGTCCTTTTCTTCCAACCAACACCACACCACACCACACCACAACCCCCCGCCTCTTATTTAGTCCAGTTTTACCCTTTATTGTCAAATTTGCAATTTCCTGGACTACAGTGGAGGTGCAATACTTCACCTTCATTAGCTCCACTTTCCTTCTCCCCTAGATATCCTATGCAATTCGTCATTCTTTTTTAGCATCTTAGACTTCAAGTCAATACCGTCTACTTCCAACCTTTTGTTCCATTCTGCATCTTCTTTTTTTCTGTCTGAAATTGTTTACGTGCTCATTATTGGGACTTTCTATTTATTAGTAAATTCACCCTTTTTTTGTGTTAAGATGAAATTTCCTTTGTTACAGGTTGTTATGATGGACTGTGGCATAGATGCTGATGCACCTTTAGACTACGCAACTATTCAAATTTTCCCAGCCCAAAACAGGTATGTGTTTTTATCTTGAAAGCCTTTTTGAGGTATATCATCCAAAGTTATGTATAATTTGAAACAGTTAAAAAAGAAAAGAAAAAGTTGGATCAGTTATAACTCTGCATTAGTAGCTCGCGACAATCTCTTTGCTGATACATGCAATACCTTATAGCTCATCTCTGTCAAATTATTCAAATGATTTTTACTAGAGTTTTTACCGCTTATCTCATTAGCCCTTTTATGTTAAAAATTATATAAATAAAAATGAAAGCCTGCATTTTATTTGGATTTGCATTTGTCAGTTTGAAGTTATCCGTGTTTTAAAAACACAGGCAAAATATATTTATATATGTAAATATATGCTTACATTCATAAGTTCTAGTGACGTTTGCAGAGTAGGGTATTCATGTGGGACTTTCTGGTAACTGGTCTTAATACAATGGTAGAAGAAATTAGGGGCCTCTTACTAGGGCATGGGTACGATTCTTTTCATCATCCTGCATAGAAGTCTAAGATGCGTACCTGAATTTTCACATTTAAAAAAAAAATAAAAGTTTGATGTGGCAATTGATCAAGGAATCTATGATTTTGCTGATATTATCATCATGAACTTTTACTGAAATAGTTTTACATTTGAAACTTATTTGCAAATTCATGAACTTAGTGCCTTATAGTCATCTTTCAAAACCCAATGTTGATTAGTTATTGTCTTTAGTAGAGAGACACTACTATTGCTGCCGATTGGAACTTACAAGTCTAGTTCTTTTGTTGGTTAGATATGTTATGCAAATACAAGTTGGTCTTATTGATAATCTCTGTATGAAATTCGGATTCAGTTCAATTGTGCACTATGTTACAACTGAACTTGTCTTACATGTATAATGGTGTTTTAGATACGAGGTATTCGTTTCTGATTACGATGAAGTGGAGAAACTAGCTATTGGGTTGCTCGAACAACTCTTGCCACATTTACCAGAAGTAAAAAGCTTGCACAGCAAAGGATCTAATGCTAACTTCAAACTCCAAGTAGCAGGACTCAATAATACAACATGGTTCACAAAATCAACCTTAAACAGGTTCTTCAGATAATATTACTTCGATGCGCTTTTTGGTTTTGTAAAGTCAATGGACAAATTTGGCTATATACCTGTCATTTCAATGCTTATTATATGCATTATTCTTTTTTTTTTTTTTTTGTTAGGTTTTTGAAAATCATTGCTTCCCCAGATTTAGTGAATTCCAGTAAGCTTATTGAAGGAGAAATATCTCAGTTGGAGGAGGCCAGAAAATGTCATCTTTCTTTATATTGTCAGGTCACATTTAAGCCATTTAATAATTGATTTTAAATTGTCCAATATTTGTAGCTAACCTGATTATTTTTTTGCTCTGCAGAAGCAAGAGGATCATTTTGAAAGTGGGGAAACAGGTAAATTAATGATTAATTCTATCTAAATTTACCCAACAATGTCTGTCATTAAGTTCTTGTTGGTAGTTGTGCAAATTCCAAAGATGCTGGATCATTATATCCGGTAAGGGAAATCCAAAAGAAAACATAAGAAGGATAGAGTCGCTGAGTTCATACCAAAATCAGTGTAAAGGAAAAATGGTTTGCTCTCTAAGTGTAGATGCCACATAATTTTCTTTGTCATATTGGCAAAAAAATAAGTAGTCATAGGGACTTAATGTATATTTGAAAGTAATGGCGGCAGGATCATGCAATTGTTTGATAGACGGATAGGTGGCTTCATTTGGCAAGTTATGAAAGAAATAAGGACTTAAGGAATGTGCTTGGCCGTGTCTTGAGATTGCTGATTCTTTTTAGTGCTCAATCTGCTGTTTCAGTTCTCTTCCTCTTGCCCTTAGTCATTGCAATTCATGCAATATGTTTGCATGTCATGAAATGTTCAGATTGCTATTGCTTAATATGCAAGACAAAAGGACATCCTTCAGCGGATTGTTTATCTTTTTCTCTGTCCTGTCTTTCATAAGCATCAGTCTTTTAGTTTTGTGTGCATCTTGTTAAAATGTTTGGTTGAGAAAATTCTAACATGAAATGGTGTAGTTCAGCTATTAGCATCCTACAGACATGCTGACTTGACATTGGATGGTGCTAGTTTATGATATGCGATAAAATATTTTGGGTGTCAAATTTTACGCAAATAATTATGGTTTCTATCTTTTCTGCTTTTTGACAGATGGCTGCAGCTCAATTAAGGCAGTACCAACAACCAAAGTAATTGCTTTCATGTACTTGGAAATTTTTTTTCTGTCAAGTTCACCTGTTGATAATTTAAAAGGTCATCCTTCTCTATTTATGTTCTGTGATTGCACGTCATAAACAACTAACCTGTTTTATTATAAAATTGTGCTTAGCCTGAAGTAAAAATTGCATCAGCAGATACTTCGAAGTAAGTACACCTGCAGCTACTTTTTGTCCATGGCTTTTGTCTTGGCCACATAAATGCTGAGCATAGAAACTCATAATTTGCAGAGATGAATTATTGCGAGCTATGGATTCAAGGCTCATGGTATTGAGAAGGGATTTAGCTGCAGCTCTAAATCGGGCTGCTGGTCTTACTAGCTTTCCTAATGATATTATCAATTTGATACAATTTTGTGATCATTTTGGAGCAGCAGATCTAAAGTAAGTAGTCAACCAAAATTCACTGTACATATGGCAAAATTCCCAGCTGCTTTAAGCAATTTGCCATGGAATTACACTATATTTCTTTTTAATATATTCTAATACTTACAGTAGTCTGATAAACTATTGCCAAATTTCATCTCATTACTTTCTGTTGTAGGAATTGCTTATGCAAATTCTTAGAACTGAGCAATAAGAGTGAGACTTCTGTAGTTATAAATGACAACATACACTCATTCAAGTGCATGTCAAGAAGTGACAATGAGAAAAATACAAAAGAAAATACTCAAATATCAAAAGCAGCACATTCTCAGACACCAGTAAAATATGGTGCTTCACCTGCGATAATTGCCCAAGTTGAACGACAGTGCTCAACTGAAAGTGAGGACTCTTCTAATTCAAGTGATGAAAATCAAATGTCTGTGGATAGAAGTCGAACTCTCTCAAGATCCACACAACCAAGGAGGTCAGCATCGCCAATGCGGAGGATTCAAATAGGGAGAACTGGATCACGCAGGTCTCCTGCATTAACTATTAAGAGCCTTGGTTATTGTTCTGGTAAAGAGAAGAATCTGTATCATAGAGATGCTGCTGCAAACAGTAGTGAAGAGGAAGGATCTGAACAAATCAGTAAGAAACCAGAGAATGATGTGCGAAGGATGAGTGTTCAAGATGCAATCAATCTTTTTGAAAGCAAACAGAAGAATCAAAGTTCAGATGCTCAAAAAAGGAGCTCATCATCAAATAGATGTGTTTTGAGAAGGTGGAGTGCTGGTACAACAGAATGTTCTGCTCCATGCCAACCAGAAATTGTTTCTGAAAACTCTGTTCCTATCTCTTGCAATGCTGCTGTGGATGGAGAGAATTTAAATAATTCAATGGGAGAAAAATTGGAGTCTGATTTTACTTCTGGATGCAAAATCTCGTTTCAAACTAACATAGATCTGAAAGGATTGGGAAAACCAGAACCTGATTCAGTAGATACAGAACTAGTCACTAATGCAACAGGACAAAAAACTAATGGAATATTAACAGCATCAGCTGAATGGAGTCGACAAAAGGAAGTAGAACTGAACCAGATGCTGACAAAAATGATGGAGCATCAGCATGTGAGAACCAGGAGATCTCAAACTAGCAAAAACCAGAATGTCCATTCTGAGCGTAAAGGTGGATTTTATGACCACTACAAGGAGAAGAGAGATGAAAAACTTCGAGGAGAGAGTGCTAGAAAGAAAGCGGAAAAGGACGCTCAATTTAGAGTGATGCAGAAATCTCTTGATCAGAGAAAAGCTGAAATGGCCTCCAGGAGTGTTAAGGCTGTAGGTAACAAACGCCCTTCACCCACACAAAAATCACTCAAGAATCTATCTCAACCTGCAAATCCCAGGAATGAGAGCCCGAAGGCTTCTGTAGGCAGGAAGGTTTCATCCAAAGCATCACCTGTACCTGCAACTCGGAAATCATGGCCATCTATGCCCTCAGGTAGAGTGGCTGGGTTATCATCATCTAAAACTCCTGCAGGCATATCATCTGCTGGAACTACACCAACACGTCGGAAACCTCAGTCAACACCCTCACTTCCTCGATCAACGGGTAAAATGGAAAGATCTCAACTAAGTCATAGAAATGTGAGGGAGAGCCAGATTAGTGCTGACAGGAACCTGAAGGTTATGAAAGAGAAAAAGCCGTATACAGTAAAAAAAGCTGAGAAATCAACAGAAAGGAAAGTTGCAGTTACTGCTGGAGATTCTTCTGGTACAGTTTCATCAAAGCCTAGTTTCTATGACAAGATGACCAAGAAAGGCAGTGTGGTACCCCTGGAATCAAGACCTGTTCTCCGGAAAGGAACTGGAATGGCTTCTGTGACGAACAGGTCTAAAAATTCTTCTCCATTAGAGGAAAAATCCACAAACTGTGGGAATCTGATAGCAACTCTGGACCATGAAGTGAATATTAATTCTTCTGTCCCTGTGATTAATAATCAACACCACGATATTATATCAACAGATGATGCTAATGCTGCAATGGAGCCAAAAACGGTAGTCAGTAGCTGTCAGAATTTGGATGAGCCCAAGAACATCAGTGAACATGATGCTGATAGCAATGACAGCTGCAAAGATACAGTGGAATCCTCAGCAAATATTCAGTCCCAAGAAGAATCAGTGATCTCCCCCGCTGCATGGGAGGAAGTAGATGAAAACCAGAACATCCATAATTCTTATGATGATGAGACATCTCAACTTGCTTCCCCAGTCCAAGTTGCTCCACTTGGATCGTCAAGTCCACGAGTTCGTCACTCTTTGTCACAGATGCTGCAAGAAGACAGTAGCGAAGCTGATACAGTTGAGTGGGGAAATGCTGAAAATCCTCCAGCCATGATCTATCAGAAAGATGCTCCAAAAGGCTTGAAGAGGCTTTTGAAATTCGCCCGGAAGAGTAAAGGAGATGCAAATTTGACAGGTTGGTCCAGCCCATCAGTCTTTTCTGAAGGAGAAGATGATGGTGAGGAATCAAAAGCTGTTAGTAAGAGAAACACTGACAATCTATTGAGGAAGGCAGCACTTCAATCAAAGAACTACGGGCAGAAAAATAGTTCTTTACTTGTGAGCCATGAAAAGAATATAGATGCACATGAAGTTCTCCCTGGTACTTTCACCTAGCTTTTCTCATTTCTATAATTCTGTTTTAAAAACTTTTTATGATATAAATAAAAAAAGGGTTAATTGAGGTTCGATAGATCAAAATGTTGGCCACTGAGACTCTTGCATGCTTCTCGTTTGTTGCTTTTACTTTTTCCATGTGGACGAATGTAGCAAACAAGAATGGGTGGTAATATTACTCTCTGATAGGTGCATTTTTCATGTTGAATAATTGATGTGTATTCTGGATGCAGGTCAATCTAACTGGAGCAAATTCGAAGTCGCCAGTTCCAACGAGTTAAATGGCAAAGTTTCAACTGCAGCATCTACAACAAAAGGTTCTTTCTCCTCCCCCCCCCCCCCCCCCCCCCCCCCTTTGGCACCCATAGAATTGGTTTGTTTGCCGGTTTTCCTTTGTATTTTCGAGTTGCTTTTTTTTTCATTATTTTAATAGCTTTATTCCTTTGCATCTCCATTCCTCTGCGTCTCAAATGGTGAATTTATATAGACTTGCATTTCAATTTCTATGTGAATCAGGTTCAAGGTCATTCTTCTCACTTTCAGCATTTAGGGGCAGCAAACCAAATGAGACAAAGTTCCATTGATTTGGTCTACATGAAGCCACTTGCAAACTAGAAATGGCTCGAGGAACAACGCATATATGACAATATTATCCCTTCATCTTGTTCTGGATGGTTTAGGATTTAGGGGCAGTAGCAGAAATGAATTTCTGGAGAATCTGTTGAAGTGAGGGGTCTTTCTCACATGTGGAAAAACATGTACAATCTGTTTCTGTGTACTGTACTGCTATGAATGCTTAAACAGTTGAAAATGTCAATGGCAATGTTAAGGATGTTAAATATTAAAGAAATCTGAGCGCTGGTATATTTTCATTCACTTTATTTCACAGCTAGTTGCTTTTCAAATGGTTCCGCGTCTTTTCAAGAAAGTGCTAATCATTTTTTATTTTTTTAGTTTTGCCTCTTCTTAATATTAGTTGCATTTGCTTTCAATATATATATATATATATATATATATATATATATATATATATATAACATTTTTTTTATTAAATTTTTCTATTATTAATAGTTAGAAAGATTTATAAGTAATTCTTAAGGAGTTATTAACCATTTTTCAATTCTTGCATAAAAAATCTATACCTTTAGGAAGGGCCAAGAGAGGCGAGTTAGGATTCTTCAAAATAATAATAATAATAATAATAACAAATCACAAGTTAGAAAGGCTCTCTATTTTAAGATATTATTATACAGAAAATATAGTCAAAGACAACTTATATGTTTAATTTTTTTAACAAAATTATATCTTATAATTCAGTAAAATACGTCTTTTAAATAACTTTTTGGGTTGCCAACTAATCCGAATTGGCGTCAAATAAAACGTTACATGCTTCATATCATTGTTATTAAAATTGGATAAACAGTTGACCTGGTTTGATTCAGTATATGAAATTGGATCGATAAAAAAATTGGATGAAACTAGTTTGAACCGAAAAAGAACTGATTGGAGCCAACAAAAAATCAGATAGAACCAGTTTCAAGTGGGAAGAAATTAGATTGAACCAAAAAATTAAATAATAAGAATATAAATACAAAATAATAATTCGAATTTTGATGAATAAAATAAAAAATATAATTTATATTTGATGATTTTTTAATATTTGTGACTTGTTATTATATTTATTTTAAATTTTTATTATGGATATTGAATGTTTTTAAAATAATATCTTATGATTAATATTTGACGATGAATGTGTTTTTTTAAAAGATTTTTATTTTTTATATGATTATATTTTTCACAACATTTATAAAAATTTTAAGAATAATATTATATAAAAATATAAAAAAATTTCGATCACTCAAACCGTAACTCCTTTATATTTCCGGTTCTTTGTCCAATTTTATAGTTTATTTAGCTGGATATTTGTTTGAGCTGAAAGCCGATAATTAATAAAAAAAATATATTATAAACAATATTATAAGTGTTTGGTAGAAATATGCTGGCGGTTGCTATTTATACGTTAAGTTATTACACATTTTTTGATATATTTTATATAATATATTTTTTATATAATTTTCATTTACACACTGATCGACACGAAAATTAGTAGAGCTTAATGGTACGAAAATAACATTGCTTCGAACATACTCATGGATCCCTGCCAGTAAAAACTAAAAAGATAGAACTTCATATTATCTAGCGATGGATATGGTCAAATATGTCATCACCCCTTTTATTGACAGAAGGCAGCGAAAGATGGAGGTGGCTGCCGTGGCCCTGCAGATGAAAAGTTGTGGCGGAGGATATGGCAGCAAGACCATGGAAATAAGGTGGATAACCAAAAAGGACCATTATGAAAATAATGGGTTATCAAAGTTCAAAACCAGAAGAATACCCATTTTCATATCCACAAATCCATCTCATATTAACCCGCGGGAGCTAAGGGAGCTCTACACCAAATGCAACCATTCGTGCCATCGATTCCCAGAGATAGACCGCAACGGAAAGGTTGTAGTAGCGGTTGATTTAAAGAAGCTTCGTGTTGCTCTCTCTCACAGCTCTGTTCTTGTCTCCGTCTTCTGCAATTCACGGGAAGATGTTGATAATAAGGATCCTGAACCTAAAAAAGAAGACTTTCTTGCTTCTTCTCTGATGGGTTTGGGAGATTTTTTGCGGACAGTGCCGCCTCTTTCCGTGGTCTCTCCTCCCGATGCCCAACTAGTGGGCTTTGGCCGCGCAGTCTCTGATTTCGGATTGACTGCTTCCATCTACGATGTCATGGTACTTGAAAGGAACTTTTTTTTTTTCTCCTCTTCAATGGGTCCCAATTATTAGAAGATTTTGCGTTTTACTTACTGCTTTTCACTCGTATGACCCATTTTTGTGGAACTTGAAAATTTGGTGCTAGTCCCAGATGCTATTCTTGCTATCTTATTAATCCAAGAGCTTCTGGCTTTTTGGTGAGCAAGTTAACTTCATCTTGTCTTTATGTAATTATGTTTCAGTGCCTCCCAGGTTGTACCTTCATTACAGCGGATGGGAATCGGGAAGATGATAGTTAAAAGATTGATAAGGTTAGTAAAGTGCTATTTCAGGGAGGAAAAGGTCTTATACATCATAAATACGTTTGCAAAGAGCCGATTTTTGTTTGCACTTCCTTGACTCTATCATTAATGTTTGTATCAACACGTTTCAATTTGTTCAATTTGATATTACTCAGCTCATGGTTTTAATTAAAGATGCCTTGATTTTGTTTATTCAGCTATTCCAGATCGCTTAGAAATATCTCCTATCATATTATTTTGACGATCTTATGTTTGTGGTGGCTGGAGTATGACATTCGTGCTTTCTCTCCTTCCAGAATGCTTACAAATGGAGATATATATGATATTGCAGCCCTATGCTCTGCTAATGAGAGGTAATTTTAGATCTATGACCAACACATAGAAGCCATGGAGTTTAATAAAGGTTCCTTTTCTGTTATGCGCATTGTTTATGGTTTATCATATCTTGTTGTGCATCCCTCGAATATGATTTTTTTTTTCTTCTTTTCATTGAGGGCAACGCAAATATATTTTCTTGGTGATGCTTCTACTCCTACATGCGTAAAGCTTAGCTGGTAATGTTGTTCTGGATCTGATCTTTTGCTAGGTTGTTCTTCAAAGCATGTGGTTTTGGAGATGACATGCTGGGTTCCACTACAATGATGTATACAAGGACCGTTTCAACTTGCACCCCAGGTGACCAGATGGTTAAATATGCAGGTCGAAAACTTTTGCTAGCTCCACCACTTAGAATGCCCTCTGAACATTAGAAGATTATGACGCAAGAGAATTCTAAGTATGCAAAGAATGAGAGGGAAAGAGGGAAAGAAAGTTCAAGTATAGACATTAATCTATAGGTAGCAGTTGATACAGCATCTAAGAATGGAAAGATAGTAAGAGAGTGGACAGAGAGATTGAACTTGTGATTTTCAATGCTCAATTCGCTTCCTTGTAACCAGATCAACTTATTCAACATCGTTCCTTCAACTGTCTTATTAAGGATGCAAAATTATCACCCTTTTGGATTTTAATTATTGGTTGATGAATGCCGGTGATTGTTGACGTGAGCATATTCCTGCTATGCCATATCTACGTTTGTTCGGGTACACCATCTAATGGATTTTTATTCGGTTGCGAAAAAAATATTATAATCTTTTTAAAAAATTGATTCAGAAAGCACAGATGGACACGGTTTCAAAGCTGATGTAGAATATTTGTGTCCATGGGCATATCATGGTTTGATTGGCACAAAAACTTGCATAGGCTGTGGCTGCATGTATACAGGCTTACTGCCTGTCTGACTACTCAAGTCAATTTTATGTGTCAAATAGGACTTTCATGATGTCTTGCTGTACACATATTCTTGCCCATCTGTCCTCCACCTTTATCTATTACCCTTTTAATTATTGCTTTTTGACAAATGCCCTTATCACGCTTAGGCATTAGACCTTCCTCTCGCCAAAAGTAAAGTAGTCTTGTGAATAAAGCCGATTAGCTTCTATTTTGCCTTTGCAGATCAACTTTGTGAAAAGTAAAGGCACACAGGAACATGTTACTGTAACCATCTACCATCTCTTGTTTCGCCTCTTTGTTTCTTCTCTTGGTAGCCTGATATGGGCAAAACTTGGATTGAAGTTAGCTTGATTTCTGCTCGTGGACTCCGAAGAACTTCTTCGCTTTGGAAGCTTCAATGGTTTGCAGTTGGGTGGATTGATCCTGACAACAGATATTGCACCAAAGTAGATGCCTCTGGGAATTCAAATCCTGTATGGAAGACCAAGTTTGCTGCTTTGGTTGAGGATTCAAACTTTGAAAGTATGACACTCCACGTTGAAGTCTACAGCAGAGAGCCCATTTTCCTCAGAGAAAGACTCCAAGGAACTGCAACTGTTGTCTTGAAAGAATTCCTGGCAAAGTATAGCAAAAACACAGAGGCCTCACGTCCAGGAAAAGAAGAAGTGGGGAGCTATCAACTGCGCAAAAAAAATTCCAATAGACCACAAGGTTTTGTAGATATTTCAATTCGTATCTCAGAGGACAGGGGAGAGCCCAGTCCATATGCAGGTAAACTGCAGACAGCTAATTTTTTTTTGCTTAGCTTCTTGTTCTAGAGAGCTAATTTTTCCTTTTTTTTGAAGAATACAAAATTGCACCTCGATCCAGATTATTGTTGACCACAATTATTTGTCAAAAAAATAGTTTACCTTTCGGTACATGAAATTGGTCATTAACCAACTTCTCTTGTACCCGAAATGAGGGAGAATTTGTTTTGATGAATCACGGCAATAACATCGCATCGTCTTCCAAGGGTGGTCCATTGCAGGCCTATCCCTCAGAGCTGCGTCTTGCTCCACCCCGACGGCCAGAAAATCAACCATCAAATTTGGAATACGCTCATCCAATGTCATTCGCTACAAATTACTCTATTTCATCAATGGGTGGACCAAGTCATCCGCCAGCAGCTACCGGACCAAGTTATCATCCACCACACACTCCTCCGCCAGCAGCTGCGGGACCAAGTTATCATCCACCAGCAGCTGCTGGACCAAGTTATCATCCACCACACACTCCTCCGCCCCCAGCACCACCTTCCAATGTAGGTTATCTACCCACTTTTCTCCCAAACTCAGATTATATTAACATGCCATCATCTGTAGCAGCACCTGGACGGGGTGCAAGACCTGGTTTAGTGGGTGTTGGTGCTGGTGCTGGGGCTCTTGCTGCAGGTGCTGTGATTTTTGGTGATGATTTCATGTCGGGATTTAGTATCCCTGCAAGCCTATCAGATCCTACTCTTACAGTGTCGACGGATCCTCCTTTCTGATACATGGAGGTTATGAATTCCTGTTACAGTGTTGACAGCAAAAATTGTAATTGAACCCTTATTTAGTGGAATTATTTGATGGATCTATAAAGTAATGATTGTATTAGTACCAGGACACGTGATTTCATGAAGCCTTTTTGAAAGTGCTGGTTTAGATTCAGACTCATCACTTGCAAGAGTTGCTGCTGTGAACTCCGCCAGAGCCTTATCCCAGCCCTTAACCCGCAGAGGCTGCATTTATAGGTACAGCCAAATAAGCAATGCGAGTAAAGACTAAAATAAAGCTTAAGCTACCCCATATTTTGATATTTAATCCTACATTTCTGGATAGCAAGTAATGAGAAATGTAAAACTAGATACCTTTGTATAACCATCTAGAACATGTTCAGTAACTTACATGAGTTGTACCATGCATTCTTCACTGCTGGTATCCCAAATTTGTCGATTAAAATCCTTATCTGATAATCACATAGCCAAGTCCTCATCAAAAAAAGCATTGCAAATAGATCATTTTGTATCCTATATGCAAGAGCAAATCAAATTTAAAATCTGCATTATTAGCTACATTCCAAGGTACAGAAATATATATAAGAGAACTGCTAAGAGCCAGCAATTTAACTTGACGCATAAAAGTAAGCTCAATGTGACTTAAAGACATGAAGGGAAGATCATTACCGATAACCTACAATGCCTCATCACAAATATTTAAATAAATTTTCAATGATAACCAGTATCTGATATTTCAATTTGACAGGCCTAAAGAGTCAACTGAATCATCCAATAGTAAGATGAAGGGAAATGAGATGCTACAATCTTTTTCTTCTCGTTGGAGTATAAATCAAAAAGCATAGTTGATAACTGCAGCATTATGCTGATCCATAACTGAGATTTTCTATAAACAAAAAGGCACATACCAGCATCACAACAAATGTAGAGCACAAAATAGCTGACAGCACTTTCTTGTACAAAGAATTAAGCATGCCGGTCATTCCCTTAACCATTTGCATTACCGCCTGAATAGTGACTGCTGTGAGCTTTGACATAATCTCCAAAAGTTTGGTAAATCGTTTCCTGAATTTATTTGAATTTGATCCGTCTATTGTTGTTTGGGTACCTCTTCCCTCTTTACCTCTTTCCGCAACCTTACGAACAAAGCCAGGGGCAATTATTGCTGGAGCAACAAGTATTAGAGCTGGAATTCTTTCTGGAGACTCAAAATATGAATTGACAGCTACAAGAGAACCAGCAGAATGTCTGGCAGATCAAAATTAAAAATACTATCAGATTGCTCAAAGTTTTGAGAAAATGGAGATGGAGCAACAGTACGTTACAAACAAGTGAAGGAAAGTAAAACTAATACAACTCATAAGTTACCATATATGATCAGACTAAATCTGCAGACTTGGTCAATAATTAAATACAAACATCGCAAGACATAGGCAACCTGCAGGCTGCACACAAGCAGCCAGCATTACATACATGAATATGTAATATAATACCTTCAAATGGAGAAAAAAAGGATGATCGACACCATTAATCGTGTACAGATTGCAGATTACTATAGAAATGGAAATAGTAGCATACCCGACTAGAATTGCTTTGTCGGCTGTCAAGAAATCAATGAAATACAATGTAGCAAGGACAGAAAAGGCCATGGAGTATGGATTCAATGGTTTTGCATCCTCAGATGAAACCCTGGAGGTCAATCCAAAGGTAGGTCTATCAAAGGCAAGAACTTTGCAGGCAGTGACCTCACCCAAGCGCTTCATAACTCGGCTCCAAGAGAAAATGGAGGCCCCAAACCCATGTAATAAGATGATAGGAAGGCCAATCTTGTGAAGAAGTTGAGAATCAGTCTGTGTCTGTGATTCAGCATTTATGGTGTATGTGTACCCCATTAAACTCACAAAAGCAGCTATCAGGATCAGCCAAAAGCGTAGGGTCCAATAGTTCTTCTTGATCAATGCCAGCTATTCTCTTCTTTCTCGGTTGTGTTTTAGGATCCAACCACTGCTCTGGTGATTGAAATAGGGGGGAAAAAGTTCTCTTACAACTAGCACAGATCACATGAAAAAAACGAAATATGGAAAATAGAGGAAATAAGAGTTGATACCAGAGCCGCTGACTGATGCAGAAGAAGCATGAGGAAGAAATCTACTTGACCCAACTTTTGGATAACAAAACACCAACCTACCCTGCAAATCGGTAATACTGTCGAAATTGAGGCCATTTCTAGATATATTGCTATGGTAGGATGGGAAGCCCAGCTGCTGAAACACTACACTCATGGTGTCGATAAGGATTTGTTGTTTTTCTTCTTTTGTGGGGAGAGAGAAAGAAACTTCACTTTAATGTGTAATTTCACTAATTTGTTTTATTAAATGACATGGCATGTTTATTAAACGACAGTCGTACAAGTAAAGTAACCGTTCTTCTCCACGGATACTAGAAGAGAAATTACTTATCATCGTCCTGTCGAAAGCACGGGAAACTGAAAATGGAGGCTCTTGTTTGTAAGAAGTTGGGCGATCCAGTTGGAAAGATAGATGAGAATTCTCCTATCGATCTGACCAAAAACCACCCAATCCCAGAATTGGACTCTCCTACTAGTGTGAGAGTGAGAGTTAAAGCCACCAGCTTGAACTATGCCAATTACCTCCAGATTTTGGGGAAATACCAAGAAAAGCCTCCCCTACCATTTATACCTGGCTCCGATTATTCTGGTGTTGTCGTTGCTGTCGGTCCTAAGGTCTCCAATTTCAAGGTCGGCGACCGCGTCTGTTCCTTCGCTTCTCTTGGCTCCTTTGCTCAATTCATAGTTGCCGATCAATCCCAACTGTAAAGTTTATTCCTTTATTTGATATATTCAAATGAATCAACCAAAGAGCTTTTCGTTTATTCCGAAAATGTACACTTGTTCGTTTTAAGTTTATTGCTTATTTATTTAATTTCTCTCTCTCTCTCTCTTTGATTCCACGAAAGCTTTCCAGTACCAGATGCGTGTGATCTGGTGGCTGCGGGAGCACTGCCTGTTGCATTTGGAACCTCCCATGTAGCTCTTGTTCACAGAGCTCACTTGACCTCTTCACAGGTATGTACCTTCTGTTTTCCATCATCTATCCCATTCATCATTCTTCTTCTTCTTCTTCTTCTCTCTACATATTTGCTTATTATCCCCTTATGCACTGAAGTTGCAGTGCAGTAAATGGATTTTTTTTCTCACTTTATGTACTCTAATGAATTTGATTGAAATTGCAGTTAACATTCATTTTATACTTGTAATTTTCGAAACCTTAAAACCTCAAATTTTCTCGGAAACAAATAATAATAATAATTAAGGAATTGATGATAATTAGCTTTATTGTGAGTGTGTGTGTGTGTTCTCTTTTGAATATTGTT
This sequence comes from Excoecaria agallocha, assembly GCA_037975025.1. Taxonomy (NCBI): domain Eukaryota; kingdom Viridiplantae; phylum Streptophyta; class Magnoliopsida; order Malpighiales; family Euphorbiaceae; genus Excoecaria; species Excoecaria agallocha. The sequence goes on along the minus strand of CM075813.1, from coordinate 42,360,482 downwards.
CTTCTATACCCATGCATTTACTTGTTAGCTGTTAAACACAATATCTTATTGCTCTGCATTTTACTTAAGCATTTTATTTCTTCTGGTTGTGTTTCATAAAATTCTGGATGTTTAGCATCTAAACTCCAACTACCTACCTTGTTCATTTTGCTCCTATATTTGACTAGATGCTAAATGGTACCCAATCTGCTCCATATTTGATGAACTCCCCAGGGAGAGAGCGAGAGCGAGAGATTTAAAGATAACTTTCTATATCCGTCTCTGCTAAATCACAATCTATCAGATACCACATACAAAATTGAATTCAGAGTGGCTGTTAACCTCAGATTATCAATACAACGAATTCTTTCAGGTGTTGCTTGTTCTTGGTGCGGCTGGAGGTGTTGGCCTTTCTGCTGTACAAATCGGAAAGATTTGTGGTGCAGTTGTTATTGCTGTTGTGAGGTACCTGCCTTTCTTCTTGTTTAAGTCTTCTCCACTAGGATTATTCTCATTTTTCCTCTTTTTTTCATTATTTTTTTTCTTCTTATTTTTATGTTGCATTTTGACTGCACATAGGGGAGCTGAAAAGGTAGACTTTTTGAAATCATTAGGAGTTGATCATGCGGTTGACTCAAGCAAAGAGAACCTGATAGTAAGTGTCAAGGACTTTCTAAAAGCAAGGAAACTCAAAGGTGTAGATGTTTTGTATGATCCTGTTGGAGGCAAGCTCACCAAAGAAGCCATGAAGGTTTTGAATTGGGGTGCTCAAATTCTGGTCATTGGTTTTGCTAGTGGAGAAATTCCTGTCATTCCTGCTAACATTGCTCTTGTTAAGGTACCTTGTTCATTTACCAAGCAAATTGGATTACGTATCTTCAAATTATATTACATAGAAGGATATCTCATAATAGAAAAAAAAAAAATAAAAAATAGGTCATACTAGAAACACAAGGAAAAGAGCTAACTAACCACAGCATAAAAGCTGTAGCATCACTGGACAGTTCAGAGTAGTTAGGCCCTTATGCACTAGATGTGATGACCAATGGAGACTAGAGTCTGTTAAAATACAGATTAGGAAAACCTTCCTTTGCCATGAATCACAAGATTGGAAACCCATTTTCTTCCTATAGAACCTATTTAGATCAAAGGAAGGTTGATAGCATAAAGATGGAGGGAATGTTGCTGCACAGACCCTGATGGAGAGTATGTTATCAAACAGGAGGTCCAAGGCCAAAGGCCCACCATGTGGGAAGTTGATTTCAGGAGGCCCAAGAAGAAGGCAGCTGAGGGGAGCTGAGCTGGCCATTAGTCTGGTTGTAGGAAAAAATAAAGAATAAGAAGGGAAACGGGGGAGTGAGGAGGGGGTGTGGAGATTTAGTTTGTTAAACCAGAATTGGGAGTGAGGGAAGAGGTGTAGCAGTGTTTGGCTATACTCTCTATTGTTTAGGCCCTTGCTAGTCTTTGTTTTGGGTATTTCATTTTCTTAGTTTGTTAATCAAGAAGATACTGATCAGTGTATTTGTATTGATTGATATCAATATATTCAGTTCTTTTACTTCCATTGCTGTTTGCTGTTTTTGTTCTATTTTTCAATTTCTATCATTGGTCCGACCTGCCGGATGATCACCGATGGAGATGAGATGCCAAAATCTCTCTTCTCGTGTAGATAAAAATGAGAATCGGATTGGGGAACTAGCATCTCGTATACAAGACTTAACCAACGATGTAATAGAAATACAAAATAGAGATCGTGTGAGGGAGCAAAAAACCGCCGAGTTCCAGTCATCGGTGCTGAGTTGGATGAAGCGGATGGAGAAGCAATCTTCCATGGGAGTGGAGAATAGCTTAAGAGGAGGCACTAACTTGGCAGGGATGGGGTATACTTTTGGTCAAACTCAACAACCCTTGCAAAACAGAATGGATGAAAATGCTCAGAGTCTTGCAAAACTTACGGTTCGTCTAAATGAATTAGTTTTCAAGATTCAGGCTGATAAAAAGAAAAAGATGGAGGGACAATATCATAGCATTTACTCTCCCGGCTCTTATGAAGATTTTGCAGAGCTACAGCAAGGGGAAATGGTAGAAGAGAACATCGTTTTTTCTGAGATGGGGGCTGGTAATACGCCTGGGTGTTTCGAGCAAAAGCACATTGGGAACACTACCGGTGATTTGAGAGAAGATAACAGGGGAGGGATGAAGGAGCTTGAAAAGCATGTGGAAACCTTGAGACCTACCCATTCCATGGAGGCATCGCTGCAGATCGGAAAAGGAGGATCCACTCAATCGCTGCAAAATTCACAAAGGAAAGGAGAAGACACCATTCAAAGCCAGGTGGACCAGGCCAGATGGAATGGATCGGGTTGTTTTGGGCCTGTAAATCATTTACCCAGTCCCATACTAGGCCCAAACCAACAAGAAAAACCAAACCATCCCACCCACAAACAACCAACTTCTTCTCCTTTGGCTGAATTGCATCGCTGGAAACAAAAGGGACCAGGAATTCGTCAACGGTCCAAAACAGAGTGGAAGGAGAGACGCCGCAAGATGCTGTGTTCTCAGGGTGAGCTCGGCCATTCCCCCCAGCACCGATGTTCCAAGGCACAACTAAAGGCGATGATGCTCGGCGAGGAAAAGGAAGCAGAGATCGAGGAGAAGTTCTTTGAGGCTGAAGGGGACCCTCCAGATCCGCAAATCGATGGTGAGTGGCAGATCCGTGAAGTACATGGCATAGGGACTGAGGGTGGCGCGTCAATGGTAGATGGGTTGGGATGGAGCACCATCAAGCTCATGGGAATCGCTAATGGGGTGTCGACGTTGATGCTAGTGAACAATGGTGCGAACCAAAATTTTATTTCACGCCGCGTAATCTCTGTACTTGGGTTAGCAGAAACGAGAATTAAAAGACTGGGAATATGGTTGGGTTATGGTAATTTAATCACTATTGATCAAAAATATACATGGGTTCTTATTCAACTGGATGGATACCAGTGTCATTCTTTAGTCGCTAAACTTGGAGGGCTGGGCCTTATATTGGGGGTAGAATGGCTATCTACTCTGGGTGTTGTGACCGCAAATTGGACCTTGGGCCGTTCGAAGTTTTGTTTGCAGGGTCAATGGCTGGAAATGAGAGTTGGGACAGCTGAACAGGGGTCTCTTCACTCCTTACATTTCTGGATTGAGGGACAATTACATCAACTAGTTGCTGAAGAAGGTGACACCATCGCCACTCAATGGGTTAAATATACCATTCCAGTGAATGAAGAGCATGTTGATGAGCTCAATGGAGCAAAATTCTTCACCCAGCTAGAACTCAAATCGGGATACCATCAGATTCGGGTTCGTGACTCAGTGGTGGCAAGGACCGTTTCCTATCACTTCGAATATTTGGTGATTCCCTTCGGATTAACAGATGCTCCAGCCTCGTTCCATTCAGTGAGGAACAATATATTTCACCCCATGTTACGTCGGTATGTATTAGTAATTTCTTATGACATTTTCATTTATAGCAAATCATGGGGTGAGCATGAGAAACATGTAGAATCAGTCCTTCGGCTACTGGTTGATCACCAGTCCGTGGGTAGCATCAGCTCTGAGAAATTGAAAGGGATGAAGGTAGTTCCTTTAGAAGAGAGTGGCACAATTGAGGTGGCTGAACAGGATGAAATGAACAAGTTGACTGGAGCGATGACTCTTTTTAACCTTGTTGTCAATAATAACAGACATCAGGAAATGATGTTGTCAGCTGGTCTAATTCCATCGCTTGAGAGGATGATCTTGGATGGTGGTTCCCATGCTTCAGTAACAGCCCTCTATTTGAACCTCTCTTGCCTCGAAGAAGCAAAATCCATTATTGGCTCAAGCCTGGCTGTTGCAAATTCAAAATCCATTATTGATGATGAGTGGTATCAAGAGACCAGCATTCATTCACTTAAGTGGTGGTGCAAACTTCTTAACACCTTCTACAAGGAGGCAATGCTACTGGATTGGAGGAGGAATCTTGAAGCAGACTTTTCAGGCACCTCCATTTCAGTCTTGAGGACAAGACTGCTTTTTCACCGGGCGGCAATGATGGAGATTATGTTATCAAACAGGAGGTCCAAGGCCAAAGGCCCACCATGTGGGGAGTTGATTTCAGGAGGCCCAAGAAGAAGGCAGCTGAGGGGAGCTGAGCTGGCCATTAGTCTGGTTGTAGGAAAAATAAAGAATAAGAAGGGAAACGGGGGAGTGAGGAGGGGGTGTGGAGATTTAGTTTGTTAAACCAGAATTGGGAGTGAGGGAAGAGGTGTAGCAGTGTTTGGCTATACTCTCTATTGTTTAGGCCCTTGCTAGTCTTTGTTTTGGGTATTTCATTTTCTTAGTTTGTTAATCAAGAAGATACTGATCAGTGTATTTGTATTGATTGATATCAATATATTCAGTTCTTTTACTTCCATTGCTGTTTGCTGTTTTTGTTCTATTTTTCAATTTCTATTATCAGGTTCCAGGCTAAACCATTCCTATAGCTTGTTGGTATCAAAGATAAGGTGAAATTTGAAAGGAAAAAGGCCAAATGTGCAAATTTGCACTTAATATTTGACAAAATGTGCAATTTTACCTCAAATATTTTAGTACAATATTATTATCCATATTTTAAAATTGAAAGAATGTTGCCTTTGTTTTAACAGCCTCTTGACACGTGACAAACAAGCAGACACGTGGCATATGTGGTATAAATGGAGCAAATTTCTCTCAATTTTTATATATGGAGAGTAACATTGTACCAACTTAAATATTAGGGGTAAAGTTGCCCTTTTTGTCAAATATTAGAAGCAAAATTGCACCTTAGCTTAAGGAAAAAATTACTTGCAACATTAATTGACATGGACATGTCAGAAAAGAAAGAGTACATGAAAATAAATATAAATGCAAATCCCAATTTTCGACCAAAGGAATTCAACTATAGGTTTTTCTATTCAACAAGCATGTCTGGTCTGCCTTAATCTGCACGGTTCTCCATTACAAGACTTTATTGGCATTTTATCTTTTATCCAGAACTGGACTGTGCATGGACTTTACTGGGGTAGCTACAGAATACATCGCCCGCATGTTCTTGAAGACTCTATCAGGGAGCTACTGTCTTGGATGGAAAAGGGCCTGATTAGCATTCACATTTCTCATACTTACAAACTGGATGAGGTTTGGAACTCAACTTTTCTTGTTTGTGGTCTTTTTCTGGTGTGAACTATTAGCTATATTGTATGTTACCATAATGGTAAGGAAAAAAAATAACAGGATATGTTTAGGGACTTTGCTTGAGGAAATAGTAACGCCTTTTCCCTTTCTATGAAGAGGTTGCTGCTTATTGTGTATATATCCCGACTCTTGAGTTTTTGGTACACAAAGGTGCACAATCTATGGGCAATGGAGGCCAAACTATGTGGAAAATCACTGTTTTGTGCTTTGTACTCGCATTATCTGAAATTATTCTTTATTTTCACAGGATGATATATGATTCTAACACTTACCAAACCATGAGCCCACAATTTGGTTTCTGGGACTTGCTTACATATTGGTCTGATAGAATTACTTCCTGTTCAAATGACTTTACTGATTAGCTGTTCCTAGGGAATGGAAGTAAGTTGTATTTTCTCCTCATTGCGGCAACCGAGGATTGCAAAGTGGAGTCACCATTCTGTTGGTATGTGTGTCATATGGATGGGAAATTGATGCCTCGTTGTCGTCAATATTAATCATGAACCTTCCATCCTACAAGGGATAGTACACGAAATTTAGATGCCAACGTTTTGCTTAACTGTTGCTGTAATTTTTGATATATTTAATAACGTGATTAAATGTGATTGGCAGGCCAATTGTGCCTTCTCTGCTATTAGAGACAGGAAAGCTATTGGGAAGGTGATGATTACTTTTGATGATGATGGAAGTGTGAGGTCAAAGCTGTAATTCAGTGGATTGATTCAGCTGGAATGGATGCAGAGTGCAAGCCGTGGCTCATTTTGTGAGAATCCAACTTTTGACATTGATCACATCAAAATAAATGGCGACCATAAGGACTCAATGAAGTGTTAAGTAATGAAATTATTGTAATAAGCACTTGTGTCATGGAATGAAGTGGGAATAAATGAAAATCGCAATAGCTTTTTCTTTTTTCCTGCTTTAACAGATTATTAATGTTCAGTATTGTCAGAGTCGAAACATGGAGTCCGGTCCGTATTCTACTCAAATCTGCATAAGAACATGTCTACTAATAATAGTCCCATAAGAATTTGAGTTCCTATAGAAAACCAAAAGGGCAATAATGCTTTTCGTAAACTAAAAGGATTGAAATTACGGTTTGGCAAAAGTGAAAAAAAAAAGGAAAGAAAATAAAATAAAAGAAAATTGGGCAATTAAAGTTACATTAATGTTCTAATAGAACTAGAACTTGCAAATATTTCACTTAGCCTAGAATATTAATCGTGTTACATATATAGGAATAGGACCCGAACGTAAAGTTTATTTATTTTCTTCAAAGGGTTGCATAAAAATTCTTTTTTTTTTTTTTTCTGCTTCAATTCATTAATACTCCTATAGGGTTTCTCTACATTAAGACTCCACAATCATGAGGTAAGACCATAATTAATAAGCTAATTAAGCTTATTTATAGGGTTGTTTGATGAGTTACGTGGAGGGAAAGCAAGAACAGATGAGTTCTTTTTTCCCATTTAACGTCGTCGAAGACATTCTTGCAAGACTTGATGTTAAGGCTCTTATACGATTCAAGTGTGTATCTAAGTCATGGTTTAATTTGATTTCCAACCATTGTTTCCAAGAATTGCACCGACTAAGATCGCAGCAGAACCCTTGTCTTCTCCTTCGATCCGCCAGCTTCAGTTACAATCATCTTGACCACCCCAATAACCACTTCGCTTATCAGTTTTGTTCCGCCAAAATTAGTAGGCCAAATAGTATACATACTACGTTCACAGCCAAGATTGATGGTCCTATTAAGCTTGTGCTTCCTAGTTGCCGCGGCTTGATTTGCCTAGCCACAGAGACTCGCATTTATGTATGCAATCCTGCCACTTTTCAACTTGTTGCATTGCCTACATCTCCGGATCCTGGCACCCTGTGTGGGTTCGGATTCGGATACATAGAAACCAACAAGTGTTACAGGGTAGTAAGGTTGATATATCGAAGATCCATTCCAAGGATCGAATGCTCAGTTCTTCAACTACAATCAGATTCTTGGAGAGTATTAGAAGAGGGTTGTCCATACTTTGTGAATGAATTCAGTTATCCAGCTTTTGCCAAGGAAACTATACATTGGAAAATAAGTCGGAGTCAGGTGAGGAGGGATAAGGATTTTATTCTGTGTTTCAACATTAAAGATGAGAAGTTTACGGTGATCCCTCATCCACCAGACTGGAGATACATAAGCCATAATTCAACACAGGTGGTGGAACTGAGTGGAATGTTGTGCATGGTTGAGATTTCGACATCTAATGTTGCAATATGGGTGCATAGATGTAACCAGTGGCATAAAGGAGGCCTTATAGACATGAGGGGAATTGATAGGAGATTTATTGGAGAAGTGAAGTGCCTCAAGGATGGTGAGATTGTTTTCAGCTCACTTTATAATCATCTTCTCATGTATGATGTCAGGAACAAGAGATTCAGGAGGCTGCCAATCCCTTTTCGTGGTTTCGATCTTGGAATCTATTGGGAAAACTTGTTTTCTCTTTCAGATTCTCATTAGATTCAACCAATTTGCAGATTTACCTTGCTAACTAGCTATATGCCCCTGCCCAATGTGCAATGCATATGTTTCTTTTACCAAAAGCAATGCATATGTTTCAATAACATTATCTAATTGTTCTTATTTCTATCTAACCTATAATACATCATTATAAATTCATGTATTTAGTCCGACTTAATATGTAATGTCAGCAAACAAATGACCTTAAATTCCGTTCACGAAGGTAACGAATTTTCAGATGTTGACGTTGAAACTTTTCTTTTTCTGAGTATTTATATCCCTTTTAATAAATACAATTGATAAGCAAAATGCCCGTGAGAGGTGAGGAGAGATAGGGAAGAGACTCAAAATTTCCATGGCTTTTATATATATATACATATACACACATATATATATATGAAGGGACTGAGCGAGAAACGTCACAAAAAGCTTCTACAAACCTCATCAAGTTCCTAAACCATTTGTACAACTCTTTAAAAAGCTTGGCAAATAAATTGTTAGAGCAAACTGAAAAATTATGTATTTGTAACGTTGGCAAATCTATCAATAAAAGTAATCTCTGTCTACTTCTATTGCCACCAATAAACAACTGGAACAGCTTTTGCTTATGCACTGTACAGTTACAATGGAATTATCTACATTCGGATACATTGAACATTGATATTTACATCGAATGATTAACTTGTGGGAAAGTAAAACTTACAGCCCTATTTACTTAGGTCTGCTATCTGTTTTCAAGAAGCGGACATATTCCTGCTGCAACATTTCCCCTCCGTGAACAGGATCAAAGCTGCATCTGTAGAAACTGGTAATAAAAGAGAACTTTCTTTTGAGATGAAACATGGTTAAATGAAAGCTATACTAAGAAGTAAATATTATATCTCTGTAGTGGTCACTAATGTCCACATAAATATGCTTATTACATGAAATTAACTATACAGATTCATGATCTCAATCATTATGGATGATGTATAAGTTCTCGACAAGAATGCCATAGGATAATGTTTAAGATTGATGGAGCTTAACATCCAATCAGAAACATAGCCTTAGAACAGAGTGGAACCATAAGTTATGTTTAGGAGATCAAGAAAGAAAATTAGGTGGGCCTTAAATCTTTATGGCATTTAACAACCAAGACTAACGGCTAATTAATAGAATCAGAAGCATTTTCTTTTTCTACTACTACATGATTGTTTATTAATTCTATGAGCCATTAAGAGAAACTCAGATTTAGTTCACTTTCCAATTGCCAACTACAATGGAGCGCATTAATATGCACAACTGCTCTTACCTTCCATCCATCCCAACAATAGTGACAGTATTCTGAGATCCAAATGCGGCAATAAATTGTGTGTCTTCTGGTAAGTGGAACTGAGCAAATGACCACTCAGAACTAAAATACTTTGGTAAGACCCCTGAAATAAGTATCAGAAATATGAGACTTATGGACAGAGAAAAAAAAATTGAAGAAGAAGAAGAAAAAGGAAGAAAAACAAAGCTGATGAGGAATATCATATGTAGTACACGAGTTCCATCTACCAGGTCTTGAAATCTCTACCGCGAACATGTTTTAGAAAAAATATTTATGTTCTCCAGACTAAGGAATGTTTTTCATAACGGGAAAAAAATAACCAGCATTTAACTGACTAAGATTAATATACTTATCTTGGGTTCCCGAACTTGTCTGGCAAGTATTATTATTGATAAACTTGTCACTTACCTCTCATAAAAGCTAGTGATGAACCAGGGTTGCCACTAGTGCTTGGAGAAATAAGAGCATCGAGGGAGGTTGACAAATTCCGGTTTAACAATGCTGGAGTTTGCATAGGACCTGATTGAGAGGAAGAATCCTCCCCTGCCACACGAACTCTAAGACTGAAAATATGCACAGTACATTTGTCACTTGACACAGCCAACCACTGGACATCCCGTGAGAGTGCAAGACCATAAATTTCTGCTCTGTCAACTCCTCTTCGTACCTGGAGCAAAGCAGTCTATGAATCTAGATTTCTGTGAACAACTCAATGCAAATTAATTAATTTCCGAGAAACCCACAGGCCACACCTTCCAGGGATTAATATGTGGCTTAGAGTTTGAAATCCTTTTAGGAGGATAACCTAGCCATTTTTATTGATAAAGTATTTGTTTAATGAAAAGAGTTACATGGAATAAACATATAAACTGTTTTGCTTGGTAACTTTGAAGAAGCTTTTGTACAGCTTCATTCCCTACCCTTAGTTCTGTCCAAAGTGATAGGTGAAAAGTCCATTTTCCTCATGTCAAATTCATTCATACAGCAATTCATTGAACTTGTCCAAAGTAGTAGTCAAAACTCTACTTTTCTTGTGTCAAATTCATTCATAAAGTAATTTCATTAAACTTTTTCATATTACAGCATAACTCTTTTAAATGGAACTGAATGGTTTAAATGGTGCAAGCAAAACATCATGTGAAAAAAGATATAAGTGAACCAAACATTGACATCCAATACATATTTCTGCATGTATCGTAAACTAACGAAGAGGGAAGAGACAATAATGTCTATTTCATAGAAATGTTGACATTTTCTACTTGGTTTATCTCAGTAGTCAATTTCTTAACTTCCCAAACAATCAATAGACTGATAAGCAGAATTTTTTTAAATTTATCAGTTTTCTTAATGTGATTTACAAATGACTAAACTAACAATTTTGTTCCTATATGATAAATAGACAACCCAAAAAAGAAATTTTGGTAAGATAATAACCATATTTCCTCGCAAATCATGGTCCAAAAAGTTACCTCTTGCAAGCGAGTTCCATCCATTGTATTGAAAATTCTTATTAAAGTGCCCCTAGTACTGGCCGTTGCAAGAAGCAGGCCATCCATTGTCAAAGTGATACATGCAAGATGAGACTCATGAGCATTAATCAACTTTATGACATTCAACCCGAAGTGATCAACTCGAACTTGACCTCGGTGAAGGCCTAGGCAAGCTAAAACAGATGTATTAGAATGGTGAGAAAGGCAGCACAATCCCCTGGGATTCGCAAGTGTCTCAATCTGGTGAAGAAGCTTTAGATCCATGAAGCTATAAACATATATTTTGTGCTCAAGCACAACAACAATTCGATCTCGTCTCAGTTTCACCGAGCGAACCTCTGACCTAAATGAGAATTCAGCGATACACCGGCTTTGATGATCATCCCAGATTAAAACTTTGTTTGGAGGATACTGGGAATTAGCATCACCACCAACAAGAGCCAAAACATTGCATCGGAATAGCATCTCAACAATCTTGAATCCTCCACTTTTTAGGTCACGCCTAAACGTTTCCTTAAAAGGCTCACAGTTATAAATACGAAAACCCTGGCTTGTTCCAGCAGCAAAGCAACCATAATCCTGGTTCCAAGATACAGAAAGTAACTCTGGTTCATCAATATCTGTTTGAGGCTGGCCTAAAGAACCAGAAGGAATGATATTTGAGGAATCAAAGGAACCATGCCTTGTCGATGGAATGGACCTTTGGGAAGTTGAAACAGTTGAAGTCATGAGGGATGAAGGAATATCAATTAGAGCTCGCTTGAATCAATCAAAAAAAGAAGAAACCCATAGGAAACAGGATAGACAACCTTGCAGTAGCACCGGTAACGCCCTGACAGAATGGATAAGAACTACATCAAACAAACTCGAAATGGACAAGATAACCGTACATGTCAGTTCATATAATGCACGTTTAATCATCTGAATGGTGCTGATGAATCATGAGAATAGAAATTCAGTCACAGATTCATATATTTGAACTCAATTGTCCAAATTTGCTGAAGAAACTTAGGAAATTCCTAAAATACTTGAGTGTTTCTTGAATGGAAAATCCAAGTTTTTTGAGGTAGAAGGGGGAGAGGCAAGGACCTGGAATTTGTGCAGACTTTGCAATGATTTGGAGGACTTAACTAGAGAGACATATTCTGATATTTAAGAGTAACAGCCGGCCTCTATGCTTGCAATAAAGAAGATATCTTTTTTTTTTTTTGCTATCTACATATAGCATTCTGCTCCAAAAAGAATAGCTGGAATGTCTCTAGTTGATATTCAGTCTGAATGGATGTTACAGGCACTGTTCATTTTTCTTTTTGAAATTCGATTGAGATTGTTTCCTTGAGAGAAGGAGAAGGGCATGGCGTAATTCGATACAAATAGTATTCCTCTTCCATCTTTGAAACACTAAAAGCGTTTTCTTTTCCCTTTAACATGCACTCTCAATAATCAGTGAAAAAAAGAAAAGAAGGAAAAAAAATTAACTCACAGAATGGCTGGCGAGAATGATGATTGATTGCTCCGTCTAATTTTGACAGAAACTGGTCATTCGGATGATGCTGTCAGCTATTTCAGAATAAAAACGAGAAAAACGAGATCAGCAGTGGAGAAATCGAGAGATAAAATGATGGAAGAAACAGAGAGACAAATTGAAGATGCATAGTTTGGAGTTAATATAAATATCAATTGAACATCTACGTCTGATTGGAGAACATAAAATCAAAATTAGAAAAGAGGAACCTTTGCAATCAACAACAGGAATGAAGAAGAAAGTTCGAGTCCGTGTGGTTGCTTCCTTTCTAACCGCAAAGAATGAAAGACACCAACATAGATCTACCTCAGTTACTGACTCTTTTTCTTTTTTATTCTGATTTTATTTTCTTTTTGTCTTCTCTCTGCATGTCGCCAGCTGCCCAATGGTAAATATAAAATATTCTCTGATTTTTTTTTTTCAAAATATATTATTCTCTGTTATTGGCTCATTATTGTTTTTCTAATGACACGAGGAAATGCCAAATAAGCCACTCATATTCAATTAAAATTCATCCAGCCTAATGATAGAATAAACAGTGACTGAATGTATGATACAGCCTAAAAATAATGGGCCAAAAAGAGAGAAATATGTCGTGAAACTTAGTTGTTGGGCCTGACCAACTTAAGCTTCAGACTAAGTCCCAGATTGTACAAGATTGGCAATGGCCTTAGCTGGTCGCCAAGGCCCATTTCAGGAGAATTAAGTGGACTTGGTCCACATTTTCAGCTTTATTTGATTTGATTTGTATTTCGTTTTGTATAAAATATAATTCAATATATATCTATATTATACATCAATATACAAAATAGATAAAAACTTTTTTTAAAATTAAATTAACATCATATTATTAAACGATTAACATAAATGATATTCCCAAAATATATATATATATTAACTCCCGTCCAAAGATTACTTTTAGAGAAAAACAATTAAAAAGATTATCAAATGTTAAGGCTATGTTTGGTATGACGTAATGCAATATAATGTATTGGATAATGTAATGAATTAAATAATATAATGTAATGTAATGTAATTATGATTACATTACTATATTTGGTTATGTTAGTAATGTAATGTAATTATGAATATATTTTTATGTTTGATTGGATTATATACATATATTGAAATGTAATTATATTTATCATTATCAAGTTATTTTTTATATTATTATTTTATATATTTATTATATTATAAAAATATAATAAATTTCAACTTAATAAAGCATAATTTTTTTAAAAGGTGAAAAAAATTAGATTGTAATTTTGGAAAATAATTTTAAAAAGTTGTATTTTATGTAATTTCTTCTTTAACTTTTTGGAACACGCGTGAACAAAGCCCAAGAATTTTTTGTTTTTCCTCTATTTAATAGGCTTTAAGCTGTCGTTTGATGACTTGCTGGGCTTCAGTTTTTGAGGCTCAAACCAATTAACAATTTAGTCAATTATAGATTTTCACTATCTCACTATTCTAAATAAGAAAACAAAACCCCAGCTTTGACAACGCAATTTTAGATTTTCAAATGAATCAAATCTGCAGAAACTGAAAACCCATGATTTCAATTTGAAAAAAGATCCTAAATTTACATACTTTTTGGATGGTATTGATTAATAAGAATGGAGTCTTAAGCTTTTAAATTGGAAAATAGAAAACAGAGTAATTAATTAATAACATACCATGAACTGGTCAAGCTACCGACCATGCCTTGACCTCCTCCGCCGATGGCTGAGTATTTATTAACAACCTGCTGTGACTGTGCAAGTTGCGCATCGATCCTCGACAATTGATCCACCGGCGTGGCGATCCTCAAACAAGCAACATGAGCCGACAACAACTGATCATACAAAGGATGCGAAAGTATCTCCGCTTTGCATCTCGCATTCTGCTAGTTCATTACTCCGTCGCCACCGGCGCAGGCGCCGGAACCTCCACCGTCGCTCTCTACAACACCACCTTCGCTCTTATTGTTCAAGTTCTCTCTAGTCGTATTAGTATTGATTTTCAAATCAACTAAGTAATGAGAGAGAGCCCCGACGCCGATGACGGAGTCAGCTGCTGTCGTGACATCATCGATGATGTCACTATGGTTGCGGTTGAGAAGAGAGGAAGAGCAGGAAAGCCATTGATGAGAAACAGTGGAATCGGAGTTGGTGGTGGAAGCAGTGTGGAGATTTGAGAGAGAGAGAGAGAGAGAGATAGGGAGGACTGTAATAAAAAATACATTGTTAAACGAGGATAATGAGAAATACATTAGTAAATGTATTAAAGAATACATCAGCAATTATCATTATATTACATTATTAGATATTTTTATTAACAAACACAGGTTTTATTACATTATTAATTACATTACATTACAATGTTGTCCACCAAACATAGCCTAAAAGTTAAGAGTCTTTCAAGAGTTTGTTATAAACTGTCTTAAAAAAATAGAAAAGGTAGTTATAGATTAAATGACCATGAAAATTTTATTAATAGAATTAAGTAGTTTTGTACCCAATTTTGAGTATCTTATATTTTTTTAATGGCCATATAAATATCTCACACTATAAAAAAAAAAAAAAACTCCTTTATTTTTTTTATTTCACAATCCTTCATTAGAAAATCTGAAAAAAAAAATCACAAAACGAAAATTCCATTAAGTGCTCTCTATTTTGTTTATCATGACAATTTTACAAAAGAATCCATTATCATCTTTTTATTAGAATAAATTGATTTTTTATTATTAAATCCCATTCAATCTAATTCACTTCGTTCTATGGGTATTCATAATATAGGGTGTACTTTTGAGTTTTGATTGAAATATTCAGATAAAAAATAAAGAGGTATCTATTCGAGTTTTGGTTGAAAAACTCGGGCCCAAAGCAAAATGTACCCTTTTGAGTTTGAGTTGAAACATTGAGACAAAAAACAAAAGGACATTCTTTTGAGTTTTGGTTAAAGAATTCATACAAAAAGCAAAGTGATACTTGTTTGAGTTTTGGTTGAAAAATTCAAATAAAAAAACAAAAAAAAAAAGATCCATTTGAGTCTTAGTTGAAAAACTCAGGTCAAAAGAAAATAGATAGCTTTTTGAATTTTGGATGAAAAATTTACACAAAAAGCAAAAGGGTACCCTTTTGAGTTTTGGTTAAAAAATACAGATAAAAAATAGAAAAATGATACTCCTTTGAGTTTAGATTGAAAAACTCAGTCCAAAAGTAAAGGAGTACCATTTTGAGTTTTGATTGATAAATTCGAATAAAAAGCAAAAAGGTATCCCTTTGAGTTTTAATTTAAAAATTCAGACAAAAAATAAATTGGTACCATTTTGCATTTTGGCTAAAAAATTGAGATAAAAATCAACGGGTTATAGCTTTGAATTTTGGTTTAAAAAGTCGGACAAAGAGCAAAAGGGTACGTATTTGAGTTTTGATTGAAAATTTGAGATAAAAAAGAGGTATGTAAACATCATATACTTGGTTAGTTAAAAGGACTCGGATATGGAGTGTCACACTTGGGTCTCGATTCCTTTAAGGGGACTAACTGAATAATTTACTACCTAAGACTTCGTTATTTAAGCAGTTATTATCTATTTTCTAAAAATTTTGGCAAAACATTCCCTAAAAAATTCCTAAAACCTCCTACAAGAAGAATTTTCAAAACACTTCTATTCTTTCAGTTAGGGGTGTGCAGAACCGAACCGAAATTAAAAATCGAAC
Organism: Excoecaria agallocha; assembly: GCA_037975025.1. Taxonomy (NCBI): domain Eukaryota; kingdom Viridiplantae; phylum Streptophyta; class Magnoliopsida; order Malpighiales; family Euphorbiaceae; genus Excoecaria; species Excoecaria agallocha. The sequence goes on along the minus strand of CM075813.1, from coordinate 42,344,737 downwards.
CGAATATATTTTGTTCTGTTTGGTTCAGTTATTTTGGTTTTCGGTTCATTCAGTTTTAAATCGAAATAAAAAAATCGATTTAATTGATTCAGTTAGATTTTGAAATTTAAAAAATCAAAAAAATCGAACCAATCGAAGTTTTTATACATATATATTTATAGTATTAATGTTTCAAATTTGATATCTTGGATTGATGGTGCAAAAAGAAACAAAATCCTCCAAGATCCCATATTCAAATCTCACAAACTCCTCCAAGATCCCATGTTCAAATCTCACAAACGGCATATATGTGTTTTTCTTTATTTTTTTTACTTCAACTTTTTTTTTCAATTTTTTTACTTTAAAAGTTTTGTTTTATTTTTTTTTACTTTACAAAATCTAATTCATTATTTTTTTACTTTTATTTTTTTTACTTTAATCTTTTTTTTGTTTTTTATTTTTTCATTTTTTTACTTTAAAATTTTTATTTTAATATTTTTTTTACTTTACAAAAATCTAATTCACTAATTTTTTTACTTTAATCTTTTTAGTTTTCTCAAATTTTTTATTTAATTTTTTTTACTTAACTAAGTTGGGAAACCCAAATCAAAGTTATAAAACTTGAGATATTCATAAAATACAAAAATTGGTTCAAAGTTCCTTACACGCATTCTTTCATATAGGCTATCAAAGATTTAATTTTCACTTTCTTTGTTCATAAATTCATGTAATAATCCATATCTTCTCTTCAATTGACAATACATATGCATGAAAAAAAATACATTGATCATATACCTTGGCCAAAAATCCAAACTAAATCTTCAATCTTGAAGCTCTTCTTTTTCTTTGTTCTTTCTACTACTCCCTTCTACTTTAACATTATTCCATGTTTATAACTAAAAAAGCTAAGGGGTACCCTTTAGAGTTTTAGTTGAAAAATTCATACATAAAGAAAATGGGTGCCCCTTCGATTTTTGGTTTAAAAATTGGGATAAAAATCAAAAGGGCACCCCTTTGAGCTTTGATTTTGAAATTGAGAAAAAAGCAAAAGGGTATCCCTTTGTGTTTTGATTGAAAAATTCAGAAGAAAAGAAAAGAGAGTACCACTTTGAGTTTTGATTTAAAATTTGAGATAAAAATAAAGGTACACCCCTTCGAATTTTGGTTAAAATATTCAGACAAATAGCAAGGGGGTACCCCTTTGAGTTTTGATTGAAAATTTGAGATAAAAAGCAAAGGGATGCCCATTCGAGATTTGGTTGAAAAATAAAGACAAAAAGAAAAAGGGTGCATTTGAGATTTACTTGAAAAATTCAAATAAAAATCAAAGAAATACCTCCTTTGAGTTTTGATTAAAAAATTTAGACAAAAAATAAAAGGGTACCCCCTTAAATTTTGATTAAAAAATTATGATAAAAATAAAAAGGGTACCCCTTTGAGTTTTATAAATTAATAATTAATATTATAAAATAAATTTGATATTTATTGAAAATTACTATATTTGATTCTAAGACAAATAAAATTTTAAATAATAATATAATTAAATGCTATTAAGTAAAATGCGAATACCAATATATGATAAAATAACATATATTAAAGTTAATTTTATACTATATATAAATATTGCTATATAATTAAAGATAATGATATAATATAAATTTAGTTTAAAGCATTATATAATTTTTATAGGAAAGAATAAAAAATTAAGGTATAAAAATAAAAATATAATTTAAATATATTTTAAATTATTATTTTATATAAATTTTAGAGAGAAATAGAAAAAAAAATTGAAGATATAAAAATAATATATATATATATATATATATATATATATATATATATATATATATATATGAAACGGTCAACTGTAAACTAACGGTTAACCGGTACTTAAAAATTTAAACCGTAATTATTAACCAAAAACTAAAAATTAAAAATTATAACCGAGTCCATCGGATTGGTTAACCGTAAAAGTCGATTCGATTTCGGGTTGATTTTACGGTTAACCATATTTTTCGATTTTTTCTCACCCCTACCCATAGGGATAAGGACGGAAAAAAAATATATTTTCCGACTTAAATTTTGGGATGGGGATAGGGATTGTGGTCCCCACCAAAAATTTTAGTAATTAAATTTAATTATATTTATATAATTTAATTTTAAATTATATTTAATTTTAGTTTTGTCAATTGTTAAAATTTATATTAATTTGATTTGTAATTAAATTTATATTTTTTTAATTATTAAATTTTATATTTCAATTACAATTAATTGTTAAATATTATATTTTAATTATGATTATATTTTTATGTGGGGACGGGAATCCCTGCGGAGATGGGGGGAATTTTTTCCTCCGAAATATTTTCGAGGACGGCCCCACCCCCACCCTATCCCTACGTGGAGTAGTAGGTGGGGAGTCATTCCCTGCCCCCGTCCCACCCCATGATCATCCCTAGGGGAGAAAAAGTGTGAGGTTGGGAAATAATAGCAAACTGGAGGAAGTTTTGTAAATAATGACGTCGTATAATAAAGTTTGGTAATTTTATTTAGCTAGGACTATTGCTAGAGAAAATATCCTAGCTAATTTAGCATGGAAAATAGTTGTAGCAATTATTTCGAGCACATCTTTTATCACTAATGGTTATATAATTGTATACATCAATATGCATTGTTATTTTTATGAGGATTTGAACTCTCGCTAATTTAGCGAGAACATTTTCCCTCGCTAATGGTCACATAGTTGTGAACACCAACCTGCATTGCTATCAAATTTTGCAAGGATAACTACTCTCGCTAATTTAGCAAGGACATTTTTTCTCGCTAATAGTCACATAATTATGTCTACATTGCTATTAGCAAGGGTTGGAGCTTTTGCTAATTTAACGAGGATATTTTTCCTATCTAATGGCCACATAATTATGTCTACATTGCTATTAGCGAGGGTTAGAGCTTTCGCTAATTTAGCGAGGATATTTTTCCTCGCTAATGGCCACATAATTATGTCTACATTGCTATTAATGAGGGTTAGATCGCTTTCTATAATTTAGCGACAATATTTTTCTCTTGCTAATTTAGCAAGGAATTTTCTCTCGCTAAATATACCAATTTGCTTGACTATTGTACTCGTCAAGTTCTTGCTAAATTTTGGAGCCTAAATTTAGCAACAAAATCACAATATTCTCTCTAAATCATTGCAATGTATGTTTTCGCACGCACACCCACCAATATTTGCGATGAAATTTGCTACAAAATTCATTTTTTGTAATTTTATCGCTATATCATTAATTTAGCAGTGATTTTTCTTGTCCTTGCTAAATTTTATTGCTATTCTGCATTTTTTTATAGTGTATCCTTTTGAGTTTTTAGAGAAATTTTAGACAAAAAACCAAAGGGCCCTTTGAATTTTGGAAAAAAAAAATTACTTAAAAAGAAAAAGATTATCTTTTGGAGTTTTGGATGAAAAATTTAGGCAAAAACTTAAAAACTTAAAGGAATACCCTTGAAGTTTTGAGGGTAAAATTTGATCAAAAATAAAAGGCATACTACCCTTTTGAGTTTTGAGAAAAAAATTAAATAAAAATACGAACGAGTATCCTTTAGAGTTTTGAGGAAAAAAATTAAATAAAAAAAAATAGGTATCTTTTGGAATTTTGAGAAAAAATTTAGATTTGGAAAAAAAAATCTGATTAAAAAGTAAAGGGGTATTTTTTGAAATTTTAGATGAAAAATTTAGATAAAAATTTAATCGGGTACCCTTTTATATTTCGGTGGAAAAATTTATGCAAAAACCAATGGAATAAACCCTTAATTTATCATAAGGGTCTATGTGTGAATTTTGTGGAAAAGAATGCTTCTAGTTGGCAACCACTCTTATATATATATATATATATATAATTCTTTTTTTAAAGGTTGATTTCTCATTTTAAATTTAATTCGAACGCTGGGTGAATGTTTTTTCTTATTAGAGAAATCCTTCGTGCCCAAAGGCAAGTACTATTTCAAGAATCATAGTAAACATCAAGACAATTCACATCTTTAATTAAAAAAAAGGAAATGAAAATAGGATCAGAATCACTAGTCAATGCATTACATACAATGTGTAATAAAAGAAATGACAAATAAACAACGTACACTGTCAACATTCAAAAGTAAGCAGCTAAAAGAGGAACAACATGATTATTATGGAAAACAATAAAAAAAAAAAAAAAAAGAAAGAAAGAGGAAGATGGCCATAGATAGCCTCATCCATATTTGGCAATCTGTCACATGTTCCAATCCACCGCCCCGACAAAACACTTCCATTTCCAAGGTTACTGCACTTGTTTTTTATACTTTTAAGTTTAATTAAACAGACAACATCCATTAATTAAACTGCAACTTGGTGGCAGCTAGACCTAATGACCTCGAAGAACAAAATTATGTTAAGAGCTAGGCATTTGAATATGTTTAAGCCTCTTCACACTTAGACTAGGCATAAAATATGAACAAATAATATGATGTGATCATCTTCCAGAAACAAAAGAAGTAAAAAACAAGACGAGTTTTCATGCAAAGAATGAGATCAGAAGGTCAAAGGATAGGAAAAGAAATGGATTTACTGTAATGTAAACTAAGAACAAGCACACAAAAAGCAGTAAAAGGTCATTGTTGTTGTTATTATTATTAGTGGCAGTTGAAAAATATTGATTAAAGCAAAGCATGTCGGAGCAGAGAAGCACTATTATTTGTATGTTTGATATTATTGTTTAACTAAAGGGAATAGAAAGAAGGAGCTCCCTTCAGTCCAAGCACAGAAGAAGAGAGTATGCAAAATTATCTCCCGCATCATTCATACAATCACAGCAGTAATTCCTTTTTTGTTGTCTGCTATTGTTTGAATGAATGAGTCGGCAGATATTTCTGCCCCTTTTATCCCCTCCATGAGTGGACTGAAGAAAGCTCTCTCACTCCATTTTTTCATTCAACTTATCCATAATTTTGCACACTTCTATGAATACACAATTGATTTCACGCACCTTGTGTAGCTATATATACAAGTAAGAAACATCCTAGCTATTCAACACACACATTAAAAACAAACAAAGTGATCAAATTAATAATGGTTTATGAGCTATAATTTTAGTAATTACGTCCACTTTACTTTCCAATCCATCTCAATTTCATTAATTAATTACTATACTTAAATATCAAAAAAGACGACAAAGCATAAAGATAAAAGAATAATATCAGTGTGGCTTCTCGTTTACTGAAATTCATGGGCCTCTTCTTGTAAATTAATGGAAAGCTAGCTGATAAGGGAACAGATCCTCATCTTAACTATAAATATCATCTCAATATTGCTATAGAAATGAAACATATAGAGAAAATTACCCAACAAAATATATGGAAGTGAATATATATGTATTTATATTTATATATATGCTAGCTCTTGAAAATGGATTTTAATTTCAAACGCCTATGAACAACAAATTATAAGAATTTGATGGTTTCCATGAACATATAAAGACCTTTGAATTAGTAAAGGTATAAATTTATATAAACACTATAGACAAAAAGAATATAAGGGATCTATTCCCCATCCCAGAAAAGAAAGAAAACTCTAGCTACAGCTAATTTTAATCAAAAAAAAAAAGCCAGTTTTTTACAAGTTACACATATTTTGTCGCTGCAAATAATTAGATACCAATCAAAGAGTGGATGGTATAGAAGAGATATACAAGATCGATCCATATAATTACCTTGGAAGTCTTAGCAAGCAACGCAAGCAGCTTTAAGCAGGAAACAAATAAAAGCATAATACGTGTTTATGAGAGTAATGAAACCCTAAATCTGGACTGAAGCAGTGCCCAAAACCTAATTCTCACAAACTTGATATCTATAGAGGAGAAGATGTTAAAAGGAAGATGATGAGGAAGAGGAGGAGAGGAATTGATTGGGTCATTGTCGTCATGAGAGTTAGAGAGGAAAGCGACTCCGGATCTTATTCAATCTAATAACCAAGAAAAAGGGTCTATGTATATATTTATGGTTTTCTTTTTCTTTTCTTTTTTTTATTGGCTGATGCTCAGGGAGACTCTCTAGCAGAGATGGTAAGTGTTTTTAAGGCATTTACAGATGGGAAAGAGTCACTTTCACATGAACAACAGTGAGTTGTAATAATACAAATGCCTCATTTTTTTACGTGCTGCATTGACCCAAGCCTTATAGTTAAACATTATAGTACATTAACTTTAACTTAATAGTGTGTGATCAAATTCTAACCCAAGACTATAATTTAAATGAATTTTCCCACCTAAAGATTTTCATATTCAATTAAGAGTGTAAGAGAAAAGAAGATAATTAGGTGTGAATTTGTGGTGAACCCACACCACAACAATTGGTGTTTGACTTAACTATCTGTTGTATTATCAAAACAGTTAATCCTTCAATTCATATTTAAGTTGCTTCATTATCAATCAAACCCATGGTGGAGTTAGAAGGAAGTGAAGTGTGATTAACCCCTCTGAAATAGGTAAGCTGATGATGAAGCTAAAAAAAAAAAAAAAAGGAAATGGAATGTGATAAAACGAGAAGATATATTTGTAGATAATGGGTTACAGTAGAAACACATAAAAAGATCAAATTTTCTGAAAGGATATCTGAGAAACAACTCTGAATTCAAAGACGATATAAAGAGCCTTTAAGTAGAGTAGTGAAAGTGGATTTGTGAAGACCACACCCTTTGCTTCTTGCAAACTATAAATGTAACTAAATTACAGATAATAATCCTTATAATGAGGTCTTAATTATTGGCTATCAACACACTGTTTAAGTGAACGTAGGGAAAATTTATCATTATAATTGCTTGTAGTCATTGAAATATTTGACAAAACATCATCCTCTCTGTCATATTCCCACATCTGTTCCCCATTGTTCGCGTTTCTCTGTCGGAACCACACCTCCCATAAGTCCCATTCAGTACAATCTTATTTGATTTTTTTTACTTTTTTGCTGTAAAATGCAATGGACGGTAGGCATAAGCAGGTGCTTTCTGTGTACCCGGACTCCAGTGGGTCTATGTCTATTGACCAACTTGTTCCTACATTATCATATAATAAAATTCATGTTTCTTATATATCTATACATCTATCAATATTATGTGTTTGATAAGGGAATTGTTGGCTTAATTAATTTTCTCCTCCATTTTCAGATTTTATTATGAAATAAATATTTTGAAAAAGAAGGATTAATTGCTTAACTATGATTTATGATTCTTTAATCTGATAGTAGAGGATGTGAGCAAGTAATGAAAGAAAATGATTCATGGAATGGCAAAAGATGGGATCCGTACATAATTAAGTCAGCTATGAAACACTTGAAGAAATAAATGGTCAGTCCCACTAATAATAAAAACGTTGATAAATTTAGTTCCAGATCATAAACTATGATTGAGAGCACTAAGCTTTGGACATGGAGGATATTTCCAACCTGATCCCAACAATTGAATCCCATCCTATTCCCAACTGCGAAATGACAACCCATATGTGTCATAATTTTCTGTATCATTTGTCCTTCTATCCTTTAGTGTCTTACCACCTGCAGTTGTAGTCTCAACCATCACTTTTACTTGGAGGAAGTTGTAAAAATGCTCCAAAAAATATATAAAAAACTAATTTTTTAATATTTATTTTGATGTAATTTTATCCTTAATTTTTTAAAATTTAATTAATTTTATCAAAGTCATAATATTGACTCTCTTTTCGTTATTTGACCAATGATATGGAAAAAATGAATGCATAGTTTGTTAACAGTATATAATACATCATATGACATCTTACATATGTAAAACACGTGACGTGTAAAAAATTCTTATAAAATTTTTGGATTAATTACAAATTAAAGCTAAAACTATAGAATATTTTATAATATTAGATCATATCTTCGGAATTTTATAATGTTATTTTTCAATTTTGACTATTTTTTCAATTGAAAAACTCTGCAGCTATTAAAAGGGGAATGACGAAGTCCTCAATTGAAATGGAAGTTGACATTTTAAGATTTTGAAAATAAGATCCAAAATTGTAAAATATCCTGTAGTTGAAGTCCTTTTTTGTAATTAATTCAAAAATTTTTTACCCATTCCCTTCTGTTTCTTTATCTTTCAACCTACGGGTCAACATCTCCTTCTCTTCTTCTTTTTCCTTCTATTATACTTTCTTAAACCTAAAATCTCTAGTTAAATTATGAACTAAAGTTAGGAAAATATGTCAGTTAAATTATGAACTAAAGTTAGGAAAATATGTCGAAAAAACTGCCATACCTTCGTCAAACTCAATCTCGTTATCATCAGCTATGCAATCTCGACACCGGGAAAATAGTGATGATTACATGCACAAGGAGATATTGAAATTGGACAATGAAATTTTGAGGTTGAACAATGAAAGCCGATCAGATACTAACCAATGGATGACTATGCATAGTCATCGCTACTTTTTCAGCATCAAGATTGCATAATTTATGATAACAAGATCGAGTTTGATAAAGGCATAGCAGCTTCTTTAACTGATTTCTCTAATTTTAGTTCATGATTTAAGAAGGAAATGTTGATATGGAGGTTGAGAGACAGAGAAATGGAAGGAAATGAGTAAAAAAATTTAACGGTTTGTTACATGTCAAGTGCTTTGCACATGTGAGCAAGGTGTCGTGTGTTAGCAAGTCATATATCCATTTCGTTACCACTTCACCTATCTGTCAAATGACAGCAAAAAAAATCAACATTACGGCTCTATTAATTTAAAAGTAAAATGGTCTTAATTTTAAAAACAAACATTAAATAGATACTTTAGTTGCATTTTTGCAACTGCTTTACCTCTATATCCACACCTTCAAACATTCATTCATTTACTGCAATGGACCATTTTGCTTTTCATCCCACACCTTAATCTCACAAATATTAACTCTTTCAATATATGCACCCCAAAATTGTATTTTGTGTGCGTAACAAAGTAGCAGTCACGAATTGGAGAACGTCTCATCTTTTGATAAAAGAAAAACATTCTGCAGCCTCTTAGCTTGGCTTCCATTGATCCTTCAATAACCATCACGCACATATATATGACTTTTGTCGCATGCTCCTCTAACCCGAGTTTGGTTCCTAAAAATTGTTCTGTTTGGTGGCTCAGAAAAGCATCTAAACCACTCAACTCTGTTCTCTCGGCTTAAAAATGTCAATGAAACCCGCAACATAGATTGTTTTCTGCAGGCTCTGGTTCCTATTGCATGAAATCCCACCACTAACTGAACACAGTTTTAATTCGCAAGCTCAGAAACTAGCACCAACAACCATGGACATATCATATGCTCGTTCCTAAACAAATCTTTCAAAAGTATTTCACGTCACTTCTTGCCACAAAGAACATGCAACAAATAGCAGGTAGTAAACTAACTCCAATACAAGCATACTGGGCAGTCTACTACACATTAACTCAAGACCTAAATCCCAGAAACTTAGTGCCATACGTTAAAAATTTCATTTTCTGCATACTCATAGTAAAAGTAAAAGAAAATGAAACATCTGATTTAGCCTCTCCAATTGTCCTTCAACTGCCTTATCTTGCGAGAGCAATCCAACCCTGCCTGATGTATCAGCCTCTCCAATTGTCCTTCAATTGCCTTATCTTCCGAAGAGTTTCTACAGGAGAATCACTACCCAACGTTGCCTGTAGACAAAGCAAGCCCAAATATAAGGAAGCTATTGTCCTAGCATATAATATATACTGCATCATTTATGCAGGACTTGGTAATAAAAATAGTACCAAATTTAAAGGCTAGAATTCCAATTCTGAAGTCAGTATGCGGTATTTTATTTAACACCATTAGAATACAAAGCTCGTCAAGAAGAAGTGAACCTGAAGATCTGGAAGATCCACACGCATGAATGGATTTGTCTCCAGCTCTTCTTCAATAGTTGAGGGGATGGTGGGGAGCCCTGCCTGCCGCTGTTTCTGAGCCCATGAAAGCTTGTGCTGTGTCTTCACATTGTCTGGTTCAACAGTTAGAGCAAATTGCAAGTTCTTGACTGTATACTGGAGGAAACATGAGACTAGATGTTACCTTGGCAACAGGATAAAGAACATCCAATAAGCATGATCTAATTTACTAAAAAGAATATTAATGAGCAATTCATCAAGTTCTTTGAAGCAAAGATCTTCTAACAGCTAGAAAGATAACTATCAAGAGATTAACTGTAATATTCCCGTTTTATATATATATATACAAGACATTGGCCTGTACCTGGTGTTGCCACTATTATACTCAATTTTGACAGAAATTAAATAACCTTGACCCTTACTCAACAGAAAAGAAGCTTATGAAACTGCTCATGAATCTTGAATGACCTTAACTGCTCAATAATTGGTTGGGTGTGATTTATTCTTGTTGGTTACAATAAATTTAAATGCACTCTTATCTGTTATCCCAGTTAGCAAATACAAAATACGAGAAACTCTAGCATTTTTATTTTCAAACTTCAATGAATTAATCCATTTAGTAAAACTCCTGCATTCTTATACTTTCATCTTTATAAACATCCCAATGAGAAAATGAAAGAAAAAAATGGAATAGAGGTACGCATGCAAGTTAATCTGATGCATTAATATCATTCTACATATTTTTCATATGCATTTATGGTAAGAGCAAGGTGATAGGAAAAAAGTACAGATAAGCAAATTATCTTCACACACAAATTCTAAGAAACATTACCTCGTGGCCACAGTATACTTTAGTAGGCTTTGGCAAAGAACCCAATGTTTGGCAAAGCGATTGGTACATCTGCTCTGCTGTACCTTCAAAAAATCTCCCACAACCAGCAATAAACTGCACGTTGAATAAGGTCATGAGAGTTAATTGCCTAAAAATGTATGTAGAATGCAGACTTACTGTTCAAGCAAATGGTTAAGGTGTTGATCCACATAGCATATGTTTTGAGAATATACCACGGAGAACAATAGAGCACTGCAAGTTTAATTATATCCCAAGTATGTGGCCAACATTAAACATGCCTACCTAAGTCATACCCTAAATACCTAACAATCTCCTATATAAATTTGCACGAAGGCAATCACCAGTTTTCAGCTATGCTGTTTGTAAAGCACTTCATATCGCTAACAAAATATGTCTGACAACAACTAATTTCTAAATATACAAACAAAGATACATCCAAAGCACTTACTAGCGTGTCCCCGGTGAAAACTGCTGGATCCTGTCCCTCCTTGCCCGTTACAAAATAGCTAATGTGGCCTTTTGTATGACTGGTAATAGAAAGTCAGTGAAATCAGAGGTGAAAAAAAAAATCATAACATGGCAAAGTTTACAGGTGGAAGGATATTTTTTTAATGAAAGACAATAACCAAAAAAATCAAAATTACCAAGGAGTGTGAAGAGCCAAAATATTGATATGAGAGCCGAGAGTCAACTTGTCACCGTTTTCCATTTTATGAGTGCAGCCCTTAACATTGTCAACGGAACCACCGCAGACCTGAATCTCAGGCACCAGTTCCTTCATCTTTTCATTGCCTCCAGCATGATCCCTATTATACATATTTATGGTCACTTTCTCGGAAAAGATGCTAGCAATTGCTCAAATTTATTATAGCAATCAATCAATTGATTGAATCTAAAATTAGAGTATTACCAGTGGTGATGGGTGGTGAGAACGAGCTTGAGATGGACGTCTAGCTGATTGAGAGCTTTAAGAATCTTATCGGGCTCTACAGGATCCACCACCGCTGCTTCTTTAGTGGTCTCATCGATGATCCTGCGCAAAGATTATTAATTTGAAAAAGAGAATCAAATTATGTAATTAAAAGCTCAAAAAATTGAACAATCTCCACGCACAGGTATGCATAGTTATCTTCCAAGCAAGGGATATGAGATATCTTCATCTTCACTAGCTCAGTCCTCTCCAACTTCTAAAATAGAAACAAAACAAGCAGAGGCAAACAGAACAAGAAAAACCGCTTCTCATTTGCAGTACGATAAAGGATATAGTCAACGGATCCCTCACGTGGCAATTAGCACACGTGGCAGTAGTAGGGAGTGTAACCCAATGAAGCAACCAGAACGACGACGTTTTGACATCCCTGGGGGCGAAGATTTCTGATTTCTCTAGCGCCTTCTTCACTGTGCGAAAAGACAACGACTTTTTTAAAAGAACTATGAGTTCTCTAGTTAAAGACTGAATTTTTACTGTTGATTGTAGGAAAGGAATCGGAAATGGGGAAGCAGCAGGTGAGAGTGAAGGCGGTGATATACGCGCTATCACCATTCCAGCAGAAGATAATGTCAGGGCTATGGAAAGATTTGCCCACTAAAATCCACCACAAGGTGTCTGAGAACTGGATCAATGCCCTGCTCTTCCTCACCCCTCTCGTCGGCACCTACACGTAACTTTTCCTTCATTTTCACACTTGGCCTTTCTATTATAAATATGTAATCCATAAGCCAGAGTTGTTTGTATAATGTATTTATTGGGTTTGAGTGCAGGTATGCCCAGAATTACAAGGAGAAAGAAAAGTTGGCTCATAGGTATTGACAACAATAGACAAAAGACAGGAGTTTTTCGTACTTGATTAGGCTGCATGCAAAGTCTACTACTTTGTTGAAGTTTGCTTGTAATATGTGTCATCACGGATTAGTAAACTGTTGAAACTTGCGTTCTCATCTGTAGGACCTTGATGATGATGATGATGAGTTGCTGTGTATATTGAATAATAACAACTCTGTGTCAAAATCAGTTGATACTGCATTATCCATGTGATGTTGCTTTGTTATACTGAAATGACTAATGTTTGCTTTTTTGCTGGAATTGAGTCAATCGATTGGTAACTGATAGCTTTAATCGTCTGTTCTTCAAATGATTAATGCAGCAGAAGCATTCTATTTTTTTTTTTTTTTAATAAAGCAAAAATTCTTATACCAACCATTTGTGGCACCACACACGACTGCAAATGGCTGACCCTCGTATCATTGTGGAACAGACTTGCAATAAATTAAGTGAAATTGGAATTGGATCCCCAAAATAATCAAACAAACTTAGTTTGCAGAAGATTGGCCACATGCCTGATAGTACAGGGCCAATCGGGCTTGGGCTGAATTTGTTGGAGCTTTACGTATACGGAGATATTCAAGCCTTTTATAAAGGGCCCAAGCGGAGCAAGTACAGTGCCTTACTTCCTCTATGCCTTCACAGTTCACCCCCAAAATCTCCACAACTCTCTCTGCTCCTCTGGTGCTGCCTTGTTAAAGAATCCCATTTTTGCGTAATGGGTAAGCTTTATTTCTATTTCTTTCTCAACTGACCTAACTACCTCAGCTGCTTCTCTCTTCTATTTCTTTCTTTCTCTCTCGTCAATATCTAAGAATCCCAAACCACCAATGTCTAAACCTTCTCAAAGGGTTATCCATGGACTCCTCAAATTGCATTATTCCCATATTCTTTCTAACTCAAATCCCCCGTCTTCAACCTCTTCTTTCATCGCCTCCAGAATTGGCACCTCACTTACCAGACCTTACTCCACTTTTCATTCTCTAAACTCAACATTTTCTTCAAAACCAACTTCATCAAATGGTGGTTTATCCCAGCTTCTCTCAAGCTCCAAACAAACTTACTCGTCTGCATCCGGGACTTGCAACGGCTATGCTAAACACAGTTGTTCCTATGCGGTGAGGCATTCCTCTTTCAAGGCATCTTCCAATTCGGGCAAAATTATCAATGAGAATTTTGCAAGAAAGGTTTTTGAGAGGCCATCCACGGTGGTTACTTCTACTTTCTCCAGGTACCGTGAGGCTATTGGGTTGCAGATTGAGGCCTTCTGGAAGAGAAATTTTTTGTTTCTAGTTGGGGCCGGAGGAGTTATAATGTGTGCTTTGATTTGGAGAATTATGTTTGGGATCGCCAACACTTTCGTCGGCCTCTCTGAAGGCATGGCCAAGTATGGCTTCCTTGCCCTTTCTTCTGCTCTAGTTGCTTTCGCTGTAAGTTCTTTTCAAAATTATCTTACTGTTGCTTTCTTATTTTGAATACTTGTCAATGCTTTTCACCTTCTCAGTGATGAAAAATAAGCCAAGGAATCACATCTTGCTGCAATATGTGATTATTTTTAACTTTTATAGATAATTCCAATCTATCAATGTTATCCGTACATGAATATATTGCTACAAGTAAGTGTAGGTTATCAATAGGAGCTGCATTGGAACAACTTATAAATTTCATTTAGCCCAGGAACAATTATGAGATTAGCGTTTGGGGGAATGAAGGTACTCTTAAAAATATCACTTTGTTGCTTGGGACAGACCTTTTGACATTTTATAATTTGATGATAGGAAGAATGGAATGCTTTGGTGAATAGATTTTGCAACATGGGAGATGAATTGATGAATCACATTTCAACATTGTGAATGGGTGAGAAGCTTATGATCTTTGATACAATGTTACCATTTAAGTCAATTCTGTCTATGTAAGAACATAGAAATGAAACCTACTACTTGGAGGGGCTTCTCCTTGGAGAAGTAAATTTAAAGATTGCGATGCTGCTTTTATTGACTAACTTAAATAGAAAGGAACGCTTTGCAAGCTTTCAGAAAATATATAATGAGCTGACAATATCTTTATATTTTTTTGGGATGATTGGGTTTATTATTGTTGTAGTTTTTCTATTCTCCAAAAATTGGATAAACCCTCCAAGTTCTTTTATTGATTCATGCTACCTTTTATCAATTATAAGAAAATGATAAGATTGTAAAGCCAGTTTCAGCATAATCTTCATGTATAAATGAATTCAGCTGAAAATGCATCAGTTTGCTGCAGTTTGTGACAAACATGCGGTTATTTCTGTGATTACTGATGATTTAACTTAATTTAAGATCTGCAGCAACTTGCTTTCAAATGTAGCTTGGATGCATCTCATGACAAGCATTCCACTAGAAAGCAGATTCTGTTATAGTCATCTTTCAGTATCTCAAAATACCAACTTTCATCTTGTTATAACTAAAACAATCAATGTGTTAGTATCATTTCATCATGAATAGAATTCCAAAGTGCATCTTTAGTTTTTCTGAATGTCAAAGTGAAATTTGTTTCAGTTTATATGATTTGGCTATTTCTGGCATTATTGCTGCTGCATGCTTTAAAGTAATGACTGTTTGCATATTTTTGTCTGTTACTCTAGGGCCTATATATCCGCTCTAGGATCATCATCAATCCAGATAGAGTTTATAGAATGGCTATGAGGAAACTGAATACTTCTGCTGGGATTCTTGAGGTTATGGGTGCTCCTCTCACAGGAACAGAGTTAAGAGCCTATGTGATGTCAGGAGGTGGGCTGACAATGAAGAATTTCAAGCCAAGGCTTGGGAGCAAGCGATGCTTTCTCATCTTCCCAATACGAGGTTCTGAAAGAAAGGGTCTAGTCAGTGTTGAAGTTAAGAAAAAAAAGGGCCAGGTGCGCTTCTGTAATCCTGTTTCTCAATTTGTTTTGTCCCTTCAGTAAGACTACAAATCTTTTGAATTTCAAGTATGTATGTCTGTTAGATAGGTTTTTCTTTGTTACAAGCTGTAAATTAGCTGTAATTATTCTGTTTCCTTTTATTCTCTTTCCTTGTACAGAATAGGAAGTTTAGGGAGTTTCCTAGTTAGGATTTCTACACTTGTATAAATTATATATTCCTCTTTCATTTCAATATACAGAAAATCACTCTTCAATTTATTCTTTTACATGGTATCAGAGCCTTCTAGGCTTGATTTGGGGTATTTTCTAGTTTCTTTTTTGGTTGGGTAACTTGTTCCAACCGTAGGGTTATTGTTTGGGTTGGGTGTCTACTTTCCGGTGACCATCTCATCTCATCGCCGGCATCAGAAGAAGCGCAAGGTGATTTCCGGTCAGTGCCCAAAATCCGGTGTCCTTCCGATCGGCGAGTGGCCCTCACACGCCGCCACAAGTTCACGCCCTTCCCTCACGCGCCGGCGCGTGACTTGACCTCCGATCTTCCGATTTCGTCTCCGGCGTCGCCTGAAGATTTCCGGTCAACTTCTGGTACTGTCTTGGCTTGACTCTCTCTTCTGCTGGTATTTTTTGTTTCCCATAAAGTGTTGTCCTTCTCTGTGTGTTATTCAATCTGTTGCTGGTTGTTTGGATTGTCTTTTTGGCTGGGTATTCTGAGTTCTTATTGGTTGCGTTGATTTTTTTTTTTTCTGTGCGGATATTATGGCTGATAATAAAGGAGGAGTGAGGGAAACTGTTAGTGAAATTATCCCTTTATCTAAGATTACAGAAGAAAAGTTAGATGGATCCAATTATCTTGATTGGAGTAGAACGATTAGAATCTATCTTCGTAGTATGGATAAAGATGATCATTTAACTGATGACTCTCCTACTGATAAAATTGAAAAGCAGATTTGGATGAGAAATGATTCTCGGTTACTTTTACAAATTCGAAATTCAATTGAAAGAAATGTGCTTAGCTTAATTTCTCATTGTGAGCGTGTAAAAGAGTTAATGGATTATTTGACTTTTTTATATTCTGGAAAAAGAAATAAGTCTCGTATTTATGATGTTTGCAAAGTTTTTTATCGTGCTGAGAAGGAAGCAAAATCGTTCACTACTTACTTTATGGAGTTTAAGAAAATTTATGAGGAATTGAACATACTTCTACCTTTTAGTGTGGATATTAGAGAGCAACAGGCTCAGAGAGAAAAAATGGCAGTAATGAGTTTTCTGGCTGGTTTGCCATCTGAATTTGAGACAGCCAAATCTCAGATTCTTTCTAGCTCTGAAATTCCTACTCTTGAAGATGTGTTTAGTAGGTTATTGCGTGCTGATAATGCTTCATCTAGTCAGCTCAATAGTGCTTTTGTTGTCAGAGAAAGTGGAAGTGATAATGGTAAAAGGAATTTTTCGAAGGGGGGGAATAGATATAATGATAATCGGAATGCTGATGTTGTTTGCTATTATTGTAAAGAACCAGGTTATACAAAACGCTACTGCAAGAAATTACAGAATCGCAATCAGAGGTCACAAGTTGCTAATGTTGCGACTTCTGGTTCATCATCTTAGCATAATGTCACTATATCTGTCGAAGAGTATGCCAAGTACCAGGAATTGTTAAAGGGATCTTCAACTTTTGTTACTACTGAAGCAGGTAACACATGTTTTATCTCATCTAGCAACAATTGGGTCATTGATTCTGGTGCCACAAATCATATGACAGGTAATCCTGATACTTTCTCTGATTTTCGATCTCATAAAACCCCTTTGCCTGTTACTATTGCTGATGGGACATCATACAACATTGTGGGGTCTGGCACTGTCAAACCTACTCCTTCTATTACTTTACCCTCTGTTCTAAATCTGCCTAACCTAGCTTTTAATTTGATATCTGTGAGTAAACTTACCAAAGAACTCAATTGTTGTGTCTCATTTTTCCCTGATCATTGTCTTTTTCAGGATCTTATGACGAAGCAGATTTTTGGTAAGGGACATGTATCTGGTGGTCTATATATTCTGGATTCTTGGGTACCACGACCTGTTGCTTGTTCCAGTGTAGTGTCTCCTTTTGAAGCACATTGTTGATTGGGGAACCCTTCTCTACCTATGTTAAAGAAGTTATGTCCGCAGTTTTATGATGTATCTTCTTTGAATTGTGAGTCTTGTCATTTTGCTTAACATCATCGTAGCTCATCTGGTCCTAGAATTAATAAACGAGCTGAGTTTTCTTTTCAACTTGTTCATTCGGATGTTTGGGGTCCTTGTCCTGTTATGTCCAAAACTGGATACAGATATTTTGTTACTTTTGTGGATGATTTTTTCCGTATGACTTGGATTTATTTTATAAAGAATCGTTCTGAAGTTTTTTCTCATTTTTTTGCCTTTTGTGCTGAAGTTAAAACCCAATTTAATGCTTCTGTGAATATATTGCGAAGTGATAATGCTAAGGAATATATGTCAGATTCTTTTCAACGGTATATGTCTCAACAAGGTATCCTTCACCAGTCCTCTTGTGTTGATACTCCTTCTCAAAATGGAGTTGCTGAAAGAAATAACAGACATTTACTTGAGACAGCTAGAGCTTTATTGTTTCAAATGAATGTTCCTAAGTGTTTTTGGGTTGATGTTATTTCTACAGCTTGTTTTCTGATCAATCGGATGCCCTCTACGATGTTAAATGGTGATATCCCTTATAATGTGTTGTTTTCAAATAAAATATTGTTTCCAGTGGAACCCCGGATTTTTGGCAGTACATGTTATGTTAGAGATGTTCGTCCTCATGTTACCAAACTTGATCCTAAGACATTGAAGTGTGTGTTCTTGGGATACTCGCGTCTCCACAAGGGATATAGATGTTACTCTCCTGATCTGAAGCGACATTTGGTTTCCGCTGATGTGGTATTCTCAGAAGATAAACCCTTCTTTTCATCTCCATCCAATCTTCCAAGTCAGGGGGAGGAAGATGAGTGGCTCATTTATAAGGTGACATCTCTCCAAGAATCAGCTGATTTGTCTACTGCATTTTCTTATACTGAGCAGCTAGCAAGTGATGATCCTTCAACATCAACAAGATCACAGATTGTTCAGGTCTACTCTAGACGAAGAGACACTAATGATACATGTCCCGCACCAACAACTTCGTCATCTGATCCTGCTCCTACTGATCCCGATCTTCCCATTGCTCTTCGTAAAGGTACACGTAATTGTAGATCCACTTATTCCATTGTTAATTTTGTTTCCTATGATCACCTGTCTCCCTCGACATGTTCTTTAATTGCATCTTTAGATTCTATATCTATCCCCAAGACAGTTAAAGACGCTTTAAGTCATCCTGGATGGTATGATGCTATGATTGAGGAGATGAATGCTTTGGATTCAAATCATACTTGGGAGTTGGTGCACCTACCAGAGGGAAAGCATGCTGTGGGTTGCAAATGAGTCTTTACAGTCAAAGTTAATCCAGATGGTTCTGTGGCTCGGCCGAAAGCTCGACTTGTTGCTAAAGGATATGCACAGACTTATGGGGTGGATTATTCTGATACTTTCTCTCCAGTTGCCAAATTGAGTTTTGTTCTTCTTTTCATTTCTTTGGTAGCTTCTCATCATTGGCCCTTACATCAACTTGACATCAAAAATGCTTTCCTTCATGGCGATCTTCAGGAAGAAGTCTATATGGAGCAACCACCTGGTTTTGTTGCTCAGGGGGAGTATGAAAAAGTTTATTGTCTGAAGAAGTCTTTGTATGGATTGAAGCAAAGTCCTCGTGCCTCGTTTGGTAAATTCAGTGAAGTTGTCCAAGAGTTTGGGCTAAAGAAAAGTCAGTGCGACCACTCGGTTTTTTATAGACAATCCCAAAATGGCATTATTCTTCTTGTGGTTTATGTTGATGATATTGTGATTACAGGGAGTGATTCTGCAGGTATCTTTTCACTTAAGTCTTTCTTGCATGGTAGATTTCATACTAAAGACTTGGGTCAGTTGAAATATTTCTTGGGAGTGGAAGTCACGAGAAGCAAGAAAGGAATTCTTCTATCCCAAAGAAAATATGTTCTTGACTTACTTGCGAAAACTGAAAAGTTAGGAGGTAAGCCATGTAATACTCCTATGGTTCCCAATATGCAACTTACAAAAGATGATAGTGATCCTTTTGCTGATCCAGAGAGATATCGAAGGTTAGTTGGAAAATTGAATTATCTCACTGTAACTCGTCCAGATATTGCATTCGCAGTAAGCATTGTCAGTCAATTTATGGCTGCTCCTACGATTAAACATTGGGAAGCTCTAGAGCATATTTTATGTTATTTAAAAGGTGCTCCTGGACTGGGTATATTGTACAGTGATCATGGGCATGCTCACATTGAGTGCTTTACAGATGCTGATTGGGCAGGTTCTAAGATTGATAGGAGATCAACAACAGGCTATTGTATCTTTGTTGGAGGAAATTTAGTGTCCTGACGAAGTAAGAAACAAACTGTAGTATTCAGATCTAGTGCAGAATTCGAATACAGAGCTATGTCACAGTCTGCATGTGAAATTTTGTGGATCCATCATTTGCTTGATGAAATTGGTATGAATCCTTCGTCTCCAGCAAAACTTTGGTGTGATAATCAAGCTGCTCTTCATATTGCTTCTAATTCAGTGTATCATGAACGGACCAAGCATATTGAAATTGATTGTCACTTTATTCGTGAGAAGATTCAAGATAACGTTATATCCACAGGATATGTGAAGACAGGAGAACAGTTGGGCGATTTGTTTACAAAAGCCTTAAATGGCTCTCGGGTTGATTATTTGTGTAACAAGTTGGGCATGATTAACATATATGCTCCAGCTTGAGGGGGAGTGTTACAAGCTGTAAATTAGCTGTAATTATTCTGTTTCCTTTTATTCTCTTTCCTTGTACAGAATAGGAAGTTTAGGGAGTTTCCTAGTTAGGGTTTCTACACTTGTATAAATTCTATATTCCTCTTTCATTTCAATATACAGAAAATCACTCTTCAATCTATTCTTTTACATTCTTCTTTTGCTACAATCTCCTTTTAAAATGACTCTGTAACTATTAATTGAAGTTCCACCAATTTAATACACTGGCCCCTTTGATGGAGTAAAATAGATTACTGATATTTTATTTAGTTTTTGTTAGCTCATCTTTATGTTTTCTTTCCTCCTCCTCCTCCTTCTCCTCCTTCTTTTTTTAGATAACAAACTTTTCCATGGAATTCATTGAAGTAGTTGAGATCATGAAGAGGGTTTGTCCACTCAAATGTCTCACATGTTTGGTAGGATTTCACGGAGCAGATCTATATCAGACTCATTGATAATGTGGCTTTCAATTTTTTTATGCCTTGCTAAAAAATAGACTGTTTTGCAGAACATATTTTCTCCCAAAGAGTATGTTTTGGCATTTTCTTGTATTTGTCGTGAAAAAGAAAAAAAAAAGGTTAATGGATTTTTTTTCCTTGTTTGAGAATGGATTTGGACTTCAACAGTTCCAAAAATTCCGAGGAATTTACAAGAGAATCACAGGCACACATGCCAGTGACTTACCCCAAATCCGCCTACCATTGCCCACTGCTGCTGGCCATTACTGGTCATTGTTGGCTGTTGCCAGTTGCTGGCAAACACCATAACTTAAACTTTTGTTTGTAAGTTTTCCTCCCATTTGGGAACAGATTCTGCAGTTATGATTAGAGAAATTGTATTTTTACTTGTGAAAAGAGAAGTATATGGTGCTTTTTTTGGGTATATTGACTTGTGTAACGAGAAGTATATGGTCGTTTCTTAGTTGTGGTAGGAGTTTTTGGCCCTATATGGCTTGTCTCTTTCAGTCACATGCACAGTAAGAGGCTAGATTGAGAGAGGGGGAGAGAAAGAACTTGGATGACAAGGCTTGGGATTTGCTAAATCACTTCAATTTTTCTTCCTCTATTTTCTTTACACTTGTTTATACTTTGTACTATATTTATCTATTTTTGGATTGTTGTAATTTTATGACGTTGACACCTCAAGAGATGATGGAAGCCAAAACGTTGATACCGTGTTTCCTAATGCTTTCTCTACAGAATTAGTTATGTTCTAAAGTGTTAGAACAAGCATCTTTGGGCCATCTATCCCCCTCAATCCCCTCTTCCCATTTATTTATTTGTTACTTTATACTTAAAGTTATATTTTGGTGCACACTTGTAACATAATTGTGTTATGTTGTTACACAGTATGATATGAAGCTATTGGCGGTTGACATTCCCATGGCATCAGGACCTGACCAGAGATTGTTTCTAATTGGGGATGAAGAAGAGTACAAGGTTGGTGGTGGACTAATTTCTGAGCTGAGAGATCCTGTTGTGAAAGCAATGGCGGCGAGCAAAGAATTTGATGATCTCGACCAAATTGAGGAAGAGGAGGATGCTGACAGGGAACTTAAGGAAGCAGAAAGAAAGCAGCGTCAGGAAATTCAAAAGCTTGAAAGAGGTGGTTCATAGTCCTCGTTATTTTATTTTTTTCCCTTCTAGAAAAAAGAAAAATCAATTTTTTATGTTTTTTTTTTCACCTGGATCTTTCTTTTTGAAGCATCTATGTTGTTACATCTTGTATTCAAGTCAAAGTTGAGTTTTGAAAGGTAGTATATACCTTCAACTGCATACGTTCATCTTTGGAAAACTGAGATGGTCCAATCGAGGCAATAAAACCATCCGACTGAGATACTTGCTCTAGAAGTGCCATTTTCCTGATCTGGACTTCTTAGTATTTTTCACATTAAGCTTTTCCTTGCGGAAGTCCATCTCTGTAGAAGCAAAGCCTAGGTTATGCTCAAGTTTTCTATTTTATGGTCCTTATAATTGGTATATACAGGTCTTTTGTCAAACGAGCACTTCTTTACTAGATTCATAAAGCGTTGTTGCATTCTCAAATCATATGTGCTCAAATCTTTGAATAAGACTGGATATTAGCAGACTGGTTGGCAATCTCTGAGGCAGGTAAACACCATTGATGTCATACGAGAAGACAATTGGAATATTGTTTACGCGTGGCAGAGATTGATAATGATTATTTTTCCAAAAGAAATAGATGAAGCTTACATTGCATGTTTAAGAGATACGTTTTTGGTAGCATTCACTAGTGAACTAATGTTTGGTGGCAAACTGTTCTCATGCGACTAATATAATTCGTGTAGAGATTCATGATATGATAAAAGGGCGCTGGCTGCCTAGGGTGGTAGCCACTATAACAGCCTAACGTGTTGGTGTCATGTCAAAGCAGGTGAAATCATGGCCTGATGCAAACACCCAACAACCTTTGATCGGCCTTTAATGGACTCGTGGTTTCAATTTAAACAGTTGGCTCCATCTCCATTTTGGACATACCTCACTCTCTGTTAAATTTCAGTTGCAAACTCATCTTAGCTTTGTCAAAGTAGTAGTTGGAAAATGATATCCAACTGGCACTCATAAATCAAACATGCGATACAAAGGGAAGGGTCCTACTGCTTGTACATCATGGGGGCATGTATTGATTCACAAATTAAATCCATTATAAAAGAGCAAAGCATTTTTAGGCGAATATTTTGTTTGTGTTTATGTGCAAAAATACGTATAAATCAAATCAATAATTCTTAAGAAAGTGCATACCTTGTGTTATAACTTTATGTTGAAGCAAAAATCTGGCTGTTGGGTTTCAAGTCAAAACGAGGAATGATAATCTTCCATGTTTAATTTGAAAATCATAATATAAAGATGATGGGAAAGTAAAGCATTTGTAATAAGATATGTCAAAAAGGAACCAGGGAAAAAGGGAGGCCATTTGCTTTCTTAATTTTCATGATTCCATCAGTAAAGTTGGCATTATTAATATGTTGGTTGCAATAATTTTAAAGGATGAATTTGCAGTTTTTCTGCCGACACATTAGATCAATTATTACCCTTAATTAGTGCACTCCTATACAAATAAATATTATTATGAAGTTCAGCTACTTAAAATGGATGCATGCAGGATGAACTGAAGCTCATTTAATAGTCTGTCGTATGCCATACGTGAAATCCTTTTCTTTTTCTTTGAAATATCTGGTTGTGAATGTAGAAGTGAAATATAAATCATAGAAAATGATGTTTCAGAGACATAAATGGATCTTTATCTTGTTTACCAGGTAAACCAAAGTCCTCTAATTGCGGAAACGTCAACATTGCATATATACTAACCAAAGCCAAATGCATTTTTAATATAATTGTTTCTTGCTTCTAGAGGTTATTTCCTAGTTAGTCTCACTTAAGTTCTGCTTCCTTTTAGAACTCTGCATTTGCAAATCAACTAGAAAGTATCGGATTATGTGTGTCTGTGTAGCATCAGATTCTTTACAATGTCATACTTTTCCTTTTTTTTTTTTTCTTTTTTTCAGAAAAGAAAAAGAGCATTGCTCTCCCTTTAGCAGAACAAAGAGGAAATGGAGCTTTTTTTAAAATAAATTTGCTCTCTTTATTGCCAATCTTTTCTCTTGGATTCTTGATTACAATTTTGCTTTTTCTTTTTTACTAATCTTTTCACATTTTTTTCAGAGTCATTTCTATCTTTTGCATGTTTAAGCTTCAAGCTTAATATCTATCATGCTCATAATATAATTTTTGTATTAGTGTTAAAAAAAACCATACTTCACATAAATGTTCTGCTAAACTTTACTTTTATTCTTTGCTTGACAAGCAGGATGAGAACTACGATCGTCAAATTGTAATGCTGAGCTGATACCAATGAAGCTTCAATCCTCCATTTCTATGCTTTCTTTCTTCTTCGTAGTGTGTACTGTTCCTTGTGTTATTTCTGATGTCAATTCTGACAGACAAGCACTTGTTGATTTTGCTGCTGCTGTTCCCCATATCCGAAAACTGAACTGGAACAATTCAACCTCAGTTTGCTCCTCTTGGTTTGGAGTTTCTTGTGGTTCAAATGGAAGTCGAGTGATAGCTATCCATCTTCCAGGTGTTGGGCTTTCCGGTCCCATCCCAAGAAACACCATATCAAGACTTGATGCTCTTAGATTCCTCAGCTTAAGATCCAACTATCTTAGTGGAAATCTTCCTTCTGATATACTTTCAATTCCTTCCCTTCAATCCCTTTTCCTTCAACATAATAACTTCTCTGGTACCTTCCCCGCCTCGCTCTCTCCTAACCTCAATGTCTTGGACCTGTCTTTCAATTCCTTATCTGGTAATATCCCACCCGCACTTGAGAATCTGACACAACTCTCTGCACTGTACCTTCAAAACAATTCATTCTCTGGCGACATACCCAATATCAACCTTCCAAAGCTCAAGTCCTTGAATTTGAGCTTTAACAACTTCGATGGATCAATTCCTTCCTCTCTTCGGAAGTTCCCCTCTAGTTCGTTCCATGGAAACTCTCTACTATGTGATCCACCTCTTAACCGTTGCTCCATAATATCGCCGTCGCCTTCGCCTACTTACTCTGCTAACTCACCACCAGCCTCTCAAATTCATGTTGCTCCTACTTCTAGGAAGAAACTAGGAGTGAATTCAATTATTGCAATAGCCATAGGAGGATTTGCGGTGCTATTTCTCCTTGTTTTTGTCATCTTTGTATGTTGTTTGAAAAGGAAAAATGAAAGAAACATTATGTTAAAAGGGAAATCTGAGAGTGAGAAGCCTAAGGACTTTGGCAGTGGTGTACAAGAGGCCGAAAAGAATAAACTGTTCTTCTTTGAAGGCTTTAGTTATAACTTTGATCTTGAGGACCTCTTGAGGGCTTCAGCTGAAGTTCTTGGTAAAGGGAGCTATGGAACGGCCTATAAAGCAATTCTGGAGGATGGGACGACAGTTGTTGTGAAAAGGTTGAAAGAAGTTATGGCTGGAAAGAAGGAATTCGAGCAGCAGATGGAGGTTATAGGGAGGATGGGCCAGCACTCGAACGTTGTGCCCCTCCGCGCTTATTACTATTCCAAAGATGAGAAGCTTCTAGTTTATAATTACATGCCAAGAGGAAGCTTTTCTGCATTACTGCATGGTATATATTTATCTCTTGATTAATTTGCTTTTCTGTACCATATGTTGTATATTTATCTCGTGGTGTTCAAAAATTAGGCGATAAAGGAGCAGGAACAACTGCACTTGATTGGGATGCAAGACTAAATATTTGCCTTGGAGCTGCAAAGGGCATCGCCCACATTCATTCTGAAGGTACTGCAAAATGTGTCCATGGTAACATAAAAGCCTCAAATATCCTCCTCACCTCTGACCTTGATGGTTGTATATCGGATGTTGGATTGACTCATCTGATGAACTTCCCCTCAACAATATCTCGAACCATTGGATACAGAGCTCCTGAGGTGATCGAAACACGCAAGGTGAATCAAAAGTCAGATATATATAGTTTTGGAGTTGTACTTCTTGAAATGCTGACAGGGAAAGCGCCAGGGCACGATGATGTTGCTGATCTACCAAGATGGGTCAGGTCTGTGGTGAGGGAAGAATGGACTGCTGAAGTCTTTGATGTTGAGCTAATGAAATACCAAAACATTGAAGAGGAAATGGTGCAGATGCTTCAGATTGCATTGGCATGTGTAGCAAAAGCGCAAGAAATGCGTCCTACCATGGAAGAAGTTGTTCAAATGATGGAAGGAATTCGACAATCTGAGTCCAAGAACCTTCCATCCTCGGAGGCTGAGTATAATGCACAAACTCCATGAAACAGTTGCTACAGTTGCATGTTTCTTGCTCTATATAGGTGCAAACGACATATCAAATGCTGTCTGATTTGTAACGTTTTCATATTTTGATATATGTCCTTTCTGAAAATTCACCACTGATGTTAGGAAAATAAGTAAAACCTTTTTGTTCCTCATTTGCTTTTATGACAAGATCGGTTTGTCACCATGACTATCACAATTTCGAAGAAATGTCTAACAAAGAAAAAATAATCACAAAGCACTCATAATTGATTGATGTTTATATGGATCATTCAGTCATTCTTGAAAAGATAAGAATTGCAAGTTGGAAGTAGGAAACCATAGAAACATGCTGCTAATTTAATTAATTTGGAATCAAATATACCAACAAAGCAAAATACATACCTAATGGGCTATGTGCCACTAATGAAATAGCATAAACAGAAGAGATTATCTCTATTAATTACTGGTGAATAACAAATAATAGCTCACAGAATTATTAAAGAGTTTTTTCTTCAAACTCATCTCTTTAGTTTTTTTGAGCTTTGTCTCACTTGATGCTCTAAATTTGATGCTGAGGAATAACTTCCATTGTTAGCAAAGAAAAGAATAACTTCCATTGTTGGCAAAGGATGATGAGCACCTTATGCCTCGTCCTTCTTTTGACCTTTTCTATTTTCCTCTTTCGGATGTCTTCTTTAATTTCTTCTGCTACATAGTGAGGATGGTGAGAACACATTAAAGGCTGAGTGATATTTGCGAATGAGATTGCAATAATTCATTTGCATTGCAATTCCCCATCGTTAAAAGGCAAATTGAAAGGTGAGGTGGAGGAAATGGCATCATCAAGTCTGGAGGAAGGAGCTAACCAAACGCAATCAATGTTTCCAGTTATGATAGTCATGAAAGGTCCATCAACAAGCAAAAAGAGTAAAATAGCTCATGAATTATCTTCATATCTTCAATATCCTCTCATCGACGAAAATGATATAACTTCAGTCCTTGAAAATCCCATCCTAAAACCTTCCACTGATACCACCAGCAGTGACTTAACCTTCAAAATTATCACTCAAATCATTTCAACCCAACTCGATGCCAGACTAAGAGTCATTGTTAGCACCCTGCTTTCTGAAAATGATGAGTTCATGAAATTGGAGCTACTAGCAAGCTCCAAAAGTGCATCTATGATCATCATTGAATGCTCAAGTCAGGGCAATGCTCAGGCTTCTGATGTCTATGATATAGACAAGGTTCAAAATCTCAGCATTGACATGGAAATGGCTTTCAGAGTGGAAAATTTCGCTCCCAAGTTGTTAGAAATTGCAAAATCACACAAAAAGGTAGATATTGATGTGCCCATTGAATACGAGGAATCAAAAGGTTCCCCATCTGTTGAACTTTCAACATTTCCTTGTGAGAAAATTCGTTCACAATGGCATGCACATGAATTTTTTATTGTTTCTGACACAATTAATACTACTTTTGAGAAATTCTTATGCAATTATTGCAACAAATCAATTTCCAGTGCAACCTATAATTGCTTGGAATGTAACGAGTTCATCCTCCACAAAGAATGTGCTGAATTTTCTATCAACTCAAACAATCTCAAAATGGAGTGTCCTTGGTATCAAAGTGACAATACTCCCGAGTGTTATAACTTTCCAAGCAAACAGAAATGTAAGTCTTGTGATAAATTTTCTTTAACTTGCCCGAATTGCCTCTTTCAAAGCCACATTAAATCTAGAATCTTGCCAACCATTTTTAGATATGAAGGACATGAACATCCACTGAATTTTGTGATCATGCCATCTTGGGTCAACTTTATATATAAATGTTGCAAGTGTAATAAGTTGGGAAATACAGTATCCTACAAGTGCTATAGCTGCAATTATGATATTCATATTGCTTGTGCTTTCCCGTCACCTAATCCATCTGACGTGGTGATGCAAGAGGCTAAAAGGAATAAACTGTTCTTCTTAGAAGGCTTCTGTTATAACTTTGATCTTGAGGAACTGCTTAGAGCTTCAGCTGAACTTCTTGGTACAGGGAGCTATGGAACATCCTATAAAGTGTCCCTTGAGGACAGAACGATAGTTGTGAAAAGGTTGAAAAAAGATATTGTTGGAAAGAAGGAATTTGAGCAGCAGATGGAGATTATAGCAGGATAGGGGCAGCACCCAAACGTTGTGCCCCTTCAGGCTTATTACTATTCCAATGATGAAAAGCTTCTTGTTTACAATTACATGCCAAAAGGCAGCTTTTCTGCATTACTGCACGGTATGTAGTTATCTCTTGATTAATTTGCTTATCTATACCATGTATCGTACATTTATCTTGTGGTGTTCAAAATCAGGTGATAGAGGAGCAAGAACATCTTCACTTGATTGGGATGCAAGACTAAAAATTTGCCTTGGAGCTGCAAAGGGCATTGCCCACATTCATTCTGCAGGCAATGCAAAATATTTTCATGGTGACATAAAAGCCTCAAATATCCTGCTCACCTCTGATCTTGATGGTTGCATATCAGACTTAGGATTGACTCATCTGATGAATTTCCCCTCAACAACATCTCGAACCATTGGATACACAGCTCCTGAGGTGATCAAAACACGCAAGGTGAATCAAAAGTCAGATATATATAGTTTTGGAGTTGTACTTCTTGAAATACTGACAGGGAAAGCCCCAGGGCACGATGATGATGTTGATCTACCAAGATGGGTCAGGTCTGTGGTGAGGGAAGAATGGACTGCTGAAGTGTTTGATGTTAAGCTAATGAAATACCAAAACATTGAAGAGGAAATGGTGCAGATGCTTCAGATTGCATTGGCATGTGTAGCAAAAGCACAAGAAATGCGTCCTACCATTGAAGAAGTTGTTCGAATGATAAAAGGAATTCGATAATCTGAGTCTAAGGCTGAGTCTAATGCACAAAACCCATGAATTTGCCACAGTTACATGTTTCTTGCTCTGTATGTGCAAGCAACATATGAAATGTTGTCTGATATGTAAAGTTTTCATATGTAGATACATGTCCTTTGGAAAATATCAACACAGATGACAAGATCAGTATCTAACCATTAGTTATCACAATTTCTAATAACAAATGTCTAACAAGGAAAAACAAATCACAGAACAAACATAACTGTCAAGAATCACAACATACCTCAATAAAAATTTCTATTGCTTTTTTTTTCTTACGGTTCTTGAGCAACCGTACATATAATCTTTGTAGTGTCTTTTTATCTCAAGAGATAATACACAGGGAATAAGTATAGCTTTGGAAGCTGTACTTCTAATTAAGAAAAGAGGCAGGCTTCACATAGGTGAACCCCTTGAAGGGATTGTCAGCAGATTTTGGGGGTAGCAGCTGGCGAATCAAGGATCGGCATATTGGTCCAGTGTTCTTCAAAGTTGGCAACATATAGCTTACTCTCAATCTCAGGGATAAAGCTAGGCCTGATTCTCCGCGCTTCCAGTTTCTTCCAGTCGATTGATCTGAACCACTTGTGAGATTTTATCTCTTGGCTTTCACCTGGTCCATTACCGAGGCGCTTGCTTGCTTCTTTCTGCAGGAGCTGAAAAGAGTATCAAATTGCTGATTAATACATCAAAACACATAAACTAACTATGCAGCATGATTAAAGCAAAGGCAACAGGAGAGTAAATTTACCCCTTTCAGGAGAGAATGTGCTTCACTAGACAAAAATGAGGGTAGCTTGATCTTGTCCTTTATAATCTTCTGCTGAATTTTTTGTCTGTTTCCACCACAGAAAGGCGGCTGCAAAACCAGTAAAAATAATTAAAAGTTCGGACATTTAATAGCATTCTTGCACGCTTCTTACATTGACATATAATATAAGGACCCTGAACAATTAGGAAAAGTGAAACTTTCCGGATTGGAAAATTAATTTTAACTGAAATACATAAAACTGCAGAATTTCGAATAAAAATGAGTTTCTGAACAAGGAATATTAACCTTTCCTGTAAGCATTTCAAAGAGGAGGATTCCCACGCTCCACCAATCGGCAGCCTTATCGTGGCCTTTCCCAAGAACAATTTCAGGGGACATATATTCTAAAGTTCCAGTGTTCCACACATGGAGTTTGACCTTGTATTGTCATCAAACTGCTTTGCCAGGCCAAAATCTGTCAACATTACCTGGTATCAAGCACAAGTATAACATCAGATTTGAGATTTGTTTGATTAAATAAAACCTCGCTTACAAACTTAAAATAACATCACAAGAATTTCTAGAACCTTACATGACCATCAGCATCAAGAAGAATGTTTTCAGGTTTAAGATCCCTATGCATTATGCCATTAGCATGGAGGTGAGAAACGGCAGAAACAATCTCAGCTGCAAAGATACGAGCCAAATCCTCTCTGGAAAAAGAAACAATGGCACATCATGAGAGGTTTCAAATGGTAAGGTTACTCGACAAAACCTAAGAAACTACTTAGCAGAGAAAATTATATACCTGAACAAACCCTGGCGGTAGAGCTGGAAGAAAAGATGACCCCCATTTACAAAATCAAGCAAAAGGTAGAGCCTATACTTGGTCTGCCAAACAGAAATTAATTTAAGTTTGCGCACCACAATATATTTAATTAAATCCTGATGCTTAACTTCTATTAGAACACACAAAAACTGGAACTTTAAAGAATACATGCAAAAGCATCCATTCAAGTAAATGAATTACCTGGAATGAGTATCTGAGCTGCACAATAAAGGGGGTGGTCTACTTTTATTAATATGTCTCTCTCAGATTTCATGTATTCAGCGTGATTTTTCTCCATTATCTTATCTTTCCTCATGACCTTCATTGCATATATTTCTGAAGTATCAATCTTCCTCACCTGATAAACCTTTGCAAAAGCACCTTGGCCAACAACCTTGAGAATTTCAAAGTCTTAGAGCCCCACAGAAATCTCTTTCCCAACGTTTTCATTGCATTTCTCGGAGTCAACATCAACAGTGCCATTTCCTGATTGCCGAGTAGTTGCTTCCGGGAGTTCCAAGGAATCCTCATCAGAATCAAGCAATGTGAGCTTACTAAGCTTAAAAGAGTGGTTGACATGACTTGAGGGGCCTACAAAGGAATGGAACCGAGAACAGATGATTGGGGGATCATTGAGGAGTGATCCATTAGCCTCTACGGTCAAGGTTTTAGAGTTTCCAGTGTTAAGTTGTGAATGATCAGGGCCAAATACATCAGAGAAATCAAGTTCTGCATAACCAGAAGGAAGAGCATCAGGTGGTTCCAGTGGAAGAAGCAACTGATTCTCAAGGGGCTTAGACAACTTGGAGGAAACCATCTTGTGCTAATATGAAATGGAGGAAACAGAAAGGCCTTGGCTTTTACAAAATGACGTTTCCAATGCAAAGAGATGAAGAGGGGATCCTAACAATGGCCTTAAACAGGAGAAAGTCAATGTATCTAACAGGAGTTCGAAAAAGAGTTGGGAGTAAGCAAGCCAAAATCCAGAAAAACAAGCGGTTCTTGTTTCCCGATTTACAGGAAACAGCGTTAGCAGCAGTAGCGGTTGAATTCATGAAGATGAGTCCGTCAATTCTGCAGTTCAGGGCATGAACCGTATAATCAATACAAGATACATAAACAAAATCAAAGTAGCCACATACAAATAAATCAAGACTAAACAATTAAAAGATTTTATCTTTTGATTTCTTTCTCGAAATTCTCAAGATATCAACTTTTTCTTTCCCAGTCCCTGGGAACTTATCAGGTTTATGAATCATAGGACAGGGGACAAGACATAAGAGTTAAAAAAGATGTAATCTTTAAACAACACAATAGTATGGTCTAAGGATTTAGATAAAAAGATAGCATATTACAACAGAGAATGAATTGCATTTGTTCCCAAGAGACCAAATACACAACAGGAAACAATAGGATCGAAACTGCGAGAAAACAAAGAAGATGAATAGAGAGAAGGATTTATCTAACCTCGTAAGACTGAAACGACGAAGAGGAAAAAGATGAGTTTTTATTTAACGTTTGAGCGCGGAGTTTTGGGATTGGTTGGAACTTGGACGCTTAAATGCAAAGCAGGAGTCTTTCAAAATTGCAGGATTCGATTCCTTGATGCTTTCGGTTAAGGTTACGTGGGTAATTTGCATTGGCTGTTAAGCCTAACTTTCTCCAGCTAAATGCTTCTATTTTGTCGGGACATGCGGCGGCTTGGCGTTGGCGTATGGGATTGGCCTAACCATGCTGCAAATCCCCCAACTTAAAAGATTATTATACACGTATTTAATTTTAATTTTATCTCCATGATTATAGGTTAGTTTTATTTGTGATCAAATTACCCAATAATTATAAAAAAAATTTATAAAAATTATTAAATTTTATAAATTTATACAGTAAAATTATTTTAATAAAATTTCGACAAAAAAATTACCAGAAAATCCATGTATCCGCACAGTATAACACATCGCATACTGACGTGGTAAATCCAGATAATAATACATGAACTTTCTGAAAATTTTTTTCTCAAAATCCGGTCAAAGTAATTTTATTGTATAAATTTACAAATTTCAGTCATTTTTATGAAAAAAATTCTTTTATAATTATTATGTAATTTGATCATAAGTTCAGTGACCATTAGTGAAACTAACTTCTATTATTATCTACATATAATTACACTATATATATTACAAAATATAGATATATAAAAGAAAATTGAAATTATAGGATGATCTCTTGAGACATTTACATAAATAATTCTCAAGTTGAATATTGATATAATTCTCCAAACCACTACATTTACATAATTTGTTATAGTGCCGTTTGAGAATTCTTTCTTTTGCTATAATTCTAACAAGAATCAATATAATCATTTCTTTTTTGGTTAAAAAAAACATTAGGCTAAGCCTACACCAAAACAGAGCACTCTCTAGACCAGGAAATGCCCACGATATCAGCTAAAAGCAAGGAAAACATCCCACCAAATGATAACCCAACCACATGGATGAAGCCAAACTAGCCAAGAAATCACCACAGCAATTTCCTTCACGATACGTGTGCAGAGTCAATATAATAATTTATGGTGCTTATTGATAGCTGATTTTATTTGATGGAAACATGGAAAAGTGGTTATTAGTTTGTGGCATTTGAAATTCCAATCAATAATCATAACAATTGTTACAGATACACTTTCAAAATGAGAAATGAGAGGCTTAATTAGATGCAATTCTGAAGGTAGTTGCTGTGACTAAATGGGGAATCCAACCGAAGCAGCAGCCTTAACAAGGAAGCCAAAGAGCAGAAAAGGGGAAGAGAAGAAAGGGCTGTGATCACTATCCAAAATATAAACCTGAGAAGGAGGCCATCTTTTGATCATGGAGTCTTGTTGCTCTGGTTTTATCACATTATCATGCTTTGTCTTTATGTACACTCTCTCCAACTTTTCTATCTCATCATCATTTCCTTCTTCCGCCCTGAACTTGGCTGACAGCAATGCTCCCGTCGGTCCTGGCCTCAGTAGCATCGAAGCTAGTGTTGAATCCTATTTACATATGAAATTGCATGCGGTCATTATATATATGAAACATAATTGGGAGATGCATAATGATAGTACTGTGCATATATATATAAGCACACACATACCTCAAGTGGGCTCAACTGATATATGATTTGGCGTTGGAATTGTTTCTTCACAATCGCAGAGGTAGGAGTCTTATCGCTTCCCACTCCAAATCCAACCTCATACACTTCTCCATACGATGATAGATCTGGAACTCCCTGTTTTTTCATTTTTCATTTCCAATTATTATATATTCTCTCTCATTTATTTCTACTCCGACTACTATCACATACGTTAATATTTTAATTACTGCATTATCAGGATACATATATAGACTTAAAAAATGTATAAATAACAGTAAACACTGATCTAAATGTACTAAAAGATTTCAGCTTTTCAGATTCAGTTCCCTCCCTCTAAAAACAAAGTAACAAAAAAAAAAGAAATCGTATTTCGCACAACCAATAATGAAAATTAGAAAGAGAGAAAAGTCTTAATCTCTTCCTAACTCAACAGTACACAAAGTGTAGATTTTCCAAGTTAGGTGGGTGGTTTCTGAGAGTTGCAACATATTTCCATTAATTAACCAGCGGTTGGTCCTGAGAGTCGCAATATATTTCCGTGAACTAACCAGTAAACAAAGTGACACTCTCTCAACTCATCGTCACCATCCTCGTCTATTGCTTAACAACCAAATACTTCGTGAAGACAGTTGGCCATTCAGAAAAAAAAAATAAAAAAAAACCCACCTAATAATTCATTTTTCAGCTCAACAATATAAAATTTAAAAATATATATAGAATTAAGAAATTTACATCTTTGAAATCTTGATCTGTGGAGAAACCAAACTTAAGCATGGTGGCAGCCAAATACACTGCTAATCTTATCTTCTTTCCAAACCTGTGACTTGCCTGCGTTACGCTTAGCCCTCCCGCACTATGTCCTACCAATATTACCTGTGTATGTTCTTTTAGCAAATTTATAAAGCTTTGGATATAATTAAATTTTGACAAGGAATTAATTAAAACCTGTTGATTATCAGGCAAAGAAGACATGAAGTCGATGAGAGGCTTATTATAATCCTCAAAAGAAAGAATAGAATTGGGATCAGATTGATCGATGCCAGCTCCTTTGAGGTCAATACATGAAACTTCATAGCCAGAATTCTCCATTAAACACCTGATTTTGTACCAGCACCAGCTCCCTCCTCCTATTCCATGCACCAGCACAAAGTGTGCCTTTGTTTCCATCTTCTTCCCTTCCTCTCCCATGCCTGTGCTTCCTATAACTTATCTCTTAATAATTTCTTCTCATCTTTCAACCATATATTCACTTACCAATATCACATATTATACGGAGTTTGGCAGTTCTAGTTGGCAAAGTCCTATATATATAGATAGAGTAATGATATGATGCTAGATAATATACTTATTCACACTCAATTTATCATAATTCCGGTATTTAGTGTTATATACGCAAAGTATTTCATCATATAATTAAATGACATCCATAAGGAAATGACATGTAAGAGAGACTAATTTTTAACAATAAATTATTTTTTTGGACTAATCTAAATTCACAGACATATTAATAAAAACAAAATAATAAATTGCTCCATTTTAAATATTTAAAAATATTACATTCTATCAAGTCTCAAATCCAGAATGTCTGATATTTCATCAAGTAATAATAATAAATTATTATTTACACGGTTAATAGTTTATTGTTTTGTATGCATGACAGTTAATTTATTGGTAAATTAAGAATAAAAAGGTAACGATGTTTGCCTTTTTGGTTAATCATTGTTGGAAGTTTTGAGGGGAAGAGTTGTGAAACCTTAGGCTAAGTCCTAGACCTTAAGAATAATAAGGTACAAAGTGCTATTCCAGATAATTTTTCACATTATTATGCATCTTACGATTCATACATATCAATGGTTTAAAAGTTGCGTAGAACATGTCAAAGACCCAACAAAGTGCATCAACTTTAGGGAGCATTGCATGTGATTTGGCAGTACTATATGGTATGATATCCTTTCATCAATTAAAAAAAAATGGGAAACTTTGGAAAAGGGGTTTTTATCATACAAGAATTTTTGTATTTCTTTGGTATTTGTAGAATTTAATATATAAATGATATGAAAACTGCCTTTGTCGGGTATTTTGTAAACTTCACTGTCATTTTATTTGTTTGTTTACTAGTACAAATTAATTGCAGGCCGACAATATCCTCATCTCAATTAGGGTTGAATATATATATACATATATTAATTGCCTCATCTCCTCATAACTTGGCAAGGCCATATATACATATACATGTATAAAAGAATAAACATAAATTAAAGTTGTAGAATTTAACCAGCATATAAGAAAATAAATCAACTTTATATGGTCAAGAAAAAGGTATTAGTCTCCAATATATATATATATATACACACGCACTCCGCAAATGATTGAGAAACAGATTTCATAGCTTAATTAGGTCAAAAAAATAGCTATATATAAATAAATACAATTAATACAAAATGCCCTGATAAACTTGAAGAGAAGAAAGTGCAAGTGGTGAAAAATATAGTCCAATGAATGTGAGCTAAGATGAGTAATTTCCAATCAAGCAGCTGAACTTTTCATTGGGTATGTATAATTTACTGGTCCATATATAAAATAAGAATATTATATTTTTTTAACCACAATTGACATTTACTTTTTTCTTTCTTTTTCTTGAATTGAAATGGCATGATGTCTTGAATTGAAAATATTATGTACTACTATTGACTTAATTAATTACTTGTTCATGAATGAAAAGTAAAATTATAAATAATTCAGAAGATTGTAAGATAAGAAATTAATGGTTTGAAAAAGTGACGTTTGGCAATTCTCGGGTCAGATATATAATAATAGGAGGCTGCATAACCATGCCAAATAAATAAATAAAATGAATTTGAAAGTGGAAGCTGCCCTGGAAATTTGTCTTCCAATAAACAAAGTGACAAACGCAAAAGGTGAAGCCAAGCATGTTCAATTGGAGTGTACAGTGAAAGATTATACATATCCTCCATTAAGTGGGAAAAGATATGTGATAGCAATGTCCATCTTTCTGACTTTAATAATCATTTAACAATTCTTAGTAATGGTTATTAATTCATGATAAAAAAATAATAAATAAATATAGATATAAATGCAACGGTATCCAGCGAGTAATTAATTGGAATTACCTCAACATTCAAATATATACTAATTAAATTGATTTATGTTGAGAAGGTCCATGATATATTTTATATCTAAAAGATAGAGAAGATTGATCCTCCACTGTATATATGCGTATTGGTAGGGCACATGTTAAAATGGAAGACAACCTTGCATGGAATAGCTAGCTAGGTCAATGGAGTACCGAGGCATGCAGTGATTTAATTAAGAAATATATATACATTAATTTGCAGTCATGTGTATCAAAGTCTTCTGCTTAATTTTGACACCTAACTAATACATCCATAAAAACAGAAACAACATATAATATGTTTGTCTGCAAAAAGAAAGACTTGTATACTGTTCAAGATTTCCGTTTTCTTTTTCATGTTTATAGATACGTCGATCCAAATTCTCTACGTTATAACACTTGTGGAAACGCATATATGAGAACTGGCAATCTCCCTGTGTGCTCAGCTTTAATCAATATGAATAGTCTTTTTTCGACTGATTAACAACCAACAACTCAGCCTATTAAACTTTTATTTTTTGGTTTGAATGCTTTCAGAATCCTGACAAAGTCATTTCTTAGAACACATAATGTGTGTTGGAGTAGATGCATGGCATGATGGGTCAATGTATATATGACAAAAATAAATAAATAGCCAAAATTAGTATGCCATGCTTTTCTCATATTACAAAAAAGAAGAAGAAGATTCAGTACGGTCTTCACGTGATTGGTAAGGACGTGACTTCAACATATTCGAAGCTTTGCAGTGAATATGAAGATTGAGCAGATCACGTCACGCAAAATCTAGCAATTGATATACTTGTTTGTCAGTCTTTGACAGTGGATAAGATTTTATTTGACTAAATACATAATTTGACATCTGATCTTAGTATCGATTTCTATTTAAACATCTTCATTTATATATTACTCGTATAAATACCTCAATTGAATTTAGGATATAATTATGAACCGTTATTGCTGATATAGCATAAAACATTTTCCTCTACCTCTCCATACACTTCTCCCTCTCCCTCTACCCCTTCATCTTCATGTTACTGTATCAGTGGCATTATCCACTTCTCTTGCATTGTCTTTAGTGTTATTAACTCTGTTAACATCACTTGTATCAATACAAACAGATAATATTTAAACAATCATGCAAGTTTGGGATTGAAACCTAGATGTGGACCCATGGGCATATGTATAACTTGTCTGGGTTGATGGAACTTGTTAGATCAATTTTTTTGCATCAATAACATCAACTAATATCAAACAATAAAAATCTAACTTCGATCATATTATTACCTATATTCTGCACCCTGATTTGTTATGTCTTGCCAGGTGGCACTTAGAGCAAGTCATCTTTGTGCCTCTTCTTAAAGTTTCCCATAGTTTGTCTTTGGTTCAAATTGCTCATTTCGTCTGCATCTCTTGGATGTGCCTGGTATAGGCTTGACTTCTGGTGGTTCAATAACTGGATTGTTTGTCTTAGGACACATTTTCATGTTAGGAATTAGTTGAATGAAATATTAATATGCTTCATAAACGTATCCCTTCTACACCGGTGTTCAACATAGTTTTCTGGTTTTTATCCTAAATGGTACGCTAGAACAAATTTTATGTGCATATGGAATTCCTTTAATCATCCAGGATCTGCATGTGCAAGTTATTTTTCTCAAATCAACAATGTTTACATAAACCCCTTCAATCACTTCAAATCCAATATCTCCATTCCAAGTTACCCTACATTTCCTAAAGTATGTGATATTTTCATCCAATACTAGTCTTGCCATGGGTGATATATCATATATCTAAGTATTAGCAAATTTTTTCATTAGTTTATGCCTAATATCCTCTAGCATGCTAATAATAGACCTATGCTTAGGACCCACTATCCATAAATTAAATGTCTCACACATATTGTTCTCATCCACATTACATTTCACATATTCATGAAAAAAGACCAACACTATCCATGAAAAAAATTACTTCGTTCGTTTTTTTATCTATCACTTTTGTTATTTTTACTAGAATTAAAAAATAATATACTTAAATTTAGTATTAAATTACATGATGAAAACTAAATTATTAAATCTAATTGGTTATAATTTTATTGAAAAAGAAAAATAAATTAAATTATATTGAAAGTCTAAAAATAACAAATAAATAGAATTTAGATTTTATTTAAAAGGGACACATAAAAGAAAACCGATGGAATACTAATTATGCCTTTTAATTTGTTGAGTTGAAATTTTATTAAAATTTATATTTTTATCCAAATTCATGTATTACTTAAATGCATAATTATGCGGCTACAGATATCATAGGTATGGGTAGTATATAAATAAATTTAAATAGATTTGAGACCGAAATTGATACATTAAAAGTACATAGATTTATATTCATTTTTACTTTAATTAGTTTTATAACATATTATAAATAAAAGTAAAATAATAGTTAGTTCATAAAATTTACTCGGATACCATGTAGATAAGAATTTTCTTCCCAAAAATAATTACCCTAATTAATTACTAATAATCAGTACTGTGGGAATTGTTTAGACTAAATGATGGGACAATTTTCAAAATATTGCAAACTCCCGCCAAAATACTTAAGGAGAATTTAAGGTTCGGGGCCTACTATGAAACACAATTGTTGAGTACAAGTAATTTGCCAAGTCGTCCTTCAAAAAAATAAAATCTTATTTTTATGAAATTGACAAACATCTCAGCGTTTAAAACAAAAGGACAGAGATTAATTTATTGACTTATCTATTATGTAATTGAATAAAATATTTATCCGAACAACCAAGAACATATATATATATAAATCATTAAGCTAATTTATGGTTATCATATACTCATCAAGAAAAATATAACGATTACACTCAACTAAATATGTAAAAATTAATTTTTTATAGAATAATTTAGTCAATAAATAAATTTTGTATCTTTATTTTAGTCTATAAATAAATTGATTAATCAGAAAATTTCATAATTATAACAAACAGTAAGCAGATTTTAAGGGTGCTTGTCGTATATGGGCCCACCACCGGGTCCATCACCCCTTAGATTGTGGGCTTAGGTCAGGGTAGTTAGAAATTTGAAAATTGAAATAAAATGAATTGGGATGATAATAGAGCGAAAAATTCTCATTTTCAATAGAAAATCATTCTGAATGGAACGGTAAATTTTAAAAAATTTTCTTTATAAGAGCAAAAAAGGAGAAAAATATTTTTTAATTTAGAATTCAGAGCGAAAACTGTAACACTCCTACTATAACATTATTTCAGATATAGAATTAAGCAGTAAATCGAAAAATTTTTTTCAATTACTTAGCCAAACAATTCATTGACTATCAATACTTATCCATTATTGTAACGTCCCAAAAACAAATTTGGATTGATTATGTTTTCGGGTTTTAATTTAATAATGGTTAATAAAACATATTATGAAAGTTAATATATATATATATATATATATATATTATGTGAGATAAATTAAATAAGGTTGTGTGGTTTAAAAGGAAAAGAAAAGAGAAATAGTGGATTTAAAATATTAATGTGTGTGAAAATAAAAGAAAGACAAATGGTGGGGTATTGTTATTAGTATTATTAAGATTATTATTATGATTATAATTAAAAAAATAAAAAAAAAGAAAGAAAACGAAAGAGAGAGGAGAAGGGGAACGGGAGATCGGGGTGGGGAGAAGGGACCGGCCAACGGCGCTGATCAGCGGCGACTTTCCCTGTCGTCGCTTCCTCCCTCTCCTGGCCAGCAGCGACGTCACTCCTCCCTTAGCAAGGCCAAGATTTTGCTCCACCATTTGTTTCTCTTTCTTTTTCTTTCACCGAAGACTTCTCTCTTCTTTTCAGGCGAGCGACGACGGCAGCTAGCGACACAATCACCGGCGGTCGACTCCTAGCAGCGAGATGAAGCTTCCGGTACCTGCCGATCTTCTCCACTCGCCGGTGAAGAGTAGATCGGGGAGTGAGGTATTCGACGATTTTAGATGGTTTTCCAGCCAAACCATGATGCCTTGAGGCGCGTGACCACCGCCGGCAAGCTTCGGGTGGCGTGAACTCCATTTCGACACTGACCGTGCATCTCCGGCGAGGCTCCGGCGAAACTCCGGTGACCGGTCCAGCGAGCATAGTGACGGACAGATTGTAGCAAATTCGACTGACAGGTTTGGGAACTTCTTTGATCTTATATGTGCTTGATTGGTGTTAAATAAATACATAAGGCTGGATATTAGTGAGATAAATTGAAATATGATTATGATATGGGAATTATGTTTATATTAGCTTTGTATATATTGAAGTTGTTATAAGAAAATTGATTAACCTGTAAGAGTAAATGAGTTACAGTGTTTGTGAGCACATATTCGCCATGAATGAGGTTTGAAAGTTTAATTATTTGTACTTTCTTGGTTAAATATGTAATTGCCTTCGAAATGATTTTAAATTGGTATAAGTGAGTTTGATATACCTGACTGTGGATTTCTTGGTTGGTCTTTTCTGATAAAGTTTGAGTGCAAGTCATTGTGAAATCTTGAATGTGTCAAGCGAATTTTCAAGCTTTAGAGAAAGTAGCATAACAAGGGAAACATAAGTTCTTATTTGTTTTATTAAAGCAGTTTCTCTTGGTGGAATGGAATATGTAATATTGAATTTCATGATAAAGTTCCATTTATACGGGTACTCACCATATGCTTGGTGGTAGGTTGCTAGCCATCAAACTTGTTAGTTTTGAAGTCTAATCCTTGACTTAGAGAATCCACAGATATCTAGTAGTGAAGGAATTTTGAGTGGCTATGAAAGTGTATACCTTTGAGTTCTTAATATACAAGATAATCTTGGAATTGTAATAATATAAAATAAATTATAGTTTCAACAACTGGAGTTGAATAAGCGAAAAAAATAAAAGTGAACAATAGTGAGTTGAAATTAATTGTCGCTGGTTCCTACTGATCAAAGCTGTCTTGTTTTTATTGGCTTCTTCATGCCTTTTAAAACGACTTTGGCTAATTGCCTCTCATGTCTGTATTGTGAAATGAGGATACTGAATAAAACTGGATATAAATTAGTACAATCTTTGGCTAGCTACTTAGTCCAGTATACGAGGTTTTTGTCTGGGATATCTTCATTCCTCTCTAGGCTTCTTAACCATTCTGTAAAAAGAAAAAGAGTTGGAACGTTATGAATATAGTTTTCACGGATGTTTGATGTTGGACTTCTATTTATGTTATAAATTAAATAATTTAATTAAATTATGTGTTAATGGTTTACTTCTTATATTCTTGATAAAATTAATACGGTAGTGTACTGATCACTGTTCTAGGTCTTGCCTAGTTGGGGTTAAAATATTAAATAGGAGTTTAACCAAATCATAATGGAACTTCAT
This sequence comes from Excoecaria agallocha, assembly GCA_037975025.1. Taxonomy (NCBI): domain Eukaryota; kingdom Viridiplantae; phylum Streptophyta; class Magnoliopsida; order Malpighiales; family Euphorbiaceae; genus Excoecaria; species Excoecaria agallocha. Next base: position 42,302,426 of record CM075813.1, on the reverse strand, counting down.
GTTTGGGTCTTCAACGTAATAGTATAGTTTTTGACCGTTAAGTTAACGATTGAACTTATATAGCTAAATCAACTAATATGAATGAATATGAGTATAATTGATGAAGCCAAAACTTAGAGTCAGAGTAGTTGTGAAAGAAATTGAATTGAAATAAGTAGATGCTGTTGAAGATTTTATTGATAGAAGTAACTCTGTTAAGGCTGTGAATCACACCTTAATTGTTTTAAAATTCTAGTTATAATCTCATGTTGTAATAAGTAATATTCTTCTGTTTGTCATTGTCAGTATAGCTTTTTAAGAAATATTATGACCATATTATTAAATAGTTATGGAATACTTGTTTAATATTAGATTATACAAAATGTTTGGTAATGATATAATAAGTACAAAGGTTTAAAAGAGATGATCATGATGGGCCATGCAGGTACGTTCTTCTGAAACGATTATGAGTTTACATGCTGTTTTAGGTACTCACGATGGGTGTGATTATATATAATTTCATTCTCATGAAAATAGTTTAGTAAGGCATAAACTATCATGACTAGTACACGTATTGTTCATATATGATTATTAGATTGTTTAAAATAAATTGAAAAAATATGTATAAAATGGACTTCTCTGATGACTGAAAAACCGTTCTGAATTATGGTGGAATAATTCCTGACTTAAGTGAATGTTCTGAATAATTGTATTATCTGGATTGAACTGATGATAAATGTACTGAAAGAAAGTTATCTTTTGCGCCCTTAGAAAATAGTCTGGCAGTAAAAACTAGCTCAGGATATAATTGGCTAGCCATAGGGATTCTATACTGCGATGCAAGTCATGGCGACTTGCTTTATTATGGTTGGATCGTTGATCTCCATAGTAAATATATTATACGTACTATCATATGTTCATATGTTACATGAGGGATGATTCTGGAGGTCATTTCTCATTCTGTTGTGACCCGTAAGGGTCCACATCCCGTATATCCAGTTTGAGTATTTCTGTCGGTACTGTTCTAGGGGCATTAATATGAAAATAAGTTGAAAAGTATAAAAGATAAGAAATGTTATAGTTCAGAACTAATATGTATAAGAATTGTCCTCTTGTATAAGTACATCAAATGGATATTAAATTGCAAGTTAAAATATTGATGAGCATGTGATTCTTAAATTCTATATAAGCCTTATGTATCTATATGTATAAGAATGAATATTCCTTTGTATCGATCAAGTACATAACAAATGGCACACTATCGTGTTAAGTATTATATTGTTCATCTTGTTAAAAGTATTTAATGATTACATAAAAGTGAATTTTGAATGCATGATATGTTTTAAATGATGTAAATATATGAAAGAAATATACCGGATGTCTTTTATGGTAATATTGAATGATGCATTGTTTACTGCATTATTAAGTTTTATTGACCATGTCAGTAAGATGTTCTGTTACTTATATTTGTGATTTATTGTTGAATATAAGAATTGAGATCTAGGGTAATTGAAGGTTTTGGTAGAAGTATTTTCAACATTGCACTAGCATAATTGATATTATGTGTTTAAAAGAGTATGTTTAGAATACTTTGTTCCCCACTAAGCTTTATAGCTTAGCACGGGTTTTGTTATCTGTGTAGGTACAGGATAGGCTGGTCTTTGGTTAGACAGCTGCTTCGGTTCAATCAGCAGAAGAAGAGCTCTAGTTTCAGAAAATTTCATGTTGAGGGTCACAGATGTAGTGAGGCATTAATGTACATGTAAATTTGCTTATGAATATTAAAGTTTTATAGCTATTTAAGAGTATTAGTTATAAAATTGAATTATCTGATGACATGTAAAAAAGAAACTAATGAGAATGGATGTATGAGATGTATTAGTTATGTTTGTGGTGCCCTTGAAGGGCTGAGGAATTGTCTGATTTACAGGTGGGTTAGTTAAGTTTTTAGTCGTTATATTGCCGAATTTTTATTTGAAAGTTGGTTAATTGGAGAATATAGATAACTCAATGTAGTTAATTTATAAGTATTGCATGTTGGGCAAGTCTGTAGTAGAGAGTAAATATCTCATGCTCAGTCAGACTGTTCAGTAAGGGTGTTACAATTATACAAAGTCATAAATTAACTCGTCAACTTATAACTGTCTAAAGATACTATTTATTCGATCAAAAATTTGGCAGCACAACATCTATATACTTATTAGCCTCCTGAAAAGCAGACAACAATCATAGCCTCTTAGAGGCACAATAGTCTATAACAAACAAATATGCACATTTCAGACATTCATTCACATACTAAACACACTCATCCAAATTTACTCTCTAACAAACCGATATTCACTATCACATCAAATAGTAGTCAAATACAGTCTAACATATATTTACATATACATCAATATACTGAATAAATACAGTTCAACCTTTTACTTCCAATATCTAAATATATACATGTCAAAATATAAAATAATTACAACTACTTTTTTTTCTTTAGACTTGGTCCATTGTGTACCATGCTGCAGCTACTTTTCAAAATCTACACGCAATAAACACTACGTGTTGAGCACTAAATATGCTTAGTGGTGACTATTAATCTAATAATTTTCTAAATAAGCACAATTACATAAATTATGCAAAATATTATTTTTGTCTTATCAAAAGGCACTTTTTAATCTTTTTGAAAGTATTTTCAATTCATTACAAAAAAATTAACAAATTTTTCACTTTGGTCCTAAACTATTCAATTTGTTACAAAAATATCATTTTTGCAATTTTATTACAAAATTGGCATTACTTTTGTTACTTTTACCTTTTTACTTAACTTTTGGCATGTAACCCATTAATTGGGTTTTGCATTGACTTTTTAGGCAAATTTTCTTATTTAATTGTTCTGATACAATTATAAGTTCATTTGGCATTTTACATTATTAATTGCTATTAATATGAAAAATTTTTCAATTACTTACAAAATTATTCTTTTTTTACACTTTATTACATAATTGCCATTTTTACATATTAATTATAAAATTGCCATTGGTTGACTCATTTTACTTTTCAGTTGAATTTGGCTTACAAAATTTATGTCTGGTTCTTGTTTGAACTTTTTATACAATATTTTATTTGTAATCCATAATTTTCAAGTAATTATGGAATTGCAATTTTTATACTTTTAATTACAAATTGGTACTATTTTAAAAAATTTTCACTTTCAAATCGTTAATTGGCATATAATGTACCAATTGATTTTTATTTTGATTTTTTCATGTAAAATTACATTTTAATTATTTTTCTTTACAAAAATTCATTTTTGAACTGTTTGATCACTAAATTATCATTTTACCCCTGTAAATCATTTTCTTATCACTTTTGCTTATTAAGTGTGAGTTTTGGAAAAACTATAATTTCGTCCCTAAACTTTTTATTTCTTTCAATTAGGTCATTTTTTGCTTTTGACTTTCACTTTTAGCTTTCTTTTTGTATTTTTAACTTATTCTTATTATAATACCCCTAGTACAATTTTGATAAAAAAATTCAGATAGGATATACGGAATGTGGATCCTACAGAGCTACATACAGACTGATAAATGATCCCAAAGGATCAAGTCTCACAGATAAGATATCAGAACATACATATACTATGGAGATCAGAGATCCTACCATAGCAAAGCAAGTCGTCATGATTTATATCGCTGTATAGGATATCCCTATGACTAGCCAATTATATCCTAAACAAGACTTTTATTGCCTGACTAATGTTGAAGGCAAAATCACTTATTTTCAAAATAAACTTTCAGATTTTCAACAATTACAATTTCTTTTTCAAAACAGTACATTTTGACAGTCAATTTCTTTAGAACTTTTTTTTTCAGTCACTTTTTCAGCCTCTTATATATAGTTTGTGAATTATGTCATCATAATTCGTGACATAATTCATCACGGTCACTTTACACATTATACTTTTTAGTATCTTTTCATTTCAATATATTAGCCAATTATTTTTTCAGTATTTTTTATACAATCGGTGAATTATATCATTATAATTCACATTTTCTTATCAATTTATAAATTATTTCTTAATAATTTAATATTTTAACTTTACACTTTATTTTACCTTTTTGACTTTTGACAGTTTTCTTACTTTTTTTATTCAGTAATACGGTCGTTCGGAATATTCAATACTTTTATACGGTTTGTAAATTATTTTATAATAATTTACCATTTTATTATCGAATTATAAATTATTTTGCAATAATTCATCATTGTCACTTTACACACTATATTTTTTATTGTCTTTTTATTTCAATACACTAGCCGATCAGTCTTTTCATTAATTTTAGATAGTTTATGAATTATATTAATATAATTCGTTATTTTCACTTAAATTATGAATTATAACTCAATAATTCAACAAATTTAGTTTGTACATATTAAAATATTTTCTCTAAAATTTCGAATAAGTTCTATAAATTCTATAAAAAAAATTCATAGGTACATTATTTACTCATTTCATGCATTATTTCACAAAAATTCATGATTTTCACTAGTTACATAATCCATTAATTATTCCAAAACTATTCAAATAATTTTTATAAATTTCATAAAAAATTCATGGATGTTCTATTTCATGTTTATTATCATTTTAAGTCACAAATTCAACAAAACATACAAAATAAATACTAATTCTCATTAAGGAAGAATTCGGCCACCAAAGGAAAGTGACCAAACACATGCTTTTAAATTTGTTTAAGCTTTTCAAATAAGCTTGTTCAAGGTCCAATTACACTTTTCTAAAATTAATTTCACTATACATGCATTTTACACATTTTTCATAAGTTACATAAAGAAAAATTCATTCAATTTAAGGAAAATTAGAAGATTTCATTGTAACACCCTTCTCGGAACAGTCCTTATCGAAATGAGACTTAACTGAAGACGGTAAGTTTTTTTTTCACCGAATAATTCAATCCACTTGGAAATACTTTTACAAAAATTTCAGAATCAATAACAGTCTTATACACAATTTAAAACAAACACTAAACATCATATCAAAACTTGTACTATCCATACATCCAAGATCAATAAACATATAATCAAAATACCATTCAAGCTTTTACCTTAATAGTCTAAGTATATACATGCCAAAAGCTTACACTAACTAACACAAAAATCTTTTCTTTCGATCTGGACCTTTAATGTACTGTGCTCCCGCAACACTTCAAAACCTGCACACAGTAAACACTACGTGCTGAGCTTTAAATATGTTCAGTAGTGACTACTAATCCAAAACTTTCCCACAACAAAAAGCATAATTTCGTAATTTATGTTACTGCTATTCTTATTCTATTAAACATTTTCTTATATTTCAGTTATCAGAATTCATGTTACTTATTCATATTTTGGTAACCATTGTTCTTTTGTATCTAAACTTTCAACTTTACTTTGTAGTATTTTTCTTAGATCGATATCAGATTTACTTTTACCTTTACCTTATTGTTTACTATAATTTTTTACTCTTTATTAGGACTTTCACTTATCTTCTAGCCATAGCAATTTAATTATCATATCATTTAACGATGTGAATTGGTACTCCTGTCTTTACTAGTACCAAAATAAACTAGTTTTAATACTTGTTTTACTGATCAATTATTCCATCTGTATTCTAATTTCACTCTTTACTATTTATTCTAATTACTTACTTTTTTAACATTAATCTAATAAATACCTTACTGTTAAAAGGCTTATAAGTTTTATCGCAAAGCAGTAAAGCTAATTTGGAGTATTTTGCAGTCAGAACTTTCTTTCCTTCTTTTATATATTTACCCATATTCATTTATCTGTTTAGGACTTAAATCTTTTAATTTTCCCTCATTGTATAATTATATGCCTTATATCGTTTTACTTTTTATTTAACTTATCTTTCAGAAAAGCATTTTCTAAGCATTAAATTTCACTTCATGTTAATATCATTACTTTTTAACTTTAAACAGGAACATTAATATTATTTTTCAAACTTGTCATTATTTTTTACAGTAATAATTAGTACAAGAAATACCCATTAATTAAATTATCTTTTTCACGTAAAACAAAATATATTTTAAATCCTTATAAAAGCTTTCTTTTCTTTTGCTGACTAATTACACTTTTCAGAAATCTTTACAGATTTATTTTAACTTTGCATTTTCTTTCAAACGAATCATTAAACAGTACTTATTTATTCATTTCAATGTGCCTCTAGTACAATATAACAGGTTTCTCACAAATGATACTTGGGACTGGACCCGAAGGTCCCACTAAACAGATAGAGAAATGATCTCGAAAGATCAAGTCTCACAGAGCAGAAACAGATACACTTTCACTTTCACTTAAGCTATGGAGATCAAAGATCCCACCCATAGCTAAGCAAGTCGCCATGACTTGTATCGCTGTACAGAGATGTCCCTATGGCTAGCCAATTATATCCAAAACAAAAATCATAATACCTGTCTATCGCTAAGGGAAAACATAATCAATCACGTTTGTAAATGTTTTTGAACATTTAAAACTCTTTAATTTCTTTCTTTTATCCCTTTGTACATTATATCCTGATTAAATACACTTTTTTAGTACTTTTGGCTTTTCAGTAACTTTTGTCTTTTCTTTCACTTTATCTTTTCAAGTTACTATTGTGAATTATTCTTTAATAATTCACTCAAACACTTGGACTTTTCAATCTTTTATACAAATTATGAATTATAACATTTTAATTCACAATTCTCTTTTGTTCTTTTTGTATAATTTTTTATGAATCATTTTCGATACCTTTAGGCTTGACGTTCTTACAATTTTTTCTTTTTTAGTCCAATTTTTAAATTATTCGATATGCCGGCTTTTATTTCGTCGGCAAATTATTTTTATACTCATTTGCTCTTTTAATACTTTTTATTGACTAATTTATTTTGATAAATTAGTCACAGCTTTATTTTGTTACTTTTTACTCAATTAAAAGTTCTATTAATATAATTTATTTTTTTATATCTCAAAAATACATAATTTGACTTTTTCTATTGGATTATTCATTTCAATTACATAGTTATAATTTTGCCATGATAATAATTTATTTTCATTTTTATTATATAATTTCTTTCATTATTCATCATTTATTCTTTATTTTACTATTTCCGGGTAAAATTACATTATATCCAAATCAATTCAATAAATTCCAATAAAATTTATTTATGCACTATTTATTATCTAGCATCATTTCTCACTAAATTAATCAATTATTTCTCATTATTTCACAATTTTCACTATTGACATAACCAATACATAGGCTTTAAAATTTAAAAATAAATTTCAATAATTCATTAAAAATCCAAAGGTACCAATTATCATTTCTATATTCAATTTAGGCCATCATATATTATTTTCATGCAAAATTTCACATGATTCACTTAATGTATAATTCGGCCACCACTACCATGTCACCCTAAAAATTTTCTTTCTCTCATTTTTACTTTTCATTTATCTTTTCTCTAGTCCAATTACAATAACCCTATCATAATTACATCAATTAACAATGTTATATATTTTTATCTTAGTTACATAATCAAGAAAAATTAATATTAAATGGGAAATTAAGGGATTTTGTAGTCACTTACCTTTTTCTCAAGTTTTAGCTTCCTTAGGCTTCCTTTTTCATGCCTTACACCAAAGAAATCCATCCTTCACCTAAAAGACCAATGGTGGCCGAATTCCTCATCAAAGAAAACACCAATATTTCAATCTTTTTAGCTTAATTAAACCACAAAAATGGATTCTAGGCACCTAAAACTACTTATAGGTACCTTCAAACAAATTTAAAACCTTAAAAATCTCTTACCTCAATTTGACCCCTAAGCCTTTCCCTCTTGATTTCACTTGCTTTCCTCCTTCAAATCAAAAGCTTGAGGCTTGATTAATTATCTAGAGGGATGGAACTACAACTCCTAAGTTGAAAGTTATGAGAAATCTTGAGTAAATAAGAAGCAAGAGGGAGAGAAGAGAAGGAGAGGCCATTTCGGCCAAGGAAGAAAAAGAAGACGGTGATCAATTTTTCTGGAGTTTTCTCCAGATTTCCAGCCCTTATATACCTCTATAATGGGCCAAAATATGGGCTTAATAAGTGGGCTTTGCCCACTTAAATATTAAGGCCCATTTAGGTCTTTTTAAAGCCCAATCCAATTTCTCTCTCTTCCTTACTTCAAATCACTTCAATTTTGATTTCATAATTCTTAAAACATCAAAAGTAGGTAGGATGTAAATTTTTAGTTCAATTGGAGTCCGATATCGGTCCGATTCAATAACTGCCAGTATCACCGAAAAATTATATTCTCATCACCAAAATATTTTACATGAAAATTCATGTATGCACGCCAAAATATGAAAATATTCGGAGTTCGGTTGTTATTTTTAATTATTTATACAAAATCAAGTCCCATTCTCTACCAGAGAAATTGACTTGCTACCTTTTTCGTATTTTTGACTTTTGGAATCCCATTTGACCTCAAATTCACTTCAAATTTCAACCATAGACTCCCCATGACTATTCCTTTTAAATGGTCCAATAAAATATTTTCGACTTTCGAGTGTCCTTTCGGGCCCGAAAAATAATATTTACTGCCGGAAAGTACTATTTACGGCTGACCCGATGTTGAGGCCATTACATTCATAGTCACTTACGTTTTTCCTTATGCTTAACCTTCCTCAAGCTTCATTTTTCAAGCCTTAAACCATAAAAATTCATCCACCATCATAAACACCTATATATGTTCGAAATTTTCATCAATAAAAACCCTAACATTTTGATCTCTTTTACTGAATTTAATACTATAATTGAACTCTAGACACCTAAAACTACTCATAGGAACCTTAAAACAAATTTAAAACCTTGAATTTTACATACCTCAATTTGACCCATAAGCATTTTTCACTTGATTTCTCTTATTTTCTTTCCTCAAATTAAAAGATGGAGGCTGTTAAAATGATCTAAAGAGATGATAGATTATTTCTTGTGCTTGGATCTAAAGGAAAGAAGTGAGAAATTTGAAGAAATTTTGAGAGAAAGAGAGAAAAAAGAAGATTTCGATCACTTATAGAGGAAGAAGAGCTGAAGAAGAAGGAGACAACCACGATTTTCACTTTTCTTATCTCCCTTTTTATAGTAGCTTTGGGTGGATTGAGTTTGGTTCAACCAAAACTCACTCAATTAAGGTCCAATAACAAAAATCAAGCCTGTTTTGCTATTTTCCTGTAATTCTCTATTTTTTCAATTTCAAATCACTCTGAAATTAATTTCATCATTCTTATCACATCAAAAATAGGCTGTATACAAAATTTCATCCTAATCGGAGTTGGTTACTAATCCGGTTCGATTAAATCGATCTGATTCAAATATACAATTGTTACCGAAAAATGTACTTTTTGTAGCCAAAATAATCTACACATTATTTTAAGAATATATGCAATTTTAGATAATTTTTAGACTTCATTTGCTATTTTTAACGGTTCAATTAAATTTTGATCAAACTAATTAATCTAAAATCGAACAATTTCATTTTTCATATTTTTGACTTTTGAAGGTCTATTTGATCTCAATTTTACTTTAAATTTTAATTTGGACTACCAGTGATTCATATTTTTCAATAATTCAATAAAATATTTTTACATATGGGTGTACTTTTTAGTTCGACTGTACTATTTATTATCGAAAAATACTATTTACGGATGATCCGATATCTAGGTCATTACATGAACGAAAAATTATGATACTCATCCCGAAATTTTTTTTCTGTCAAAATTTAATAATTAAATTTATATAATTTAATTTTAAATTATATTTAATTTTAAATTTATTAATTATTAAAATTTATATTTTTTAATTATTAAATATTATATTTTAATTATAATTAATTATTAAATATTATATTTAAAAAAATAAAATAATTTTTATACAAGGACGGAGTATACTCACGACAATGGGGACAGAAAATTTTTTTTTTCTAAATACTTTTGGCGATGGTCCCGTTCCATCCCATGCGGCAGTAAGTGTGGAGCCATCCCCAGATCTGTGATCACCCCTGAAAATGAAGGGCATTTCGGTAAATTTAATGAAATTTCGGAAATCCAAAGGCGGCAAATTTGGAAACTCAGCCCCAGTATTGAAAAGAGAGAGGGAGGGAGAGTTGGGCTGCAATTTCTGTTCCCTCTCTTTCACCATTTTCTCGCTGTCTCTATTCTCTCTTTTTCTCCCCCTAAAACAATTATTGTGAGGTTAGGTTCCTTTATTTTCTATCTTTTCATATCTCAATTTCAGCCTCTCTGTCATCTCCGTCTTCCTTTTCAGGTAATTTAGCTCAATTTCTAGTTTTCTTGATTCATATAGTTCAATTTGTTTGCTGATTTGATATTTGAGAACCCTCATTTGAGGAAAATGGCGTCCCCCATTGTGTTATATGACATTCTGCTTTTTAGTTTGTGTTTTTCTCTTGTTGAGTTCCTGGTAGTGATTACTCGTTCTTATCTGAATCTATTGAGTATTGGGGAGCTCAATCGTAGATCGGTTGAAATATAAGCTCACTTGCTCTTTAAATTTCAAATCATATAAGTAAAGGGTGTATAATGCATTTGTTTTGAGCTAAACCCAGCAGCTACTTACTCATATTTGGTAGGATCGAATGATTTTGGTTTTTGATTGTTGATCAAATCTGTCAGTTTTACTTAGAGTTTGCGGTCTAAGTGGAAATTTATCTACATCTGGGTGAGATATAAATCTCACTGCTTGTTCTGGGTAGGTATCCTTGTCTGCTGTGCGTTACAGTATATTTGTTTCCTAACGATTGATTATCTAATTACTGTCTTTTGATGCGTATCTTCATTCACATATCTGTAAGGACGTGAAGTACTCTGCCCATCTCTCTAAACCACTTTAAAAACCCTTTTGATATCACTATCAAATTAGGTGCTGGTTGTGTTCTTACCCCTCTGACAATACTCAGGAGTTGCTTAGTTAGTGGGAGGTTGAATCTTGGAATGTTTGCACTTGCACATATATGTTACGCTAGCGGTTTTCTAGAGTTAAGTTAGAGCTCAGGACATGTTTGATCTGTTTAATGACCGGTTCTAAATGAATACTCTTTCTGTAAAATAAATGCGACCTTTATATGTTTGTATCCAGTGTTGTTCTCTTGGAAGAAATCCACTGCCCAAGTTCATGCAATTAACAATGAAAACTTGTTAATGACAGATGGATCAGAGTGTTAATGCCATGCTGAAAATGATTGAACAAGCTGGCGCTTCTCTGGCAAAGAAAGCTGAACTGTGCAAACAGACTAGGCCAGATTTAATTGGTGAAATTGAGGAATTTTACAGCTTATATGGATCATTAGCTCAACGGTATGATCATCTGAATTCGGAATTATACAAGAGCGTACCTCTGGCTTTGCAAATGCAGGATGCTGTCAGTGCTCCTGACACTGCAATGGCAACTCCTGATCGAAAGCAGGGTTTAGACAAGAATGCTGGTCAAGTTGCATATGTGAGTTCTGGTGGTGCTGGTTCTGATCTTTCATTGCAACATGGCTCTGATTCATCTCCCTCATCATCATTAGATTCTGAATCAGAATCATTCAATTCCTCTGGCAATGCCTACTACAGCCTACCAGCAAACACCGATCACAAGGGGCAGCACCGGAAGATTATTGGGCTGGGGACTGACCTTTCAAGAATGGAAGTTCAGTTCCAGTTAGATTCAGAAGACAATGGAGAAAGTGTCTTTAACGCACAAGAAAATGGAAATTCTGAAGAATTGCTTGGTAAAATTATCAGGTATGAGGAAGAGTTGATGGATTCAAAGCTGCAATTCCAGCTTGCCCAAGAGGAGTTGGCTAGGTTGAAGAGTGAGCTTGAGAAAAGTAAATCTTTCATGGTACTTGCAGAGACTTTGCAGGGTCAGCTTGAGTCAGCTAATCAAGATATCAGAACTAGAGAGGCTGATCTGGAAGTAGAGAGAAGAAAAGTAATGGAGCTGCAGAAACAAATAGCTAAAAATGCACATGAAATGGAGGGTCATCTAAAATTTGCTCAAGATGACATAAGCATGCTGAGAACCAAGCTTGAATCAGAAAGTCAAAATCTTTTAGACTTGCAGCAGATGTTTGTTCGTAGCGAAAATGATTTATCAGATCGTGATAATGAGGTCAAAACGTTAAAACTTGCGTTGATCAATGCTGAAAACAATTTCTTGGCTGAACAATCGCATTTGCAGTCTAATATATCTAGTTTGTCAGAAAGAGAGAGCTTGTTGGATGCAAGGATTAAAGAATTGGAAATACGCTGCAAAACCATGGAGGATAAATTAAGGCAATGTGAAACTGAAAAAGTAGAACTACAACTTATACATGAAAACCAAATAATTGGATTGCGTGGAGAGTTCAGTCAATTGAATGTAGTACTTGGTGATAGAAGTAGACATGTCGAAATTCTCAATAAACAGCTTGACAGTCTTAAGTTCAAGTACGACATGCTTGAGGCGGAAAAAGACGGCATTCATGCGAAGGTAAACACACTCATTGCAGATGTGAGTTTGCGTGACAATTGCATCGAACAAATAGAGGAGCATCTTCGACGCATGCAGATGGAAAATGGAGAGCTGATTGCCAGGTCTGAAAGTTCGCAGAAGGTAGCACATGAGTTGAGAATGAGAATAGTTGAGCTGGAGAAGGAGGTGGATAAGCAGAGAAGTGAACTTTGTGCTGGAGCTGAGGAGAAAAGGGAAGCAATAAGGCAGCTTTGTTTCTCGTTGGAGCATTACAAAAGCGGGTATAGAGAGCTTTGCCAAGCTTTTGTGCAGCACAGGAGGCATGCAATTATGGCTTCCTAAGGTGTTAAATATGATTGCTACAAGTAAGAGTTCGTTCTAATGTTTTTCGTTATATATTGTGTTAGGATGGAAACAATTATTATTTGTTGTACAATTTCGTTTCTTGCTGAAAAGTATTAAACATAAAAGGGTGGGATTTGGTGCATGAACAATTTAGTTTGGCCTTTGATTATGACAATCTTGAAATCCTTTGAATGCTCTGTATTTTGAGTCTTGGAGGTGAAAACAATCATCTGAGTATATGTTCTATTCATGTTTACAAAAAGATTTCCTCTACGAAATGTCCATAAAAACCAAACTTGCTAGCTATATATATTCTGTTTCTTATTATTCGGTCAAATGGCATGGGAGGGTCAAAAGCATTTATAGATACATGTTATGAAGCTGTTGGCTTTTAGATGTCCTGGTGGTCTGTTGTATGCTTAAACTCCACTTCGATTGTTCAATTTGGATTCATTTGGTGGTTGAACAAAATGGTTTTCGTGAAGAAGACGACTTTTTGATTAGTTTAATTAGGAGTCAACCCGAGATGACCATGAATAGCCAAAGTTAAGGAGAAAGACTGATCACTGTTAGTTATCCCAATATTCGTGTATGTGTTAATGGTAATTTGGGGGGCAAAGGAAAGACGAACACGAGAACGAAGGAGCGTTGAAGTTGGCTCCGACGAGCATTTAGAGCTCTTTCATCGCCCTTGTGCTGACTTGTCATACTACGAGTATTCTTTTCACACGTAAACAAAACAAACACACAGATTAGAGTTTGTTGATGACTTTAAGGTTCTGGCCCACTCTGTTTCCGCTGCACGACCGTTATTTTGATGCTTCTCTCTCGTTTCCATTATTTTGAAGTAATTTTATTATTTTAACTCAGTCATTTTTTTTATTTTCATTAAAATTAAAAAATAATAAATAAATTTAAATTTAATATTAAATTAATAATTAAAATTAAATTATTAAATTTAATTAATTTTTATTTTATTAAAAAATAAAAATAAATTAAAAAAATAAATTAAATTACATTAAAAATCTAAAAATAATATATAAATAAAATTTAAATTTTATTCAAAATTAACAAATAAAAAAACGAAAAAAGTATTTCTTTCAAATAAAATACTTTTTTCGTCCTTTTTATATATCACTTTTAAATAAAATTTAAATTTTATTTATTTATTATTTTTCAACTTTTCAATATAATATGATTTTTTTAATTTATTTAAAATCAATAAAATTTAATAATTTAATCAAAATTAAATAATTTAATACTAAATTTATACTTAATTAATATTTTTTTATTTTTATAAAAATAACAAAAATGATGGATGAAAAAAATGGAGCATCTAATATTGCATATGTATTTTTAAAGCATTTTATGTTCACATTTATATTTTCGTTTATCAATAATATCAGTAAATAATGCATTATATTTATTTTTATCCGCCAACGATAAAAAAAACATACTATAAATACACACGACACAACATTTCAATACAAATTGAAACAAAAAGCAATATTAGATTGCTTCAATTCCACATGTCCACATCACCAATATATATATTTTCTTAGGCAAGCAAAAAATGACAAATATTGACCTTGCAATTAGTGATTGATTTTATAATATTGAGGCACATCTGTAAATTATTATTCAGCACCATGATTTTTATTAGAAGAAAATAGAAAGCTTTTGCATAATTAGCAGGGTGTATTTATTTATTCCAATTAATTAAACCTTATTTGATTTTTTTTAATTATATTTGATGTTTCAAGTCCAGTCAACTGAAATGGACAGCTGAGTAAAAGTCGTGGTTTGACTTTGTTTGGCAAGTTCAACCAATTATTGCAAGCCACGTTGTAGTATTGGGATCCAGGGAATAGGATTCTCTCAGCTGTAAAGCTCAAAGCAACTTCTCATGGGTGACAACTGAGATGATGTGCCATTAATTGTTTGATAATTATTTATACATATATTTAATTGAGTTGTTATTATTATTATTCATGGGCACATAATTGTCTTTACTCATTTGTCTTCGCTTGGGATTGAAGGAAAAGAAAATTAAGCAATCAATATCAATTGGTACATATTAAACACTTGGAATTAACTAATCTTACAATGTTAATGTAATCATAAATTAAATAATGACTTTGAAACTATATTAAGCATACTTTTTTTTTTTTTTTTGCTAAAGATGAATGAACCGTTATTTGAACATACTTCATAACATCAAGAATTCCCATTGTATAGAGAAATATTTATCATGTATCAAATTCTAGACCATCCATCTATCTATGGTCTTTGCTCTTTTTTAACCTGAGTTAAAAGTTAAAGCAGAGTTTTGGTTGCAAAGAAGAAGAAGAAGAAGAAGAAGAAGAAGAAGATCGATCAAAGGGGAGATAAAGAAAAGTAGAAAGAAGTAAACTTTGGGTTCACGAAAAGAAGTTTTGTTTCATTTTAAGACCAGGTTCCTTCCTATTTCACGCCTTCTCTTCTTTTTGCATTTCCAATATTCTCCAAATTCTGTATTATAGAAATATGTTTACATATTTCTAGCTAAGTATCTTAAATATTCTTGATTCTGCACTACCACATTAAAAGGTATGTGGATCTTTAGAGGGTAGATTTCATCTCATCAGATTCAGCCTTTTTTCATTATAAATTTCTTTCACAATTTTTTTTTTGTCTCTCGATTTCATGTTTGTGTTTTTTGTGCTGCCTGCTTCTTCCATTTCTTGTTCTTCCTTCTTTTTTGGGGTGGGGGGTTGGCTGTTAATAATTAAATATATTTCTGTTTGTTCTCTTGATGCTTTTTTCCCCAAATGTGTGGATCTGTGTCCATTTGTTTTCTAATAGTAGAGTCTAAGTTTTTAGCATCTTTAGCAATCTCTAAATTTTGTACTTCTTTTCTCTTATTTTACCAATCCTTGTATGCATCTGCAGCTTAACGTTGACTGTTATATATTTACAGCAACATTTTTGTTTGGTCTTTGAAATTCGCCTCTGTTTTCTCTTTTTCTTTTCTTTAAGACTTGATTTATCTGAGATCCTCTCTTCCTCAAGTTTAATTTGCCTTCTAGAAAAATAAAAAAAGATCTGCTTCCCATTTGTGGTCCAGATTACCAGCAATGTTGCATATCCAGTTTTGCTTAAGAAAAGCTCCAAAGACGACTAAATATTCTATGGCACTAGAAGGATGCTTCATTCATTTTATTATTCTGTTTTTCGCTTTACGTATCCGCCTCTTAACGGAGCAAATGCTGGGAAGTTGGTTCACTTTCTCTGGTTCCGAATGTTTCATGTTGCTGGCAAGCAATATTCAATAAGAAATGGCAACACCCTTAGCTACTTTATTTACCACTTTTGTTAAAATTTTGCCTCTTTTGATTCATAGTTGTTGATATAAAATGACTGGAAGATTTATGTCTCGTGCTTTCAGACATTATGCGGAAGTTAGCTATTATCTAATTACTGATACTACACAACTTAGCAACATTAGGAATGACAATAGGTATCTCCCATTGAAATAACTCCTAGAACTTGATTTCTATTAATGTTTAACCACTTGTACAATTTGTTTTGCTCAGTGTGATATAACCCCAAAATGATGCAATAAGATTTCGCCTTTTTTAGGCAGTTTTCTTCCCGTGAATATCTAATATGTGCCTGCACTTGTTTGCAGATTGTTTGTTATCAGTAATGTTACTATCCATGGTTGAATCTTCTATTGGGTATTTTGCCACATCAGAACCAGAGGTGAAAGCCTACACTTTAAGTTAATTCATTCTACATATATATACAGCGCAAGAAAGGAACATGAACCCAGGAACAGCAGCGAAGATTCGTTTAGTTAGATGTCCTAAATGTCGGCAAGTACTCCCAGAGTTACCAAATATCCCTGTGTATCGGTGTGGGAGTTGTGACACAACTCTCCAAGGTAAGAATCAAATATATTGTCCTATTAATTACATATGTATACAGTTATCCATGGGGAAGAACATTCGAACAAAAACTCTAATGATGGACCAAGCTTTAATGGATATAACTTTCTATTGCATTATATCATCAACTCTTTATTAATGTTTTTATATTACAATTGCTAACTATCCTGCTTGTATCAAGGTCATAATTTATTGGTGATCTTCTCTCTTGCAGCAAAAATTCGAAAACAAAATTCCGCGACATCCAGCTTACCTGAAACAAATGCTGATGAGACTAATAATGTAAATCTTGTTTCTAAAGGTGAGGAATTGAGCAGTTCAAGTCGTGGAACAAGTCCTCAATCTGCTGGGGAATGCTCTTCGAACCAGAACAATGGGAGGGAGCAAAATGAATCCGGAAATTGCAATGGGGACAACCTCAAAGGCAAGAATAAAGTTAGTGACGATGAAAAAAATCCGAGTGATGGAGGTTCTGATGATGAGTTTAGTGATGTGAAGCTTGAACATGGCCCATCAAATGATAGCCAAAAGATTGGAAACGATAACAATGAAGCTGAGAACTTATCAGAAAAGGACCACAACAATGGACTATTCATGCGTGAGAACTTATCAAAGGAGGAGTGCAGCAGTGGCAGTCATCGTAATGATACTTTGACTGGCAATATTGAACAGCATGGAGTTGCTGATGATGATTGTTTATCTAATAGAATTTCTCATATTGAAAATGAAGAGCTGCTGCGATCCCCATTAGCAGGGGCGAATTCAGAAGTTGAGGATAATCATGAAGCCTTGTCAATTGAATCTAAGGTCGAACCAGGAGCCAATGCTAGCAGTGGGATTGATTCTACTCTCAAGAGATCAAACCAAGAGAAGCTAGTTGATTCAAAGAGAAGTACTTCAACTGTTGCTACTCATCGGCCCCTGGGCGAGAGGATATTGTCAGATATCTTTATATCTTCTCCTAATGGAGTGCTGGAACAGGCTCAGGGACCTGCTCACCATGGATTTGTCCGTGCAAGGTCCACAGATGCATTTGACACCACAGATTTTGTCAACCCGAGCTCTGAGCTCAGTGGTACTCTTATAGATCTTTCAAAGTCTCCAACAACCAGAAGTGCCCGTGCTTACTATGATGACGGCATCTCTTCATATGAAGGTACTGATGATCAAGTACCTAATCGACACAAACATGCATCTAAACATGCTTATAGGGCCGCAAACCATGCTGTTTCTGATGTGAGGTCCAGAAGGGGAAGATTCCCTATCAGCAGCAATTATGAAATGCAACAGAATCTTAAGGATTCCCCACCAAATCTGCCTGAGAGGACGCACTATCCTTTAAAGTACAGCACATTGGATCAGGGTGAAGTACTGGAGTCAACAAGACTTGGTCATCCAGGTAGACCCTGGAGAAATTTAGAGAGAGATGAATATCTTCCTCAGCATTCTATCCATACAAGGGAATCTGTGGCTGGATATGAATGTGGTAGTACTTCCAATCAACTTCCCAATGAGCTGTATTACAATTCAAACTTTTCTTCACAAGACAAGCGTGGATATACTTACCAGGAGAAGTTGAAACTGTTGAGAATGGTATTAGAATTGCAGGATCAACTCAAGGCGTCTTTGAATGATAAAGCAAATGGTGGAGTCAGTTGGAAAGATCATCAAATTCCCATGTTCTATGATCGTGAGGTTGAACCGGAAGTAAGTTTTCATAGTTTAGTTTATCCTAGATATTCTGGCGGAATCAGAGATGAGGGTAACTGGCCTCAACAGAGGAAATACTCACGAATACCGTTCTCAGCTGAGGCAGCAATCAATAGGCACCAAGTTGACTATTCCTTGTGCTGCTGCCCTGAAAACCGGAAATGGTCAGGACAAGTTCCTTCTTCTGGTGCTTATCGCAATAAAGGGTTTTGCAGGGTACATGCTCGTATCAACCC
Organism: Excoecaria agallocha; assembly: GCA_037975025.1. NCBI lineage: Eukaryota > Viridiplantae > Streptophyta > Magnoliopsida > Malpighiales > Euphorbiaceae > Excoecaria > Excoecaria agallocha. The sequence goes on along the minus strand of CM075813.1, from coordinate 42,283,677 downwards.
TTGCAATTCTTACGTTTCTTGTCCCTCAAGTCCTCAGCAGCACGTGGACTCCGAGTTTCCTATGTATCTTCGTGGAGCAAAATCTGATGATCAGAGGCACAAAGACTGGGAGGCTAGGAAGTATTTAAGAGAGAAACATCACTTGCCTAAGCGGCACGTTAGGCCCCTAGCTGGTGGAGCTCCTCTCATAACTTGTCCTTGTTGCTTGAAACTGTTGCAGTTGCCTGCAGATTTTCTCCTCTTTAAAAGGAGGTGGCATCAGTTAAAATGTGGTGGTTGTTCAGAGGTACTTAAGTTTTCACTTGTAAACAAAACTCATCTGGTACCTTATATGCCTGTCCCTGAAGCTCCTCCACCAAGTGGAGTTGATGAGTACAGTAATGGTATTCATAGGAGAAACTTTACTTCAACATCTCATGTCACTGATTGTCCTTCCATATCGTGTTCCGATGACTGTGGACCTGTTGCCCCGGGCAATGGTTATGAAAGAAAAATGTCATACGACTCATTTGAGCATGAAGAGAGGAGGAGGTTTTTGAATGAGATTCCAGGAAAAGGTAAAAATCCTGTAGAAACAAATGAATCAGTTGGCCCTTCCACAAGCACAGCCAAATCAATGATAGCTGCTTCAGAAATTGAGGAGCTGCCAGCACCAGCAGGAAGAGGGGGAGGTTCACCACTTCATCGACTAATGGGCTATTCCTCAGCCCGTGAAGTGATTTATGGTGGCGGTCTCTTGGAGTGGCCTATGGTAGAATAGCTGAGGTATCTCTCATGAAGTCAAATTTATGGTATCTTAAACATTAATGCGTGCTTGATCTCAGATACTGTACTTCTCTTCCTTTTTGTTTTTCTTGATCATTTTTAGTACAGGTGAAAAATGATTGATCTCAAATATCTTGGAGAGATTCAGTATATATAAGAAGAAGAAAGAAAACCTTGTTTTGTTTTCCTTTTTTGTGTGTACAAAGAAAAATTTGTACTGTCATTTGTTTATTTGTATAGACTGTTGTTGATCCTAAATCGATAGTGTGTGGTGCATTATGAATAGAAATTCTAAATCTGCAGTGCTTCCCTCTCTCTTTGTTGCACGTGATAATTTAAGTTCATTGTCTTTGTTAACTTCCACAGCAACTGCTGCTTGATCCATCTCAAAATTCTAAACCTTCTTTGCAATTTAAGTAGTGCATTGTTATTCAGGAGCACCCGCCTGTGATGAAAGGCATGTATTAAGAGATGTTCTGGCTTATTTCATCTCATTTATGCCATGAATTCTTCAACAGCTAAAACTTGATTAAACTTCCTGGGGTTTGAGTTGTACAAAATCCAGCTCCCACGGTAACATCAACAAGCATTTTTCTAGAAAGAGTACTGGCAGCAATTTCCTCGTATGGATAATAAAATGTGGTAAAATATGCGTATAAACTCTGCAGAACCATGTTAGGGCACACGAAGGTCTAAAAAAATTACCTTCTACAGAACAGTATTCCTTTTATGTCTGTAAACAATGTATGTCAGCACAAAAAGTTTATTTCTATACAACATGGAGTAAATATTTTTCCTATCTTCTTTGCTTCTATAGATGGTGAATTTTTCCTATCTTCTTTGCTTCTATAGATGGTGATACAGCTCCAACTATGGAACAAAACAAAATTAATGTCCTATCAACAATAAACTACAAAGGCAATATTCATCTGAAGGTGTTCCTATAGCTGCTTCTTCGATTTGAAACGATGGTAATCCTCTGATCATGAAGCATGTTCAAATTGGGCGCCAACAACCGAGTATACCGGTCAAAATAAAGAAGCTGTTTCATTAGAAGAGCAAATTCCCTAGGAAATTTGAGTCCATATGATTCACTGACACGAATCTGTTGCAAAGCAAGAACAAAAAGCTGTTAGATTGTGTAATTACCCTCAGGCAGCTGCAGTAAATTTGCCAAGACCCAAAAATTCACAATTATTAAGCTATCTGCAAAGTCAAATGGGAAAATTTCCTTCCCCTCCATGATGCTTTTTTTTTTCACCCTTTCCCTTTCTTGCTCTTGCAAAAATATTCTTTGCTTAGCAGCCATTTGTTTTTTCAGAAAAAAGGACATCTACTTGTGGGATCTTTAACTAGATTTTCATAATGAACAAATTAAAATGTGTCACCTTACCACGTCAAGAAAAAGTGCATTCATTTGCCTCTCATCAACTAGCAAATTAGCAGAAACAGCAGTTGCATTTGTATTAGCATCTCTTGCAGTTGCAACAACTATTTCTGTATCCAATTCCTGCATTAAGATAACAAAGTGTGCATCAGAGGAGCAACCAGAAATCAAATAATATGTTTGGCATGTGAAAGTGTATAGATGGGAACTTCAAAGCCATGCATTTTGCATAATTAGTACTTGCCTGTATCGATGAAAATATCTTTCTTAGGTCCTTGGCAAAGGCATTAACATCAACATCCTTATTTGTAGCTCCCATTTCAATCAAGGCAGATGCCATTGATTCATATTCTTCAGTTGCCAATGATGCCAGAAACACTTCCATTGCAGCCCATGTTTTTGGTGATATGCGCCCAACAATTCCTGTAGAATTAATAATCAGCATTCGGCAAAACCATCAAAACAAATCTTTATATGCCTTGTATTTATCTAGCCTCTAGTCAGAAAATCCAGGATGTTTTAGCATTCCTTATTTTCTGGACAATCCAACATGTATATAATTAGTACAAGAGATAGAAATTATGATCTACTTTGGTCAAACTGAATAGATACTTGTCCTTCACACTTCAGTCAATATTACTCTATAGATGTGTGCTTAAAAGAATATAAAACATAACATTTAATTTCTTTGTTGATTTTCTGCAGATCAGAAATTCTGCTGAATTGCAGAAATCAGTGAAATTAACAACCATTTAGTATAAGAAAACTTCAGAAGATAAAATCTGCTGGCAAAACGTAGCATGGTATTTTAACCAGCCATTCTATCTAAATTAGGGGAATCAATGTTAGAGAGTTCTAAGAGAGTTGAATAACAAATTGGAAGTTTTTAGGACAAAAAGCATGAATGAGATCAGTGCCAAAAGGAAGCATACCAAAATCGAGAAATCCAATACGACCATCACGTAACAACCACAAATTTCCTGCATGTACATCTGCATGGAATGATTCACATGCAAGCAAACTACCAAACCTGCACAGTAATGAAAGGCATGATTTAATTTTCTTAAATATGATACAAGATCTGCAAGAACACACGAGACATCACAAATACGTAAACTCATGGATAACCTACCACACATTTAGAGCAGTTATAAGACTGTTCTCTGGACTAGAAACAAGTGAATTTATAGAGTCCAGGTCAGTAAGAGGCACCCCATACAGCCTCTCCATGGTCAGAATTCTTCTGGTGCTGCAATGCCGGTACACTTTTGGGGCAGTAGCTTGCCTTGTAAGTCCCATAGCTTCCAAATAATTCCTGAAGGACTCAATATTTGTAGCTTCCTTATAAAAGTCCACTTCTTCAAGCATGGACTCCCTTATGTCTTTGACAATACCAACCTAACAAAATGACAGAAGGAAAAAAAAATCTGAAGTTTAACATTTGATAGGTTGAACAAGCAAAAGAAAAAAGGAAATGCTTCGTGTATGAGCAATAAAAAACGTTAAGAGGCAATGAAAAACAAGAACAAAATATGCCACCATTTGAATAAAATCTTGCATGCATCAGTAAGGGTTACTGCATTAAAATTTCCAGCATTTTCTATATGTGAATGCGAAAGTGTACAAAGGTAGGAAGAGAAAATAAATTCCCAAGGTAATCAAATACCTAAGAGTAAAATTCACTGAAAGAACTATGGGTTTATATCATAGGTTCACTTTTACCAAAACACAACAAATTGAGTTAACATTCTACCAGAGATGTTCGGCTGAGATCAGGGCTTAAGAACTCCAATATGCGAGCCACAATGTAGACAAAGTTCAAATCTGCTACTAGTATGTCTTCTATTCCAGGCTTAAGGACCTTTATAACCACATCTTCTTGGGAGCCTTTGAGCCTTGCCCCATGAACCTATGGAATATAGTCATGAGTCTAACCATAACCACCAGTCATTGTAAGAGATAAATGAGATTATTGAGATACAATACGGGATGTGTGAGAGAAAGAATTGAAGAGGACCAGCCTCAACAATCTTCACATAGAAAACTGAAGAGAAAGGGAGGTAGGGAGGGACGGAGGGAGGAAGAGAGAGAGAGAAAGAGAGAGAGAGAGAGAGAGAGAGAAATTGTTACCTGTGCTATCGAGGCTGAGGCAATTGGTGATGGGTCAACATATTCGTAGACGCTTTCTATTGGCCTTCCTAAATCTTCACGCAGGATTGCTTGAATATCTTGAAAAGGAACTGCAGGAGCCCTATCAAAGCAGTTCTGAAATTCTTCGATGTATTCAGGTGGGAACAATGTTGGAGCAGATGCTATGAACTAGAAAATATTCAGGCTAAAAAAGCATTAGAGAACTAATAGCTTGTGTTGCACAAAGAATAGACAATTAATTCAATAGCATAAGAGAGAAGTTTATTGGCATACAACTTATAACAGCTTAATTGGGTCCATCAAACAAACAAATGAATAGATCCAACCTCATCAAGAAACTGAAAGAAGTAACAGTAGGACTTACCTGACCTAATTTAATATAGGTTGCTCCCATGCGTTCGAATAATCTCCTCAAATATAATGGAGAAATTAATCCAAGATGCATTTGGGTTGGCAATCCAGTAGATGAATTTGTTGACTGCAAATTTAGGAATGGGAATCTGGATTAGTGAATTTGGTGCCATCGCAGCCTAGGATCCCTCTTTGGACCTCAAATATTAAGTTAAGAAAAAAAGTGAGAAACAAGGAAAAAAGAATCCTAATGTTCAAATGACACACCTTTCTGGTGCAACTCCTATGCAAGGTTAAAAAAATCACAGATCCTCACTCTCAGAACATATCCCAAAATAGTATGATACTGTGAATTCATATACATCTATCTATCATGCCAACCAAACTTCTGTTTCTCAAGTACCCACGGTAACATGCAAAAAGTTTGGCCATCAAAGTTCCCACTATTATAATTCAATTTACTGCCTCAATCACACTGCCTGTCCCTAAAAGGATTCCAACCAGTGATAGTTTTGCACTTCCCCACTATGTTTTTAACATTGAAATATGAAAATCTACTCAAGGTAACAGCTTTTGGCATTCCCAAATGAATCGCTGCGAAAACTTATATATAATCTACTAGGGCAGTCCTATAGACAATGTGTAGGAATCTAGAGAGAGAGAAGTTGTCGTTATGGATGCTGTTGGTTTCTAATTCCTTCTAACCATGTGCTTGCATGTGTGTGTAATAGGGGCTCTGCATAAGAATAGAGAGAAATGTAATCTTATAACATCTATCACTCATGTAATTGCATGTAAACAATATTATAGGAAAAGGAGACAAGCAGAAATGAAAGTCTAGGTTACCTTTGATACATTGGCCAGCCATTCGCCACCAACTCCAATAAATGCCTGAATACCTTGAGCCAGCCTTAAGGTTCCACGGGGCCCAGTATCAATAGATGTCTGGATAATATCTTCCACCAGCTTAGGTAAGTTTTCAATGCTATCTGACAGGAGAATCATATTAAGCTTATTTGTAAATTTCTTGTAGAATGAAGTATAAATACAGCTAAAACTTGAATAATGAGCATCTTTATGCAATGTTTTGGTAATGGTGACAACAAATTTGAAGTCTAGCATAAGAAAAGTTTTTCGTTATTGTATTTATTATCATTTTTTTCCACATCACACAATTTATGGAAAAATATAACAGCAAAATTATTATGTTCTCCAAATCAAAGGGGAACTATGTATTATAATATGAGGTTCCAAACTTAAGGCCAAAACCCGTTAGCTATAACCAATCAACCGTTAATTATACTTTGAAGGCGGGAAAATAGACATATTTTTTAATTTCCCTCAAAACTTATCATTAAAAGTAAACTCAAGGAGAACAATTATGATCAAATGGGATCCTCCGTAAAAGAAGACGGCATTTCAAAGATTACCAAGGCAAGAGGAAACTGGAGGCTATGAGAGGCAAAATTCAATTGGTCATAAGATGGTGCAAGGGGAGAACAAAATACTTTAAATTTCTAAACTTTACCATAAAATTGGTGGGAAATGATTTTGGCCTTTGAAAGGAAATTGAGAATTCAAAACTTCCCGTCTTTATATAGTAACGAAAAAAGCAAAAAGCTGCTCTTTTCCTTTCAATTCCCTCAAAACAAACAAGGCGGTAATTTTGACAAGCTATTAACTTTGCACAAATTGACTTCACTTCCATAATTCAATAGCAAGAAACGAGGTATATTGCATCCACAAATTGATATAAGCAAATATGTAAGTCCAAGTATAAACAATTCACGACAATAAATAGTGGCAGACCTTGAAGGCGAGAAGAAGAGCGATCCTGCGCCTGAGAATATCGGGCAAAAAGGGTAAAAGCCTTAGGACGGAGATTGAACTTCCTTGATGTGATATTTGCAACAGGCAACTGCGAACCGGTAATGATCAAATTCGAGCATAGACATTAGAGGAAAGACCCAAATTAGCCAATGAAAAACATAGCTTGAATAATAATTCACCTGAGGATATGGGTAAGGGTTAAGCAATGTGAAGCGACCACCTCTGAACGCTGACAGAGAAATCGTCGCCATCTCTTTTCAGCGTATTTGGCAGAAACGAAGAGATGATGAGTAGAAGTGTTGCTAGTGATGTATGGCAAGAAATATGGGAGTTTTTTAACTTTGGTGTCTTTTAAAAACTTATTTGGAAAAATGAGTCTGTTTTTCGAGTATTTGGGGAAATGGAACATTTATCCCATTCCCGCAATAAATACCTGCAGAAATGGGAAGGTGGAACCCAATGACTGATTCAGATTCGCAGATAGTGGGGCCCTCAGTTCATTTTTGCAGCCCCTTGTTGCGGAAATGGACTTGTATTTATTTCTCTCTCTATATAACGAAAGAGCACATTTACCATAATGGTAAAGGTGCACAATAATAAATCCAAAGGGCTTGGGTTCAATTACCTGGAGAGCAATATATTAAATTTTTTTCTATTTTTAAGATTAAAATTTACAATTAATTTTTATACATTAATTAATTAAAATCTATAATTATTTTTTTAAATTAAATAATTTTATAATCAATTTAAATAATTTTATATTATTTTTATTTTTTTTAATTTTTTAAAAAAACAATTATAAATTTTAATTTACACTGAAAAAAATTTTAAATTAATTTTAATTGAAAATTCAATCTTCATACCATTACTCTTATAATTTATATTGATACATGAAAATTAATTATACTCAATAATTAGCCGAAAAGGACTTTTGTTTAAACATTGAATTATTGAGTATAATTAATTTTCATGTATTAATATAAATTATAAGAGTAATAGTATGAAGATTGAATTTCCAATTAAAATTAATTTAAAATTTTTTTCAGTGTAAATTAAAATTTATAATTGCTTTTTTAAAAAATTGAAAAAAATAAAGATAATATAAAATTATTTAAATTGATTATAAAATTATTTAATTTAAAAAATTAATTATAAATTTTAATTAATTAATGTATAAAAATTAATTGTAAATTTTAATCTTAAAAAATAGAAAAAAATTTAATATATTGCTCTACATGGGAATTGAACCCAAGATTTTTGGGTTTATTATTGTGCACCTTTACCAATATGGTAAATGTGCTCTTTCGTTACATAGAGAGAGAAATAAATACAAGTCCATTTCCGCAACAAGGGACTGCAGAAATGAACTGAGGGCCCCACCATCTGCGAATCTAAACTAGTCATTGGGTCCCACCTTCCCATTTCCGCATGTACTTGTTGCGGGAATGGGATAAATGCCCCATTTCCCCAAATACTCGAAAAACAGCCCCATTTTTCTAAATAAATTTTTAAAAGACATCAAAGTTAAAAAAGTCCCAAGAAATATCCTTTGTACTTGCAAACACACTTGCTCCTGCAGGGGAAGAGGAGAAAGAAAATCATGACAGTTAGGAGGCCACGTGGCTGGGAGTTCACTGCTGGTCAAGGTGGCCCATGATTAGGACTATTAAGTTTTGTTTGTTTGGGCAATTCTTGCCATGCTCGTCTTGACATTATATTATTATTACTTGGGGATTTGATAAATTATTATTAGCTCAGCAAATATTTCCTGTTTTATATCAGTCAATCTCAAGGAAGAGAGAAAATGGTTATCCACGAGCTGCTAGGTTAAGTAACCAGAACTCCCATATGCATATGAATATGATGATAAATAAGTTCATTGTCATGTTCAGTTCTCCATCTCATTTGTTATTGACTAGTTAAAATAAGGGCTCATACCCATCATACACAAAAACAGGCGTCAGAACAAGAAAAAGCTTTCCAATGGCAACACCTTTTCACAAGAGCTCATATCCATCCTGTTATAAAACAACAAAAGTTTGCTGCTTCGGATCATACAGATAAAAGTCTGCCGTTAAAAAGGTAGACCTAATTCTCAATGTACTATGAATAAACAATCTTAAAAGAATAATTTACAAAGCAGAAAAGAGCAAATACAAGATTTAAAACTTCTTCCTTCTTGACTAGCATAGCGTTTCATGTTTCTTGAATGCTATGGCAGCTGTTAATAAGAGTTCAAGGGCTTTAACGTATGGTAATTTAAGAATCTGAATCTGATCCTGAATTGGACTCTGAATCTGATTGGAACTGCAGTGGCTTCCTTCTGTTTGTATTGGCTTCTAATGGGGGGAGTCCATCTTCATCACTTGAATCAACCACATTGTCTTCTTGTTCCTTGGAGCTTGTTTGCAGACTTCCATTAGAATCGTCTGAAGGGTTGGACTTGAAGATTTCTGGCCTGCGTTGGGTTATAAAAAGCAGAAGTTAAAAAGGAACGAAACAAAGAAAGCAAAGGAAATTTACAAAGAAAAGAGCACCGAGGAATAAAAGCTTGCAGCATGTATTAAAAAATAAAGCAGTAAGAAGACATGCTACTTCTTATTAACATATGCACTTAGGTCATCCTCTTAAGCAGAATGCATGCCTTTATAGTATGTATATCCACTAGAATGATATCTTAAACAAGGGCATAACTTGTGCAGTTAAATTTCAGTCAAGGGAGCATATCAAACTTTAATTCTTTGAGAGGAGAACAGAGGAGGAGTACACGAACGCTATTTCAACAATTACTTTTAGACTATCTTCTAAACTTCAATTCTTTGAGAGGAGAACAGAGAAGGAGTACACGAATGCTATTTCAACAATTACTTTTAGACTATCTTCTAAACTTCTTTGAGAGGAGAACAGAGGATGAGTATTTCAACAATTACTTTTAGACTATCTTCTAGTTCTAGGATGCAGACGATACAAACCATTCTGGAGATTTCTGAAGTGCACGAACTTGCTCATAAAAGAGAACTTGAGAAACAATGCTTGTCACCTTGCTGCCCGACTCTAAAGCTTTCTCTTTCCCACTTTCATCAACTACAACAAAGCTCCCTGCAGTATTATCAATTCAACTTAAATACTGAAATGTATCCCAAATCAGTTTTACTGATAAGTAACATTGGAAGTCAACTAAAATTCCATGTAACCCAAAAATTCATTCAAGTGAATGACCACTCTAATTTTATAGAAGAGCTCAGCGGACCTCGTTTTATCCACATGCTCCTTTGGAACTTAGCTGGAAACAATGCAAGCGACTTTTCCCCTCTAGCATCCATGACCTTGAGAAATGGATATCAACAGAGTATCAGCACACAGAACATAATCAACACCAAGTGCGCAGAATATGAACTAAAATGACGGATTTAGTGACAGTTGCAGCTCAGAGACAAATAAAAAAATTTTAAAAAAAAGGTAAAATTATGAAGTAGCTTATTCATAAATTCAGATGCGCTTAGCAAAGAGTCCAACTTAATTTTTCTGTTAGTCAAACTTATAACTCCAATTCAAATAAGTGAAATCAAGGACCGTCATCAACTTGTATGAAGAGTAAACCATGCGAGACTTTTCTCCACTAGCATCCATAGTCTTGAACAAAAGACATTAACATAGAATTGCCAGCGCCAAGCATGCACAATACAAACCCAAAAGGCAAAGATTTTGCGGCATCACCGTTGATGCCATAATTATTAAGCAAGATGATGAAGCAGCTTATTCATACACTTCAAGGCAATACTTTATCGACTCCTCAGACATATAATTTCAAGTGAATCGATGACTTCAGAGATGAAAAATCAACAAGTACGAAGAGGAAAAGGATCAATAAAAAAAACTGATCATAACGAACATATTTGCACACACTGATGTTACAGAAATAAGCTTAAAAGATACAAACTTGGAGAGATGGATGGGTAACATAGGTGAATTTAATCGAAACATGTAGGAGAATATACATGAAGCATTAACCTCATGCAAGATAAAGATAAAACACCTCAATAAGATTGGAACCTCTAAGAGACACAACTTGAGTGATGCTTTGGCCATCTTCAAGCGTCAAAGTATGTTCCTTTGTGGCTCTTTTCAGGTTCTTCCTGCCTCCTTTCATAGTTTCTCGCTTAAGTGGTGTTTACCAGTCGCAATACACTAGGGTTCTCCTCCACAGAGAGATAGAGAAGCCAAGGACATCCATGTAAATTAGTAGCCAACCAAGGGCATATAGTAAAAACACCGATTAATTTATATACTACTGTTATTATATAAAGTTGTTGGTTCTAAAATCTAAAGCCGCTCCCTTTATGCGACGCGCTGACTCGCTCGTGAATTATATTCGCGTCCTCCAAACAGCCAGGGAGGAGAGGCCATGCTCGTTTCGGGATTGAAGCCTTTCTCACAGACAATCACTTTTGGGAAATATTTAGAAGGTTATCCTCATATCTATAAAAATATTAACTTTCATGTTTGTTGAACTTTCGGATACTACTTGTCTCAATAGTTTAACTCTCTGGTTCTTGTTCTTGTATTGTTTCTGAGCTTGCTCACGAAACTTAGGACTCTTTTCCTCAAAATTATTCTCAAAGAAACGGAATTCTATTAGTTCTCTCACGAAAGGGAAAACTTTTTTATTAGTTTCGTTGGTAAATTCATTGCCCTTTAATGCTGTGCTGCAGTTGCGTCGTTGTGTAAGGTGGTTTATTTTGCATCTTTGTTGTTTGGGAACTTATACTATTTACTGAATTCTACCGTTCGAGCACTTCATATTGAGCTCCTTTATTTCTCCATGTCAAAAGTGTGTAATTGTATTTCTACTAGGTCATGGATATGTTTTGGAACCTACTTGTTCAAGATTTTATTTGACCTCTACTCTATAACAATGATGTTAAACTTGCATCTTTCTTTGTTAAAATATTTCTGGAGTGAAAATTGCATCTTTTCTTAGTTATGCATATGTTTCCTCTGCTCCTAAATTTGACCTCTACTCTATAATTCTGATGTTAAAATTGCATCATTTCTTTGTATGAATATGTTTTCGTATGCCATCTGTTTTAGTTGCTTCCAGCGATGGGTCGAAGGAAGCAAGCCCGTCCCCATCGGTCTGGTGGCTTAACAATAGCAAGCAATGATGCTGCGGAAGCAGAATTGCATAAGCGGATGCCATCTGACCCTGACTCCGAAGAAAAGGACGATTCTGTTGCTGTTGATAGACCACATTACATAGAAGTTGATAGTCGTCATTGGGCATCAAATGAGCACCTTGATATTTCTGAAATCGTGTTAAAGGATCTAAAATTAAGAGAAGTGCATTCTAGTTTCAGAATAGATTCAGAATTTTATCAGGAATCTAGGTATTTATTAAGATTTCGGGTGAGCAATACGGATGAGTTCATTCTCAATCGTATTAGGTTGGGTCATTGGCCTGTGTTTTCCTCTAGTGATATATCTCTGGAATTCACTGAGAAAGGTACGGTTGAAGATAAGGAAATGCAATCTGTTGTTTTCTCTGGCAATTTTGATGGACCAGATGAGGGTATTACTGGTCTTGTTCACTTGACAAGTATGGAGTTTATGACATTGAGGCCTGTTATGGGGTTTAATAATTCAGAGGAGATGATTTCTGTTAGAGTTAGGGTGGAGATACTTAAGAAAGCATTTGATGCTTGTGAATCCCTCCTTGAAAACAGTAGACAACTATGGAAGAAGAGCATGATGAATGTGATGTCTTGGTTGCGGCCAGAAGTAATGACTTCTGAGACAAGGTACAGAATTACCAACTCTACAGAAATGGAAATCAAATTGGCTGCAGAGATGGGAGATGGTACCTCCAACTCTATGAAACATGCAAGGTTGGATGTTGCTGGGTTTTATGAAGCTATTAAGCCGTCAAAGTGAGTGTATATTATTTACTTTTAAGAATTAGCTCGTGATTGGCTACTCCTGATTACAATCTGCATTTCAAGAGATTATTTATTTTTTCATGTCCAAATTTTGTTTTCCAATTTTGGCTCTCTCCAAACTAGATTACCATTTTACTTTTTGTACAGATCCAATCCTATGCTTGATGATGACCTACCTGATTTACTTCCTACGCTGAGACCATATCAGCGACGTGCAGCTTATTGGATGGTACAACGGGAGAAAGAACAATCAAACGATTCAAGTGACAAAGAAAGAATTCAATTCTTTTCTCCCTTGTGCATGGCTGTGGATTTTCTTGACAGTTGTTTAACGATGTTCTATAATCCATTCAGGTAAGATATTTTGACTCAGCTTAGATGCTAGAACATCATAATTCTCTTTCTCTTTCCATAGCAACCTTCCCCTTCCTCCAAATGTTATTTTTTCTCACTCACTTTTTACTTTTGTTATTATGTCTTTAGTGGCAATATTTCATTAAGCCAAGAGCTTTCTTCACCGTATATCTTTGGTGGCATTCTCGCTGGTACGTCCACTGCTATGCTTTTTCCTTCATCTGTATAGTGTTTGATGATCACCTTGTGATTTCTTTTCATACACTTCCACCCGAAGTTAAAATTTCATCCAACTTCAAAAATATTTTTTTGAAAAAACTGTTCTCAACATCTGAAAGAAGTTTTTATAAGGAGAATGAAGCCACGTTGCCTCTCTGGGAAACTGAGCCTGAATGAATGAGGATTGGGAATGTTTTGACTTAAGAGAATTCTGCGGATCTTATTATACAATTTTTAGTGGTACCTTTTCTCAAAACTCTAAAGCTTGATCTGAAATTTTGCGAGAATAGGTAAAGGAAAATATATGCTAAAGCTTGGTTCCTTGCTTAGATATAACGTTCCACTATTTAAAACTAAAGGTTTATCTTATTGACATGTTCCAACATCAATAATGGTAAAACTAAAACTGAAGCATATCTAAAAATAATAAAAAGTGGCATGCTTGTAATTGTTTCAACATAATTGTTTTTTCAGTTGTCCATAATCTTTAAGATGGTTACTATTGATCCTTTATGACTCCTCAGATGAGATGGGTTTGGGGAAGACAGTTGAACTGCTTGCTTGCATATATGCTCATCGGAAGTCAGCATGTGAAGATGGCATCTTCATGGATAGCACACAGCAAGATACTGGAAATCTTAAAGTCAATCTTAAAAGGTTGAAAAGAGAACGTGTTGAGTGCATATGTGGAGCAGTGAGCGAAAGTTACAAATATAAAGAGTTGTGGGTACAGTGTGACATATGTGATGCTTGGCAACATGCTGATTGTGTTGGGTATTCAACTAAAGGGAAAAAGAAGAAATCAGCAGTTGAAGTGCAGAAGAATAGAAAGCAAACCACAGTCAGCTTTGTTGAGAGAGATGGAAAGCATATTTGTCGTATGTGCTCTGAATTGATGCAAGCTACAGACTCTCCCATAACTACTGGTGCCACTCTTATTGTCTGTCCAGCTCCTATATTGCCTCAGTGGCATGCTGAAATTGCACGGTACATCTTTTACTATATTTATTTTGGCATACACACTCCTTTCAGTATTACTTATTAAAACACTGGTAGCAGTTTTGATATATTGGCTATTGAGCTTTGAGCTTTTCAGAAACTTCTATGTAATTTTTGTTTTCTTAGTTATTGGCCAGAAGTCATTTTGATGTTGTTTGCTTGTGTGGATATGTTTTGATAGGTCAACACTTCCCATAATTAGATTTGTGTTTTTCTCAATACATTTCTTTTTTCTGTATCTGGTAGATCTAACTAATATTGTTTCAAAAGCATTTTCTTACACTATTAACATGGGGAATTTTCTTTTTAACGTGATGTTTTGTTAATTATGTTACTGTGAAATCTTCTTATGGCGCATCAGATTGCATTACTAACTTGATTATCTTAATTTGTTTTCTTAGTCATACATGCCCAGGTTCCTTAAAAACTTGTGTGTATGAAGGTGTACAAGATGCATCTCTTTCAAATACATCTGTAGTGGACATTAGTGAACTTGTTAGTGCGGACATTGTGCTGACAACATACGATGTGCTCAAAGAGGATTTGTCCCATGACTCTGATAGGCACGAAGGTGATCGACACTTCCTGAGATTCCAGAAGAGGTTATTACAAACCTTTTGATTTGTTGTTTTTGTTATAAATCGACCCTTTGTGAGATTCCAAAAAGAGGTTATTTCAAACCTTTTGATTTGTTGTTTTTGTTATAAGTGGCTATCTTTGCTAAAACTTGGTGTATCTTTTTGTTGTGTTTTCAAAAGTTTGTAGTAAACTTGTCAATAAAAAGCATTCTGGTCGCGGGTCAATTTTTCATGCCTACTGCACATGATATTAGTAATATTGAACACATGGATTTTCTTAGTAACACTAAAATCAGAAAATTCCTTAATTTATCTTGATTTAGTAGCAATAGTTATAGTTGATGGTACATTAATGATTTTTAATCAACTCCAAACTGGCCATCCATTCTTGTAACTGTTGTATTCTATCCGTTTGTTATGTTATTCTTCTTCTTTTTAACTTGCCATTTAGGCTGATACACATTTTAAAATAGTTCTAATTGTAACTTTTTAACAAAAATGCTATATGTGACTTGACTTTTTTGTATAGAATATATGAATTTCCACCCTTACGTATTACCTACTCTCTCCGTCCCATTTTAAAAGGTTATTTTTCCTATTTTATTTTGTTCCATTTTAAATGTCTTTTTCGGAATTTGAGGGAGAGATTTATATGTATACCTCTATTTATTATATACCTTATTAAATATTTTTCTTTTTTATCACTCTTTACTTTTAATTAAAATTAAATAAAATTTTTGAAAATATAAAAGAGTATTTTTGCTAATGATTATAATTTTTTTTTTAAATTTAGATATTTTAATCATTTCTTTAATTCCTATGAAAAATAGAAAATTACCTTTTAAAATGGAACGGAAAGAGTATTACTTAAATTTGTGCTACAAAATTACATAAATTTTTAAATTATGAATTTTCAACGCATGTGGTCTTTTCTGTAATCTTTACATCTATATACCCATACCAGAGCAAAGATTCCTGCAAAATGGCAACGCTGAATTAAAAAGAATAGGACCATTATATGTCTGGCTGTCATCGAAACTTTCTGGTTTGACAAACTACAAGAGTGGCTTTCATGGCTTCTATCTACTGGATTTGGCATGAAAGAAACTTGGTGGCTTTTCACCAAATGTTTTACAGATATCTATTTATATGTGGGTTGTAGAATATATATTGTTTCCCAAAATGATAGCTAATAGTCAATGTTGAGATCAAGTTTTAAACATATTTAATAATTTGTTTTAGACATGTAAAATGGGTCGTTTATAGTTGCATTACACTTGAATTGCCTATGTCAACATGATTTATGGCTGTATTGTTGCAGATATCCTGTGATCCCTACTCTTTTGACCAGAATATTTTGGTGGAGGGTTTGCTTGGATGAGGCTCAAATGGTGGAGAGTAATGTTGCTGCTGCAACAGAAATGGCTCTTCGATTGTCAGCTAAGCACCGGTGGTGTATTACAGGGACTCCTATTCAACGCAAGCTTGATGACTTATATGGACTTCTGAGATTCCTTCAAGCAAGCCCTTTTAATGTTTCTAGGTGGTGGACTGATGTTATAAGAGATCCATATGAGGTGTGCAATCCTCAAGAAACTAGTTTACTTTGGATTTCACTTTAAACTGAGAACTTGTATTTTTTATGGTTTATTTGATATATATACCTTTTGGTGCAACTTTGGCCTTCCTGTATAATTTTCTTACCCTTGCTTATTCTCCTCCACTAGTTCTGATTTCCTTTGATGTAAAATTTTTTTTACTTTTGCTTGAATTTCTTAACTAGCTCTTAACTTCTGCAGAGGAGGGATATTCGAGCCATGGAATTTACGCATAAATTCTTCAAACAAATTATGTGGCGTTCTTCAAAAGCACATGTTGCAGATGAGTTGGAACTCCCTCCTCAAGAAGAGTGTGTCTCTTGGCTCACCTTCTCAGCAATTGAAGAGCATTTTTACCAGAGACAGCATGAAACTTGTGTGCATTATGCCCGTGAAGTTGTTGAAAGTTTGAAAGATGATATTCTGAAAAAGAAAGTCCCAGGTTATTAATAGCTGCCCTGCACCCTTATCTGAGAGACTATCATTAAAAAGCACCGGTATATTGTATAATCAAAGAGGGAATATCAGTTTAAGTTCTCTAATATCGTCATGGGTTCTTCAACCAGGTTGTCCACCTTCTGATGCTTCGGCTGACCCTTTCATCACCCATGCAGAAGCTGCAAAGCTGCTGAACTCACTTTTGAAACTTCGCCAAGCCTGCTGCCACCCTCAAGTGGGAAGTTCAGGGCTGCGTTCTTTGCAACAATCTCCCATGACTATGGAAGAAATATTAATGGTGGGTTTTTATGAAAATTTCCTTAGGGAACTATAGCTGCATGTTCTTTCTGTTCATTGAACTTCCTTTTATAGGTTCTTATCAGTAAGACCAAGATAGAAGGGGAGGAAGCTCTCAGGAAGTTGGTGGTTGCTTTAAATGCACTTGCTGGAATAGCTATAATTGAGCAAAATTTTTCTCAAGCTATACTATTGTACAGAGAGGCATTTGCTCTAACTGAAGAACACTACAAAGATTTCCGCCTTGATCCTTTATTGAATATTCATATTCATCATAATCTTGCTGAGATACTTCCAGCGGTAACCAACAACACATCCCAACTCTCCTCAAAAGAACAACAGTTGCATGGAAACCCTGAACAGGCTTCCGAGATGAACAGTATTGAAAATTTTGATATAAGGGCTTTAAAAAGGCAAAAAGTGACTCTAAAGGACATTTCAGATTTTACAATTGATTCTGGGAATATAGTTCTATCAGAAAATGGTTGTTATCAAGAAGGTGATGGTATATCCCATGTATCATCTAGATCCTTCAGTTCCCAATCTTTGAGAGCATCTTGTGAGGAACTAAAACAGAAATACCTATCTGTGTTTGTTGGGAAGCTCTCTATGGCTCAACAAGACTTCAAAAGGTCATACATGCAGGTATAGTCCTCCAAGCAGTTCTTCTTATATTACATACCTAACCATATGCATTTATACTATCAGCATTTTCCACTGGTGACTATCTTATCCACATGTGCACACACTCATACAGATGATCATTCTGGGGTGAATTTTCCCTGATTGGCCTTTTTAGTCAAAGTGTAACGTGAAGAACATCTGCTTGTTGATCTCTTTTGCCCCATTCTGATATTTAATTTGGACAATCTGAGTGTAAGAAAAATCCTATCTTTTTGAAGGTTTGTACTGCATTTAGTGACAGAGAAAATCAGCATATGACATGGTGGTTGGATGCTTTGCATCATGCTGAGTTGAACAAGGACTTCTCAAGAGACTTGATAAGAAAAATTGAAGAGGCTGTATCGCAAACTCTAAACAATTCAAGGTCGTCTAGAATTGCATCCAGGTCAGTGTCTTTCATACATTCTTCTACTTCAGTTGAATGTATCAATCACCATTCTGCTTGTGCTCTAAGCTGTGATGGCTTCATAATTTTTCTCATATTTTCCACTCTATACAATGCTGTTGCCATCTTGGCAAGAAAATTTTATTATAGTTTCAGAAGTTTATAGTATGTTTGCTGCATAACATTAATTATATAATATGGCTATAGCATGCTTTTTGTTCTATTCTCTCGGGTAGCTACCTCAGAAGCACATCATGGTGATAGAAGAAAACATTTTGTGGATAGTGATGCCTAACTGCCTACCACCCTATCATAACATGTTGATGTGTCCAAGAGGTGATTCTCACAGGTTCTTACTTTCTGCAGTGGCATGGGCCATCTAAGATCCCCATTTGATCTGTTGATGAAAGTTTGACATGTCTAGACTCTAGATTACCTCGAGACAATTGCTGGTTTAATGTTACGATCATTTGAAATACTTGTCCCACATATTGAATGGAAGAAGACGCCTCATGTTTAAAAGATGGACTTCGCAAATCCGAATGGAATAAACAGAACAACTTTCTATAATTTCTGTCACGAGATTGCCATCAAATTTGAGCCAGAAGCAAGAAACGCTGGCGCAATATAAATTTTTCAATAATGAAAATAAGGGATTGAGTTCCTTTTCTTTTTGGATGAAGAAAATGTTTTGATATAATGTTTGACGGTGAATGTTTATGCAAATAAGACACATCATTGAGTTACTCATCACCAGAGTCTTTTAATTTTATTGAGGGGGTTAGTATACTCATAAAAATTTGTTTCTTGTTCATTCACCGAGTTTCATTTTGTTTTTACATTTCTGCACCAGTTTCCGTAGCATCACTGCTTTGAAGTACCACATTCAGACTCGTGTGGACCAACTGGAAGCCTCTAGGAAAACATTACTTGATCGACTTTTGGAAATTGATCAGACAATGGAGAAACCAAAAGAAGAGGACATCGAACGTGTGAGATATTGTCGAAGTTGCCAAGCTATTGAAGATGGGCCCATATGTATTCATTGTGAACTAGAGGAACTATTTAAGGTTTGCTACTTAGCTTCTTTTTTGGTTGTTATGTGGATGCTTAGTATGCACAAACTAAAATTAGAAAGGGAAGATCTTTATATTTTGCCTTTCTTGCATTAGGATTATGAGGCTAGACTGTTTCGTCTGAACAAGTCACATGGAGAGATTATTACATCTGCTGAAGAGGCAGTAGATCTGCAGAAAAAGCACTCTGCCTTAAATCGTTTCTACTGGAATCTTTTGGGGCCAAATAAAAATTCATCATCCACCGATGTTAAGGAAGCATCAAAGAAAAGAGATACTGGAGAAAGAGTAGTGGTAAGTACATCTCAAGAGACTCAACCAAACTGTAGACATTCTATCAGCATTGAGTCTTTTTCCTGAGCTAATTCAACAGATAAGAGGTCCAACTAAATGCAATCTATTGACCGAATTTTCACACAAGTGGCAATCCTCTGGATTATACATATTTGGTTCATTAGGTTGTAATTCAACATTCTAATGTTGAAGCAGAGGAACAGTTGAGGATTAAACCCTTTTACTTGAATAATGATTAATCATTTATTAATCCATATTGTTTGTTAAATCCTTCTCATAATTGTTAAAACAAGGAATACTCAAAAATACAATATTATTGTTAAAACTATGAACAATCAGCGTAGTCTCATGCAAATCAGGAAATATTTTTTTAGATCCAACATTAAAACTTAATTGAATAGATGGAGAGGCCTATTAAATATATAAACTAGGAACCATTTGACTGGCAACAAATTGATGATTGCTAATTATGCAATAGGAGCATGTCAACTGTAAACTTATTTGAACAAGCACTTTTTTAATGCCAATATATGTTCATTAGACTTTGACCCAATGGTGGAAGACATTTTGTACCTTATTATCTACTGCAAATACTTTGGGTATCCATTGATGTCACTGCCATTTATGGCATATAATTTGATGATTACACTAGCCGGAATGTGGTTTTAATTATTTATTAATGGTGTTGAGTTGGTAGGTCTCAAAATCTCCCTCTGACTTGGAGGTCATTCTTGGAGTTATTAAGAGCTATAGCAAAGTTCAGTTGGGGAAGGAGGGCATCTCAGCAGCCAGCAAGCAGCT
This sequence comes from Excoecaria agallocha, assembly GCA_037975025.1. NCBI lineage: Eukaryota > Viridiplantae > Streptophyta > Magnoliopsida > Malpighiales > Euphorbiaceae > Excoecaria > Excoecaria agallocha. The sequence continues at coordinate 42,263,534 of CM075813.1, read as the reverse complement.
ACACATTCTAGAGGTATTGATGGGCTTTTCTAGCGTCAAAAGAAATGGCACTGTATTGATATGACTATAAGCCATCAATATTGTGACATGCCAGCACCCTATATTTGTTAGATATGTGATGCTCTTTTCTTTGTTCATTCTTCATTTCTTTTTTATTCTCTCTTTTATTTTACTTTGACAAGGGTATGAGGAAGGAATACAGCCATGCCAGGTCCTTGGCTGTTGCCCAAGCTCAACTTCTGCGTGCACATGATGAAATTAAGATGGCTACATCACGCTTGCACTTAAAAGAAAATGAAAATGATAACTCTATTGATGCTTTAGCTCTAAATGAATTAGAGGCTGCTAGCGTACTACAATCCAATGAAAAGTTCATGTCCTTGACCTCCTTGTCACATATAAAAGGGAGGCTCCGTTACCTGAAGGTATGAACACAACCTTTTAAATTTATTTTATTAATATTAATATAATATCTTTGTAGCATATGCCAATTGCACAAGCTGCTGTCATGTATTTTTTTATAACTTTATGGAATTTGTCATGTACTAAGGTCAACTCATGGGCGTGTTACACAGTAGTGATCCAATTCTCACTTGTTTTTGCCTTGTGCTTGCGGCATGCATACTTTGGAACACTTAATTGGCCTTTATTGGGAGAAAAATCTTTGCCCATCTTTAAGGACTTATTTGGGACATCTATGGGGCTAAAGTTAGGAACTTTTTCTATTTTTCCTCTGATTTCTTGTCAGTAAGAACAAACAGAAATTGCAGAATTGGTATTGTCTTTATTCTCAAACATGTAATTGAAATGTTTCTCTAGTTGCTTCTGTTCTTACAATCGGTTATTTTCAGGGGTTGATATCATCCAAGCAGAAGTCACCATCAGAAAGTTCAAATAATTCCTCAGAAACTCAAGATATGGCTACTGAGTCGATTTTTACAGAGAAGATAAGTGAATGCCTGCCTAAGGATGATGTGGAAGCATGCCCAATCTGTCACGAAAAGATTAACAATCAAAAGATGGTTTTTCAGTGTGGCCACATTACTTGCTGTAAATGTAAGTTCCGCACACCTATTTTGTCATGATTCTTGAACTGCATTGCCTTTTTTTAGGGTTTTTGTTTTGATGTTAATCCTCATCTTATTTCCATTTGTTGTTTATTTTTGCAGGTTTCTTTGCTTTGACCGAGCAGCATGATAATAAATACCAATGCAAATGGGTAATGTGCCCAACCTGTCGGCAGCATACAGATTTTGGAAATATAGCTTTTGCGGATGACAGGCAAGACAAATCTTGCAATTCAGCAGTGTTAAATACTGCTCAAGGTAATGAATGTGAAGCATCTTTGTCAGTTCAGGGTTCATATGGAACAAAGGTGTGCTTCTAATTCATTCCATTACGAGACTCCTTATGATTTTTATGCATGGATGACCGGTAACATGCTCTTTTTGCCATATATTTCTCAATTTTTTAACTGTTTTGTTGCATTTCCCATGTGGGGATGTGCGTGCGTGATAGATTGAAGCAGTCACAAGAAGAATATTGTGGCTCAAATCTTCAGATCCTGGAGCAAAAGTTCTGGTTTTCTCTAGTTGGAATGACGTCCTTGATGTGTTGGAACATGCTTTCAATCTTAATGGCATCACATATGTCCGGATGAAAGGAGGCAGGTAGAAGGATACAATCTATAAACATTATTAATCACGCATTAGATGATTCATTATTACATGATGGACTTCACCAATTCAAAAGTGAAGGCTTTGCCATCCACGAGGAATATAGATTGCATTGATGCCCAAATATGGTGGTTGGAGTCTTCTTATGGTCAAGTGAAATTTATGGAAAAACCCTTTACTTCAAATTAAATAGAGAAAGTACCCCAATCTAGAAGAATGAATACAAAGAATAGTGCCCTTTTTGAGTCTTAATCATTAGGCTGCGACCACTATGCTCTATCTAAGTTAAGTTGAGAAGTGTGAGAAAACACAGGGAATTGAAATTTTGTATTCAATTGATTAACACTAAGATTACACTACCTATTTATACAAAGAGAAAGGTAAGATTACACCTATAATCTAGCTGTCACACACTACAATATCTAGCTGTATAACAGCTGTATTCCTTATTTTCTAACAAGAAGAGACAGTCCGATACCAATTTAACATATTGTATTCTTCTAAGGCTTCTGAGAAGGCAATATGAAGGCATCATCATAGCATAATGTCGTGTTTCACACTCTCCTGGACAACTTGATGGAATGCAAAAAATTATAGAAGTTTCTTTCCCATAAGAATAATAAATTATAAAAGTGTTGTACTTCTATGAATACTACCAAAATAATTGAAAACATCCAAATTTTTTGTTGTGAAAGTTGATATGTCATTTATGGGTTTCAAATAATGTTTATTTACATTGCTTTTGTTATGGCTTCGTATGTGCAGGAAAGCACATATTGCCATCAGCCAATTTAGAGGACAGAACAACAGTCAACAAGGGACTCAGAACATGCATTGCCGAAAAGAACCGCTAGAATCTGTACAGGTTTTAATGCTCTTGATCCAACATGGAGCTAATGGTCTTAATCTCTTAGAAGCACAGCATGTTGTTCTTGTGGAGCCACTGCTTAATCCTGCAACAGAAGCTCAGGCAATTAGCCGAGTACACCGAATTGGGCAAAAAAATAGGACGCTTGTCCATCGTTTTATAGTAAGTACATTTTTCTCATCTCAGTTTGCAAAAAGGCCATGCATAATCTGCCTGTTGATTTTTTGTAAAATGAATGGATAAAGAACCATGCAAAGAGAACACAAATATTTGGGCATGGCTGTTCTGTAAATTTCAATTAAATTGATAGCTTGCAACAAGAGCTCAAGTACTAGGATACCCTTATTTTGCAGATATAGATGTTGAATACAGATGCAAAAATAGAAATATCTCATTGCCACAATCAAACTATGATTTTTAAAACTCCTATGTTGTCTTTTTTTTTTTTTTCCTTCTTTTGGTGTGTAGTGCCTCTCTATGGTTTGAGGACAATGCAGTGCCTTTTATCCTAATTTGTGCTAAATTAATTTGAATCTCTCTCTTGATCAAACACACATCCCCCAAAGATATCTTACTTTCTCAACTAGTTTTCTCATTTCTTTTGTGATGTTAGGTCAAGAACACGGTGGAAGAGAGCATATATAAATTGAACAGGAGTCGAAACACTAGATCCTTCATAAGTGGTAACACGAAGAATCAGGATCAACCATTTTTGACGCTTAAAGATGTCGAGTCATTGTTTGATGCAGTTGCATCTGAAGTGACTAAGAGCAATGAAGGGCCGACTGAAAGTCTAAGACATTTGCCACCTTCGGTAGCTGCTGCTATGGCAGCTGAGAGGAGATTGAAGGAGAATACAACATGATCATCTGTGGTAATCTTTTCTTTTGAATAAAAACACAAAACACCAAATAAAACTGCAATGGAGCAATATTCTGGCCATCGATACGTCTGGCCATATTCTTCATCCTTTATACAATGTCTTCTAGCCAAAATTTCTGTATAGTCCTTTAGTTGTTAGTCGTTACAATGGAAATTTACTTGCTGCACTAAATGTAAAATGACCATTTTAACAGTAAGTTAGACCGAATAGTCTCAGACGCTAATTCAAGATTCAGCTGCTTGTACTTGTAGATAACTAATTTGTTATTAACTACTGTAGTTTTCTCAATGTGTCATTGGCACTGATGAAATCGAATTGTTAGCTTTGTCAATATCATACCTATAGACTATTGTAACTTTCTTTAGTTAAACTTCATTTGCCTGCCACTATTTGACTATTATGCTGTTGCCTGTTGGTCATGGAAACTGCTAAAGAAGCCAGGCTTTGGGCACATGAATATATATTGATTTAATAACAGAAGTACAGATTCTCGGGTTTCATTTATTTCAGGAGTTATGCACTGCAGGAGAAGCAAATTGACTAAAACATTTTTGATGGCTAATTTGCTTCAAAAATAATTCTTTAAGCCAGATTAGCATACAGTATACAATATATAGCCATTCCGTTCCATTTCATCTTCAAAATATTTTTTTTTTCCTTCCCTTTTCCGCAAAAATCCAAGCTACCGTGAATTTTTATTGGAGTCATATAATGAATGGTGGAAAAATAATTAATACTGATTTTGTTTTTTGAGGCATTGAACGTAGGAAAAAAAAAAAGGAAGAGAAAAGAAATAAGAAAGGAAATAGCCCAAAAGCTGTCTTCAGCTAATTCTATATTCGAGAGAATCTTAAGGGTTGCCTTTTTCTTTATATGTTTTATGGCCAATAGCAGAATTGGTACCAAAGTCTAACTTTGCAATCGTTTTCTAGTTTGAGTTATATTTATGAGCCGTAACTTTGTATGACCTGTAAGCTGAGAATTGAAGTGTTACTTTAAAAAGATGGTCCAGCAGCCCCAAAAAATTTCAACTTCAAGTTAGCCTGATTCACCACACTACAATTTTGCTTGTGCCTCAGTTCTCATGTCCAAGAAGAACACAACTACGTTATCACCTTTTGAAAATAAGATAATAGAGAGAAAAGGACACAGGAGTTTCCAATTTTCCAGACTCCTCACAAATCTCACGAAACCAACTAGTTTGTATTCTGCTTCCACGTTGCCTCTCCTGCATGTAGCCTTAATCTGATAGACTGGTGGGCCACCCTCAGCTTCTATTCCTATATAAACCCATCCAACCGCCTCTGAAAAGTACAGGGACGAGATTTATCAAGAATTTCAAGAAAGTTCCTTTTGTAACAATGGAAGCATATATTTCCAAGCTAAATGCATCTTCCTTTTCTGCATGTTGTGTCTCCCAAAAAACCAAACCTTCTCGGAGTTTTTCACTTCAATCCAGAGGTTTGAGCTTCAGACCTAAGCATAGGCTGCTTGGGTTGTCAAGTAGATGTGCTAAACTGGAACCTGTTTCTCTTAAAGAGATGGGGAGAGAATTGGAGGCTGAGATGAACCAAGAAGCAGAAGATTGGATGAAGAGATGCAAGGAAAGGAGAGGAATTGTGGAAATGTTGGAGTGCTTGGAGAGAGAAGCCATCATGGGTGAAGATGAAGGTAGACAGCCTACTGATTACAATAGAAGAGCTCAGATCTTTGACAAAAGTTATAGAGTTTTCCAGGCTCTCAAGGAAACCACATCATAGTAGTCATGTCTGCAATCATGAATTGTAATAAGACTAATAATAGTTTTTAGGACAGCAAAAAATGAACTGTTTTAATTGCTTTCCGTTCTGTTTTGCATAAGCTATTTCATCACTTAATATTTGTTGTGTTATTGCATTCTTGTTTCGGTAGAATTCTTGGTGTTGGATAAATATCTGCTCTGTGTTCGATTTACATGCACAGACTGCAAGCTAAATGCAACTCCATTTTTATTTTTTTAGAAAAGAATAGCTTCGGTTGTTGGAAAAGAAAAGAATAACTTCATATTTTGGCAAAGGATGATGACCACCTTATACCTTTCCGTGTGATTGGCCTGAAATTTGAAAATGAAATTAACGCCTTATTGCTTTATGGGTAAAACAAGATTGCATCACTAAGTAGCAGTATCATTTTTGGCTTACGAGAATTAATTAATTGATGGTTGTATGGATATTCATTCAGTGATTTACTTTCTAATCTGTCCATTCTTTCCAATTCCTCTTCTTCAGCTGTATCCAATCCTCATTAACAATGGGAAAACTTAAAAGTCCTTAGTTAATTATTGTTGGTATATATAGAAATGATGAAACGTAGAAAATTGATATTGCAGAGAAAAAGGTTACTAGAATGCACCAAATGGAAATGATTTTGTTTGATCCACAGCCTCACATTTAAATAGCACCGAAAAAGAAACTGAAATAAGCATATGCAAGCTCCATTTACTTGTTTCCAGCTTTGTCTCACTTGATGCTCTTTTAATATTTTACTTATTTATTTTGGTGCAAAGAAGAGAATAACTTCTATCGTTGGCAAAGGATGTAATAGCCTTGTTTTGTTGGCAAAGAATGATGAGCACCTTAAATATTCTTTACCCTTTTTTCAACGCATTAATGTCTATAATTGAATTTGTATTTGTGAATGAGATTGCAACAATTTATTTGCATTGCTATTCCTCGTTCCTAGAACACAAACTGAAAGGTGAGGCACAGGAGGAAAGTGGCAACCAAGCGCAATCGATGTTTCCAGTGTTGATAGTCATTACAGGTCCATCAACAAGCCGAAAGAGTGAAATTGCCCGTGAATTATCTGCATATCTTCAATATTCTCTCATCAACGTACAGATATAACCCCAATTCTTGAAAACTCCATCCTAAAATCTTCCATTAATACCATCACTACTAGTGACTTAGCTTTCAAAATAACTACTCAAGTCGCTTCGACCCAACTCAATTCAAAACTCAGAGTTATCATCAATACTCCACTATCTAAAGATGATGAGTTCATCCAATTGGTGCAACTAGTGAGTTCTAAAGCATCTGTTATTTCCATTAAGCCTCTGTTTGGATGGAGGTAGATGGGGGTACGTAGATGGGAGTACAGTAGATGGAATTAACTCAGTTACTCTGTTTGTTTTGTAAAAATTGCAGAGTAAATGGAAGTAGATGGGAGTAACTAGTTACTCTATATCCTTAAAAAAATTACTTCCAATTTAGAAGTAGATGGAAGTAACTCTATATTTATTCTAAAATTTTAAAGAGTTACTCTCATCAACTCTCATTTATTCTATATTTATTTTAGATTTGTCAAACAAGAGAGAGTAAATGAAAGTTACCCTCATCTACTCTACTCTCATTTACTATACTCTCTTCTACTCCCATCCACACAGAGCCTAAATGTGACGATGCTCGGCCTTTTGGTGCGTATAATAGAGGCGAGGTTCAGAGTCTCGGTATTGACACTAGAAAGGCTTTCAAAGCGGAGGATGTGGCTCCTAAATTGTTAGGTATTGCTTGATGAGGCCTTTGAAAACAAAAAATCAAAAAATTCGTCATTTACTATAGTTTCATTTGATGAGAAAATTCGTAAACAACGACATGTCCATGACTTTTTTTCATCATTTCTGATACGAATTTTGATTTTAACAACTTTTTATGTAACTATTGCAAGAAATCAATTTCTTATGCAACCTATAAATGCTTAGAATGTGACCAGTTTATTCTCCACAAAAGGTGCACTGAATTTTCAATTGACCGGAACAAACTTGAAATAAAGTATCCATGGTTTCAGAGCGAAAATATTCTCGAGTTTGTGACTTTCCAAATAAACAGAAGTGTAAATTTTGTGATAAATTTTCTGTAGCTTGCCCCAATTGCCTCTTTCAAAGTCACATTGAATCTGGAATTTGGCCAACCATTCTTAGATATGAAGGACATGAACACCCACTTGATTTTTTGATCATGCCATCTTGGGTGAATTATAAATGCTGCAAGTGTGATGAGTTGGAAAATAAATTATCCTACAAATTAATGCTATAACTACAATTTTGATATTCATCTTGCTTGCTCTTTGCCTTCATCTGATGATTTGTTTGCAAATGTGGTGATATCTTCCTCTTTAAGAATTTTAAGTATGTTAGAGAAAATGTCTTCCCTCGAAGGTTAATCATAGTTCAGAATGACTTAAAGTCTGCCTCATCAACTTAAAAGCCGAACTGCCTTACGGCAATTAGATATTTTTGGTTTTGATGAGGTGGAAGCTTTGCTAGAGTGGTTGGGCAGCTTTCCCTCTGTTGAAGTCCTTACCATTCGGAAGTATAAGAATATCAAGCATTTACCTTCAGCTACAGCCCTTCAAGGCCTCTCCCAATTATGTGGCTTGTAAATTATTGACTGTCCAACCCTCAAAGAAAGTTGTGCAAGAGTGGCTCTGAGTGGTCTTAGATTTCTCATATCTCAAGAATCTTTATCGATTCAGGTAATTAATTTTAAATTTGTTCTACACATTTCTTTTGCTTTCTTTTTCCTTATTTATTTAAAATTGATTTTTTTTTTCCTTTCTTTTGCTCGTCTTGCAGTGTATGTGCAAAATTTAAAAGAAAGATGAGGAGTGGTTTGTTGAAAGTTGTTCTAGTCTGTGAAGGTCATCCATGCATCTTGAAGATGGGCTCCATGGACATAAGCTACTGCTATGGCAACTTGAAGATGGGCAATTGTTTTGCGATTATAAGTGAAACTGATCTTTCTTTCTTTTTTTTTTTTCTTTTTTTGTTTTTGGTGTGTGTTTGTGGACACCTTATATACATGATGAATGGATAGTATCAAAACTGAAAAAATGACTTTCATTACATGATACTTCATTATTTTCTTTATGAATAAATTTACCAGATTTACTGTAATAGCAGCACGATCCAGGCAATTGCTGACTGGACCAATCATTATCCACGCTGATATACTCATACACCCAAGCCACAATCAAGCGATGTGGAATCTCGAAGGACCAGCCCAACCGTGGCCCACGACGAAGCCCAGAACCCCAAGCCCTACCCAAACCCACGCTGGAAGATTCACACATTATATACACCATCATGTTTTTTTTTTATGAATAAATTTACCAGACTTACTGTAGTAGCAGCATGATCCAGATAATTGCTGACTGGACCGACCATTACCCACGTTAATATACTCGCACATCCAAGCCACAATCAAGCGATGTGGGATCCCGAAGGACCCTACTTCATTATTAATTTGATAGAAAATTAAGAAAGTTTAATAGCGAATATTTCACTGAGAGATAAACGGTGATTGATACAGAAGGCATAAATAAGCATAAAAGAACTCGTTAAAGTTCATTTAGCAAGGAAAGCAGAAAGATTAATGGCAATACAGGAAATGGGAGCAGCAGACACACACCCTACTTCCTTCCGGGTACCATTTCTCTATCATGTCTGCAACATTTCCATTATCCATTTTAATCTTTGCTTCTTTTTTCAATCTTCCAAATACATTATGGAGGAGAAGCATATGCATCGAACACAAGGAATCATGATTTTGTGCTTAAAGAATGGAATCTCAGACTTTCATTTCTTTACTTTTCTTTCTTTAATCTATTTTTATTTTTATTTTTTTAAATCTTTTATTGCGGGTCAAATTGGTGCACTGCTATGCCATCTGCTACACGCTGAGGATGGTGAGAACACATTAAGGGCTACAATTGTATCTATATTTGCAAATGAGATTTCAATAATTTATTTTTATTGCTATTCCTCATCATTAGAAGCCAAAATTGTAAAGTGATGTAGAGGAGATGGAGATGACATCATCTAAGCCGAAGCAGGGCAGCACTAACCAAGACCAATCAATGTTTCCAATTATAGTTGCCATGAGAGATCCATCAACAAGCAAAAAGAGTGAATTAGCATATTAAAACTTGGAATTTAGTAGTCGAAAACTCCAAACAAAAAGAGTGAAATCGCTTCTCTATAGTTTAATTTGACCACTCGAACTTAATAGAATCTGAATCATCCGTGGATTTTGATTCAGTTCTCCACACTCTTTCTTTCTAAAATAATCAGATGGGTGATTTTACATTGCCAAGTGGGGTAATATTCATTAATCAATCATTATAATTATTCTACACCAGATGACCAAAAGAAAAAGGGTGGTAACCTGCAGAATTTGTAATTTTTGTGCAATCTGGAGCTCAGATATTTTGCTAGCAAACCACATTATGTTCCATGAACAAACACAACTTGTTGCCTTTCCAAATGATTGTTAAGTTATGATTTGTTTTAGAGATGGAAAACAGACAGGCAGATGGCATACTTGAGAGTTGTGCAACTCTAAAAGTACAACTGAAAATACGAAACATTTTTGAGTTTACAACTGTCCAATAACCTCATTGATTAATGCCACCTAAGCCTCAACATAAATCTGAAATCAAATAACATTATTCATATCAACCCACTTCCTGTTCATCATTTCTCATCACCAGACTCGTAGGATGGACAAAAAAAAAATATATCTGAATCAAGAAGCCAACCATAAATTTGATCCCTGTTCAGTTTCCTTCAGATGACTCCTTCTCAATGAAGGTCTTCTTAATCCAATCGAATGGCTGGAAAAGGATACAACAATAATTGTCAGATTGAATGCAGAAGAAACATTCAATAATAGCTGAAACTAATTTGCAGAAGCATCTCTTTTGTTTCTTTTTATAAGTCTCTCTCTCCCCCCTCCCTGACTCTCTTTCTCTCTCTAATTGCAAATGCACAAACACATGTAGCCAACCTACTAAATAGCAAGTTTTCCCTAACATGCACACATCCTTCCATGTCAAAATAAGTTGGGCTCATGTAAAATAATTCTTAAGGGCTCAAGATAAAAAACGGACGCAAGAAACAGTATTATAATTCAGTACTAGAATGTGGTATCGCGTTGTGCTTGATACACTGCAAACGCTCAAATCATCTAAACATTTACAACTGTTGCCTGCATTTTTGCCCCCTTAGAAAGACACAGATTCAAGAAACTGGTTAAAAAGATTGAGAGAGATTGAAAATTTCAGAGTCAAGTACAACAAGCATTAGCCAAAATCTCCATTATTCAATCATGAACGCCAATCGATCTTCAATGCTCTAAACACAAACGGTTCCCACAGAAATTCACAAATGGGACAATAAAATACATGCTTTGCTCCTAGTTGCAATCTAATAGTGAAACTTCTTTTTTGTTCCCTTGTGTTTTATGCTCTGCTTCATGGTTTGCCTTATTCAAGGAGATAATCGCTGATATTCCAAAGCTAACAAGTGAAGCATATGCATTGAATGGGTTCCAAAAGGAGAAACATAACTACTTTTCAAAGAACCACATTTTGATAAGTATGAAGTAGTTCACATAGAAGTTCTAATGCAATTTTTAACACCGCTATCACAAAAATGACTACCATGTGTAGTTAACAACATCATTAGAACGGATACCAAGCACTGATCAAAAGATACAAAGGCCACCATGAAGTAATTTCAAAGAAGCAGTCAGCATAGTGGAAACGACAACAATTAAGCTTTGTCAAGAGGCAAAATTGCATGTTATTCAAAATAGTCAGTGTTGTTTGATCTAAATGCTTCATCTCCAATCAACTAAAAATCAGGAAAAGCTGAGCCTAATTTCAATACAATCATAGGCGTTACTGGCTCCTTCTAATTCCATATAAACCCATTTCTCAAAATGAAATTCAGCAGCATATACTGGCAGAAAATCAAAAGCTTTCCCAAAAAGAGCTACAAGGATCAATCACAGCCGTAAAAACGACAGCATATAAAACTGCAAAAGTTTATAAAATTTGCAACTTTTATCCACCATCGTCTATCAATTGACATACAATGAAGGATCAGTGATCAATCATGTAAGAAGTCAGATCTAAGGGGGAGGAAGGAGTAGTTACCTGGATGAGATAAAGAGCGGTTACGGTGGCTGCGGCTCCCCAAAAGGCGGCGGCTTGGATGTCAGTGGATTGGGGACGAAGCCTAGGCTTAAGGAACTTGAACATAGCGGTTTCTCCTGCCATTTTCGATTCTATTTGAGAACCCTAAAAACTTAAAATCAGAAAAAGGGAGCTTCTTTAATGAGAGGATCTATGTTGGCCTTTCTGTCAATGTCAAAGTACCCAGCCACCGAGTTTCTTCGCCAAGGTTATTGAAAAATGCCCTTAATTCTTTGCTTACCACTCTCTGGCGTCTTCTGTTCAATCAAACAATTGGGCCTCCGGCCCGCTAGCTTGGCCCATATAATAATTGTCAAATTTTCTCTCTTTTTATTTTTTTTCCGTTTCTTAGTATCTGTTTATATTTTTTTTTTCCTTTAGCATAACCATTATGTTTTCAAAGTAAGTTCGTACGATTTATCCAAAGAACTATTTATAGAATTATTTACATATACATACCCCTACAACTAAATTGAGAATTATTACAAAGAAGGAATTCAATTGAAAAAAACGTTGGAAAGTTTGTTTATACATCTCTACAACTACGTACATATAGAATTATTACAATATAAATATAGTTAAATGAGGCAGCAAATGCTTAAAAAATGCTAATGCGTTAGTTTGGATACAGTTGAGCCTTGAGCAATATTTTGCTTCTGATTGAAAGTTCAATTTGGTAAAACTTACCATCTTCGTTCCCAACCCCAACAAAGAGCTTGGTTGGCCTATGCCAGACAAATATCCACTCTGAGACTGACTGCCCAGAAACATCATGTTCCCAGCCTAAAGGAAGAATGAGCTTCAAGCAAACGACTAGGTAAATATACAAATGTTCATTGCAAAAAAAACAACACTATCATCAAATCAATCAATCTCGATTATAATATCATTCTCCCCCGAACTGGCTAAATAGAGCTTGAAAGCTTGTTAATACTAGTACTACGATCTGGTTTAGATGTTGGCCTCCGACCCTTGTCTGGACCTCCAACAACACCCCAATTCTCGAACTGCCTTTGTCGAGCTCTTGCCCTTTCTTTCTCCTCATCAGATTTCGATGAAAAACAGTGTGGGCAAGAAACTCCGAACTCCCATTCAGGGGCTTCCATGTCTGCATCACTCACTGGTTGCTTACATCCATAGCACAGTTTAAAAGTTCCTTGTGTCAAACCATGCTTAACCGAGACTCGCTTGTCAAACACAAAGCACTCACCTTCCCATTGGCTCTCTGACTTGGGAACTTCCTCAAGGTATTTCAGAATTCCACCTTTTAAGTGATAAACCTGTAGAAAAACCAAGATTTTATGTCAGAATCCATTTATTCTCTAGCAACAAGTGAAGAGACAATAGATAAGGGAGGAGATAGGGGATCGTGTTATTGTGCAAATGTGCATACTTGGAGTATCTAGATAACACTAGGAAATGAACCTTCATAGATTTGGATTCATACAATTACCACATCTTTTGGTTGTCATGTTAGACAAAAGAATTAAAATAGAAAATTACCTCCTTAAAACCTTTACTGAGAAGGAAACTTGAAGCTTTCTCACATCGGATTCCTCCTGTACAGTACATAGCTACTCGAGGAGGCATTTTTGTTTTGGGTTCCCTTGAATCTTTGTCGTAGTTTCCATCTGAATGACTAAGCTCATCTGTGTCTGCAAGTTGGAAATGGTTTTCCACCCAAGAGGGAAATTCCCGAAATGATGTGGTATGCGGATCAACTGCCCGTTTGAACTTGCCAATTCTTGTTTCATAGTCATTCCGCACATCAATCAGCACCTGCATGTAGGATCAAGAACAAAATGAGAAAAGCAAGGTGCTGCCAAATGCAAGCAAAAAAAGTTTTAATTCATAATAATTGGAGAATCCAATTTGTACTCAAATGCTCAGCAGGTGGATGATATCACAAGTTGACAATGATATTAGATGCATGGAAATCAACATTGACTTAAGATGCTAGTATTTAGAACCTTTTGCACACACTGTAACAGCAAAATAAAGGTAAAAAGTGCAACTCCGATATGTGTGGAACTAGCAGGATAAAGATCATAAATACACAAGCTTTCATTGTCATGTGCCCTAAGTTTATATGCAAGCATGAGGTTCACAGAATCTAGATGACAGTAAATATAATAAGAGCAAGCGAAGTCTTGAGAAACGGGGAAACAAAGATAAAAAAGAAAAGTTTAGGTGGCTCACAGTATCTGGATCATTGATCAATGCATTCCATTCATCTGGGTCCACATATCTCCCAACCCTCTCTATAGGTGACACAGCAGGCATTCCAAGAGTAACAATCTGCTCAGGCACAAAAAGAAAGAACAAAATTAATAACAATATAGTTGGACCAGCAAAATATTTGCATCCCCATACTCCTGAAAACCAACGTAAGATCCATATACTTACAAAACTATACCTCTTTCTTTAGTTTGACCCTGACATGATCCCAACGAAAAGGTGCATCCTCTGCTGCTGCCAGAGGAGAACTACTACTGTGTCCATGATGAATAGCTTCCTCCTCAGGACTGACTGGTGACTCGATCTGCCTTAGCCCCTTTAGTCTGTTATCACTTTGAATAAATTCAAGGACTCTTTCCACCGACTTTCTGGTGCCACATATGCTTCCATTGATACCCTCGGGTGCAAGAATGATACCACCTGAAACACGCTGGAGAAGATCAGCTCAGAGAGGTGTGAATAAGATGGTTTTAACTGAGCAACATACTCATAAAAATCACATTGAAAGACCAAGAAGTGCTATGGAAGCATTTATACTTCGTAATACTATACTAGAAGATTGACAATTCATCATTTAGCAAACATGTACCAACTCTAAGCATTAGCCTGATTCCCAAAATTCAACTAAATAAAGTCCTTATCCAAAGTAATTAACTGACCACTTTCACATTGATATTGGCCCTTCAGCTAAAAGCACAAAGAAGCAAAGTTCAAAATAACAAATTTCTGTAATCATTTATAAACGAGAGGCGTGAATTCAGCTGGGATTTGCAACAAAATACGGACAAAATTACTCTTAGAAGCTAAAAAGCCGCAAGTTTTACAGTAGGTAGCTTGTAGAATTAAAGAAATAAACTTTGGATCCAAAGTACCAGTTCCTGGCAGAGCTCCTTCAAGGGGTTTCGCAAATCAGCATGGTCAGAAAAATCAGCAAACTTGTAGAATGAAACCACCACCAGACTTGATTTGGGGCTTGAATCATTGAGGTCCGGTATGCCCGAAATAGGAATAGGGTCAGAAGCAGAAACAGAGAAGCATTTAGGAAATGTCATGCTGGGAGGAGACCTGACAGAATTAACAAGAACAGAGAAGAGAGAAAGAGGACGATGAGGGTGATACAGCTTTGGAGATTGAGGCGTTTGGTTGACGGAAACAGCGAATCTATAGTGAAGAATAGGGTTTAAGGAAGTAGAAGATATCATCCTCAGAGGGAGCAATGGAGGTGCTCTACACCTTAGCATAGTAAATGCCTTCTACCTGTTCGATAAATTGACGGGCTCAAATGAAATGTTAAAATATATGCCCTTCTCAATTCTCGGACTGGATCTATAGTATATGTTAAAAGTCCAAATTCTTAAAAGGCCCAGGCCCAACCAAATAATTATTTTACATAAGTTGATTAATATCAATTTTGGACCATAATAGTCATATGATACAAGGGACATTTTTCCAAAGAATAAAACAAGGAAAGAAGAGAAAACTTAATTGGTAAACAAGATAAACTTATTTCATATGAGGTGCTTAATATCAATTTTAAGAGCATGTAGATATGGTTGAAGAGACATAATTTTCCAAAGATAAAACAAGAAAAAGGAGACAAATTAATTGGGTGAACAAGCATCACCCTTCGCATCATCATGAAAACGTCATTCGTCCCTTGTTAGCAGTTTATAAGTCCATGGCTCTTTCCTTCCACCTTCCACCAACAATTTCCTAGCTCTTTTTCTTCCAAGAAACAAGAAAATTATATCATAACCCTATCTCCCCTTATTTTCTTTGCTCTTATCAATGGCAACCACTTCTTGGCCTGAGAATAAAATACCAATACCCCACAAAGAAAAGGTAGTGAAAGAGCTTGTTAAAGGCCACGAATATGCGGTTCAGCTTCAGAATCTCCTCAAGAAATCTTATGGAGTTGACATTTCTCCCATCTCCTCATCGTGTAATGATCTTTTGCTTAAGATATTGACATCTTTCACTGATGCTGTGTCGCTCCTCAGCAGTCCTGCTGTTTCTGAAGCTGCTGAGGTTTGTGAGAATCTAGCCACTTCACAAGTTGACTCCGTTTGCTGTGATGACCGGAGGTCTCAAGATTCCGGCCAGAGCAGGAAGAGACCAGTAACAACTGCCAAAGAAAGGAGGGGTTGTTACAAGAGAAAGTAAGGGAAAATATGAAATCCAAGTAAAATATAGTTGTATAACATGCAGTGTGTTAGATGTGAAAATATTTATTGATGATGCAGAAAAACTTCCAACTCATGGACAAGAGTGTCGCCTACAATAGAAGACAGTCATGCATGGAGAAAATATGGGCAAAAGGAGATTCTAAATGCTACATACCCAAGGTAATTGTTTTCAATTTCCATGTTGTGTGTGGGTTTGCCTTGCCTTTACTTAGCAAATGCTGATTTGGATGAAATTAACATGCATTGCAGGAGTTACTTTAGGTGCACCCACAAGTATGATAAAGGTTGTAAAGCAACAAAGCAAGTCCAAAGAACAGAAGAAGATCCAAATATGTATCTTATCACTTACTTTGGCAATCATAGTTGCCCAGATTTTCTTCAGATTCCACACGTATTTGCCACAGATTCTCATAAGCCTCAATTTAGACCCACAATTAAGGAAGAGATCCCAACTCACAATCCTTCATCTTTGGACTTTATCCCATGGAAAAACTATCTCTCCTTTGATCAAAAGGTTCCTGAGCAGCCCATCTCTCACAGTTTGGACATGGACCCTGTGTTTAAATCTATTAATTTTGATTTCGATGAAACTGTGTTTAATTTTTAATCTAGCTAGATACCTAGCTGCTTGTATTTCCAAATGTATGATGATGTAAAATATATGTATTTTTGTGTGGAATAATTAATCAAGCTGCATTATTTTGATGCCTTGGCCTCCAAGCTTCATCTATCCTTACTTGAATTTTGTTCATAAATGGTGATGTGTAGTATATTGGGAACCGGGGCCTAGTAGAGCGGGTGGTGAAGAAGGTGAGAGTAATAGAGGGAATAGCAAAAGAAATGGGAATCTCTTTGGCTCAACTTGCTATTGCTTGGTGTGCTGCTAATCCTAATGTCTCCACTGTTATCACTAAAAAGCTAAATCTTCGAAATTCACATGGAACAAATTATAACATTTTATATATATTCATTAACTTTTCAAATCAATTCCACACTTAAATTCATTTAAAAATCTCATACTACACACACATGCAAGTAGTTGTCAAAAATATCTAATTACTCACAATTATTGTAAGCGTAAAGATTGACAAAAATAACTTATTATTCATTGCACACTATCTCATTCTTGATAAAAGCGTACATATTTTCTCTATCGATTATTTTAAAAGATATATTTTTTTATTAAATTAATGTGATATTGATAAATGTGTAAAAATGTAATAAAGAAATATGTATTTTTGTGTGGAATAATTAATCAAGCTGCATTATTTTTATGCCTTGGCCTCCAAGCTTCATCTATCCTTACTTGAATTTTGTTCATATTCAAAAGGACTAAGATGCCATACTATTTCTGCCTCACACTTGTTTAATTAATCTGTTCAATGGGACCCTTTTAAAAAGCTAAATCTTCCACTTCATAAGGAGCAAATTGAAGTTGTTGTGTCATCGTAACATTTTGTATTCATTAAATTTTCAAATCAATTCTACACTTATTTAGTCATCTTAAACTCTCATACTATGATAAAAACACATATGCAAGTAGTTGTCAAAAATATCTAATTCCACGCAATTATTGTATTCATAAAAATTGACAGAAATAACATATTATCCAGCACATTATCTCATTGTTGATAAAAACGTACATATTTTTTCATTGAATTATTTTAAAAGAGATATTTTTTTATTAAATCAATGCGATATTGATAGAAGTGTACAAATGTAATAAAGAAGAAATAAACGTATAAAATGATGAGGATAATGTATATGCTATTATCAATATCGAGTCAAATTCAAGTAAATGGTAAATTATTTTTGCCAACTAAAGCTAGAAGAAGAATATATATATTTTTTTTATGTATTTTCCCTTTAAAAATTTATTGTCTACATCTAATAGAAGCATTATGATTTTTACTTTGTAAATTTTTAACTAATTGTATAAACAATATATCTTTGTAACATGCATGAAAAAGAGACCTCTGCATGCTTGGGGACATTTTTCCCTTAATGGGGTCCTTGTGTTGGCTGTTTGTGTAATGGACGTGGTTAAAATCCTAAAAATACTCTAACTAGGATTAAAAAAGCTACCCTATTTTATTATTAATGAATGTCACATCTTCCTTTATACCTTAATAGATCATTTGTAGAATTTTAGGTTCCATTATTCAGACAAATTATATAGTTACGTACAAATTGTCTGATTGATTGCAATTTTGTTTTACTAGAAATATGATTAAATGAAAAAAAAAAAAAACAAAAGGTGCCCTTTCTAATAGGACAGCACAGCACCCATTGCTAAAAGTTTCAAGTCCAACGTGGGAGGACAAACTAACGTATTTCAAGGATCAAATTGAAAAATAATGTTAGTTGAGAAAGTGGTCCCCTAATTTAGAAATTGAAATACCAACGGATCAAATTTAATTTAAATGGTATTTAATCAAATTCATAAATAGAATCGAAAGTTATTACCTCTTGAGTTAATTTAAGGTGCTCTGTATCTTCCACAAACCCATCAAAAGGCTACAGAAACATCCAAGAAAGCCAGACTTGTAGGCCTATGCTTATCTTCTTCTTTCAACAAGAACATTCTTGGCCAAAGATGACGAATTTTCTACTGTCTTGGTAAGCATGCGACCTCAATTTAGCTAATAATCAAAACATCGCAAGCCCACACAACTTTTTTTTTTTAAGATTTTTTTGGAGTGTTAGTTTAGTACACGCTCGTGTGGTTAATTACGTCTGTGATCGTCGAATTTTTGAACTTATAATAAAATGGTCATAATAAAATAATTTATAACACAAAAATCATCAAATTTTATTTTATTTCAAAAATTAATTTTTTATATTATCAGAGTGACAATTAAGTATAATACACATAATTACTACGTCATTTTAGAATCAATAACTTTTATAAATTGAACCACCGAACGAAAACAATTTCACGTCATCATGTAAATATAAAAAATAATATATACAGAAAACTAAAAAAATCCAAATAACTAATTATGATCTATTTGTAAAATTAATCGGTGTTAAAAATTATATTACAATCATACGTGATCTGCTTAATTACCACTTTGATGATATAAAAAATTAATTTTCAGATTATTTTTACTTTAATTGAAATAAAATAAAATTTTAATAATTTTTGTGTTATAAATTATTTTATCATAACCATTTAATTATAAATCGTAAAATTTGATGACTACGAATATAATCAACCCCACGCGCATATGCACATATCATAACCCCATTTCGAGTTCATCAGTACTGAATTCTCATTTTCTTCAGTAACCAAAACTGGTTCATCCATTTTGCAACAATAATTTTATTCAGATTTACAGATATATACTCACTCTCTCAACCTATTCAAATTGAATGGGAGTTCACCGGAGAAAAAATTAATTAAAAGTTATTACACAACCCAAAAATGAGATGATACATCAGAATCCACGAGTCGTAAATCACATATTCTCTGGTGCCAAATGCACCTGTCATTTTGCTGGTCTGTGCCAGTAAGTTCCACTAAACCAGAAACGTCTTCACTCTCCTTCGCTTAGAATTGGGACAATCAGTGGTTTCAGTTGTGCAAGATATACAATAGCCCACCTAACAAATAAAAGACAGCAGCATAGCAGTGAGCGAGATGGAACACCTTCACGCGCTCCTAAATACTTTCGATTCATACAGCCAAAAGAAAATGGCATCAAGTAATGAGATAATCATGCACAAACAACTGGTTCTCTCAGCTCGAAAACAGAATCGCAAGACAAGCATATACTGACACACTAAAGGTGTAAAATAATTGTGTTCCTGATAATAATGATCATAGTACTCCTGTCAGTATGCCAATGGACAATTTGCTGTCAATTTGACTGTTATTAAGGCTCTGTTTAAGGACTTATATCTGGAAAATATTTCCTTAGGCAAACAATTTATGAGTTATATAAGAAAATTGAATGGCAGTTGGAGCATTGAACAGTAGTTGGAATACTTCTAGATATAAAGTTGGCCCCTCTTTTAAGAAGGAAATTCCTGGAGAATGACATTCACTTTTGATCAAAGATTTATTTTCCTTTAAACCAGACAATTATTTTCGGTTGAACAATTTCACCATGCGCAAAAGTTAGAAAATGCAAAAGGAATGATTTCCTGGAACAGTAGTTTCCACTAAACAATCGAAGACCAAGAAACAATTTCCATATTTGTGTAAAATCTAATAGCAAATTTAGGGATTAGTTTCATCCATGATCACTGAAATTGTGACCAAACTACGCAATAATCATAAAAAAAATATTTTCATAAAAATCACTGAATTTTACAAATTTATATAATAAAATCATTTTGATCGAATTTCGACGACAAAGTTGCCGGAAAGTCCACGTGTCAGCACAGTATAACACATGACATGCTGATGTGACAAGTGTAGATGATGACACGTGAACTTTCCAACGACTTCCTCGCCGGAATTCGATAAAATTGATTTTATTGTATAAATTTATAAAATTCAGTGATTTTTATGAAAAAATTTTTTTTTATGATTATTACATAATTTGATTACAAATGCAGTGACCATAAATGAAACTAACTCCAAATTTAGATAACAAATACAAGTTTTCTCAACTCGTTCTGAATTTTATGAGCAAAACTAGAAAATTTCAAGTTTAAAAAACTAAGAGTGTATTTATTTACAGAAAATAATAATTTATTTTCTATTTAAAAAAAATTAGAATATTTATTTTTTATATAAAATTTAAAACACGTTTTCATTTATCAACAAATGAAAAATTAAAATGTTTATTTTTTATATATATATGTATGTGTATATATATGCATACATATACATATATATGCATATACATATGGATATGTATGTATACATATACATATGTATGTGCATGGATATGTATGTATACATATACATATGTATATGCATTACATATGTATATGTATGTATGTACATACATATCCATATGTGCATACATATATATGTATATGCATATATATGTATATATATTCACATACATATACATATACATGCATATATACATAAATATGTATGTGCATTACATATGTATATGTATGTATGTACATACATATCCATATGTGCATACATATATATGTATATGCATATATATGTATATATATTCACATACATATACATGCATATATACATAAATATGTATGTGCATTACATATGTATGTGTATTTGTATGTATATATATGTACATATATATATATACATATATATATATATATATATACTTATGTATGCATATATATATATACATGTATAATTATATGTATTATATACACACACATATATACACACGTACTATGTATATGTATGTATATAGATACATATAGATGTATGTATATATGTATATATATGTGTATATTAAGATTATTCAAAAAATTTTAAAATATTTTTTATTAATTTTTTAATTTTAGAAAACTGAAAAATCTATTTTTTTATTTTAGAAAATTAACTAAAATAAATATAATTTTCATTTTATGTTTTTTGTGAAAAAATTTTCTGAAAAATTAGAATAATTTTCTATAAATTAATAGACTCTAAAGAATGATGATTATCATATACCATAAAATATATATTAGCCATCATCACATCCTCGACAAATAATCTCAGTAAACCATCAGAAACAAAAAAGAGTCTTTCTAGGTACAAACTCGGTTGAAGATATTAGCAGAAAAATTTGTCTATGCTTATTTAGTGACTAACATGTTTTCACAAAATCTTAACAGCACATCATTGTTTTCTAAATATTTGGGTTAATACATAAATTTCTCTCTAAACTATTAATATTTATTAGATTTTCCTCATGAACTAATTATATGTTAGATTATCCTCTGAAACTTGTTAAAAACATCATATTAACCCCTGTAAAGTACTTGTCAGTTCACAATTGACGTGTGAAAAATACACGTCAAACAGTAATATGAAAATAATTTAATATTTTTAAGAAATTTTAGAAGGATAATTTAATATTTTAAATAATATGGCGTGTATTCTTTACATTTTAAACAAGTTCAACTGGCTAATATAATATTTTCAACAAATTTATGAAGTAATATAATATACAATTAGTTTACAAAAAAAATCTGATAAACGATGATAGTTTAGTAGAGAATTTATATATTATCCCTAAATATTTCCTAGCAGACCATGGTACAGAACAAACCATTTTGTATCCAGAGTATTATACTCAATAAATTCCAAAAAGGAAATGGAGGAACAAACTTACATCATCCAGCAGCAGACTGTTGCTGTTATAACCAATGTCAAATGAAACCTGCACCAAAATAACCAGATTACATATATTGCATAAAAGAAAAAGAAAATAAGGTGAACCATGAACAACCCGTTCACTTTTTTAAGAGAACAAACTTAAAATATAAACATAGTAACATTTACCTAGACTGGGTCCATGAACAAATTCATAGACCAGGTCAATAAGAGATTGAAACATTAGATATAATAGTTAGAAAGAAGTTGAAAAAAGTAGTGGATTGGTGGTTACAAATTCTCTATGTCAATACATTATTAGATTGATTCATGAAAAATTCATGGACAGGGTCGAAGTAAGAATTTTCCCACCAGCATTCGCCATCTGATTAGTACATTTGAACACGAATCAACAACTAGACTAATGAGCACACTTGTAGAAAAATAGTTTGTGAAATAGCAGCTATAAGACTGCGAATTCAGAAAAACATTTTCTCCACTAGGTAGCAGATCACATGGCACCATGTATATGATGTTAAGCTGGGAAGAGGTGCACACAACAAAGGTAAGCACATTGAGTGGTTAGATATTATGAAAATGGATGCTCATTTTGTTCAACATGATGAAAGAACTCAATAGACACAAACCAACCATAAAGACTCCATTAGATAATAAAATATGACAAACTTAAACAAGGGCACAACTAAAACATATGTATCTTCACTATAAGACCAGGGGTAAAATACACCATACACCTCTAATTACTTAATAAGAAAGGATTGATTCGATAAACGGAGCTGTTGTTACAAGTAACTCAATATCCCATTGCATTTATAGCTTAGGCAATGCATCCAGTTTGAACCGACTAGCCCGATCTGCATGTCCGCCTTTTACAGGAATCTAAGCTAGCGATTCGGTTGCGGCCCAAAATCATGAAATTTAAAAATAGACTCTAATCAAACTTTCCAAGAAGAATATGCTAACGATAGATCATAACGAAGCAAAATTTCAGAAACGCAAATGTCTTAAATCAACAAATACAAAAGCTTTAACCCCAGTCGTACACAAATTCAACAATCAAAATAACTGAAAGAAGCAAACTTCGAGTATATTTTCGAATTCTAATCAACAGCCCTAGGTTCTCCCAAACCAGAATGTGACCAATCTCTAACAGCAGATCCTTAATTAGAAAAATTTCGGCGACCCAAGTATTTCAAATCAAAGAATGAAGCAATTTTAACACTAATCGCGTTAAATTCAACAAACAGAAACAAGCAAAAGATGCTCACAAATTAGTGGAGGGGCCTCTATTGCAGCAGATTCTGGTACAGAGAGACGCGATTATACCAATCACTGCAAAAATTAGTGTTGTAACCAAAAACCCCATCTCGATTTCCTAATCCAATATCAAATATCTGCAATGAATAAAGAAAAACGCTTTAGATGGAGTGTTTGGTTGCCGAGAAAATTTGGGGAAAAATTACAGTATTGTATATAACGGGTTCGTAATTGGGCTTTCTCGTAACACTATTCATTCGAATTGGGCCTCCAAGGAATCCATGTAAATAGCCCATAAAAGGGATTAATTATTTTCAGTTTAATAATTAGAGAAATTAATATAAAGTTTTGATGTCAAACCTTGAGCCTGAATTATATTACATGAAATTAAAAATTTTTATTTGTTTTATGTCGAAAGGAAGAAAAATTAATTATTTATTTCGTATAGTTAATTTGATGATATTTTTTCAAGTGAAGAATCGATGGTTCTGTAACAATGAAAACTCATTTCTTAAATAAGTATTTTAAAATCATAAATTGAAAGAATTGTTGTTTGAAAGCGAACCATTTCTCTTTAATTCGAGCCTAAGGATTTTTTTTTTCTTATGGATCAATTTCATGATAAAATTATTGAATTATTATATATGTAATTAAAATAATTATTATATGATAATTTATCTTGAATTAGTACATAATATATAAATCCACTCTGCATAAATATCATTCTCTTGTAGTAAATTATTTTCTTATAAAGAGAATGGTGAGTACAATTTAAAATTCGAAATTTTTTAATATATTAGAAGTTTAAATTCGAAATTTTTTAATATATTAGAATATAGAGAGAGAAAGAGGGAGAGAGTACTATCCTTACATAATTTATAAAGACATGAACTTGTTATTGCTACCAAAATTTCCTTAAAAAAACATTCAAATAGTAGGTGGACAAATGAATGAATATATTACAAATTAAGTGAGAATCAAAACAATCAATAAATTTGAGAAAAAATCACAAGTCTAGGTAGTGATTGAATTAAAGATAGACAAATATCATTATTAAGTGTTAGAGTTGTAGCTTAATTGGTTAATAATGATCAATTAATTTTGTTTTGATCCCCAGATGAAGAATCCCATTTGTTATCTTCCATGGAAGTGAAGATCAATTCCATGCTGTTGCTACTGCTACTCCCTGAATTAAACATCACATCTGCCATATTTGCCACTGGGTACTCAGCTTCTTTACCGTACCGTTCGGCAGTGGAGGGACCGGCTCCGCCCCCACTGCTGCTGCCACCTAGACTAAATTCCAGCCACGGTGGAGGAGGGGCCAGAGTTTGTGCAAGTTCTGGTGGCGGTGGTGGAGCAGGAGGAGGAACTGATGGTGCTGTAGCAGACATGTGGCACGTGTGATCCCCTCGGTACGTAACTTCAAAAGTGAAAGGATCATGGTCTAATCTTTGAACCTGTTTTTTTGCTGGACATTGGTACATTTTTTGGTGGGTACATCTGTAATATCCCCTGAAAATCACACCAACATTAGCTATTTTTTTCTCAGTTACTATATAATAACTTTATTTTTTTATATATAATTATAGAAATTAATAAAAAGTAAAATTCATTTATTAATTAATATTTGAAACATAGCTTCGTGGAAACTAGGTCCATGAGAAATGAAGGATTTGATTTGGCTGTTTACTTGGTATATATTTTAATGAGTCAGTCAATGATTGAAATCTCAGTTTTGGTTGCCAAAAACTTAGTCAAAATATATATTGCATGTCTAATTCATAAAATACTTTGGAAGAAGACTAGTAAATGTCGGCATCCAACTTCACTGACCTTCATTGTCTTCCAGAATATTAATTTGGTCTCACGGCTTTGAATGTGGCGTGAATAGTTATAATTCAAATATTTAGGGATTTATTTTACCTACAGTCACTGAACTTACGATTTATTATCCGAAAATAACTAATTTATTTTTTATAACTTAAATATCACTAAACTTATTATCTATTTGCAGAAAAATAATTTTGACCGATTTCCGATGATGTATTTGCCGGAATGTTGACGTGGCACATCATGTGAGTGCTACGTCATCGGAAAATCGGTGACGTGGCAACGTCACATGTGTCCAAACATATAACGTGACGTATCAAGTCAACATTTCAGCTTTCTACGTCAGCATTTCGGTAAAGATATTTTGAAAATCGGTCAATATGATGTTTTTTTTGTAAAAAAATGATAATTTTAGTGACATTTAAGTTATAAAAAATAAATCAATTATTTTCGAATAATGAGTTATAAGTTCAGTTACCGTGGATGAAATTGATCCAATCTTTTATTCATGAACTAGTCTTTTAACCTAATCTACATAATTATTAAAATCGGATCAGACCGACCGGTTTAATCGGTTTAACCGCAAACCGATAGGCCAGCCGATTGGTTCGATTACTGAAAACTGAATTGATAAAAAACCAGATTGAACCGGAAGTTAATTCTTGGTTTAATTCACTAATCTATGAATTAATTAAGCTCTTAATTACCTCGGAAACCTTGAGCCCAATATTTCTTTCTGCCCGTATTTCCTCCAAGTGTATCCATCCTCCGGTGGGATTTCAGTATTTCCCATTCTTGGAGCTGGTACCCTCACCGTCCGTTTCTCTGCATCATCCCTTCTACATTCATTTATAATACGTAATTAAATATATCTATATGAACTGAAATGTAAATAAACCAATAGAAATACAAAATAAAAGGTGTAAATTAACATGCATGAACGAAAAGTTGATGGCCTTTTGATTTTTCGGACACTTTCATTGCATATACTAAGAATTTAAAGAAAGAATAAAATAAAACAAAAAGGCATTGAAGTTTCATATACCTTCTTCGAGGTCTTTGAGACGAAGAAGAAGAAGAAGAAGCCATAACGTGAACATCTCCACTGCTGCCTGGACCCAACTCCATAGCCGTATCTATGCCACTACTTGACAACGATGGCTTTCTTTCAGCAGCCATAAACTGTGCCTGAAACAAACTACTCCTTAGTAAAAACTCATGTAAATTCAGATCGACCGGAGGTTGCTGTTGCTGCTGCTGCTGGTACAACATTTGAGAGTGCAAACTAGGGTTTTCAATGGCATTACTTAACCTTTCTTTAGCACTAACAAAAATCCTAATCATTTCATCTAACTTGGAAGCCATTTCTTGCTGCCCACTGCTGGTGCCTAGATTCTGTAAACTGGGTTCAATCTCTTTGGCCAGTTTGATCCCGTGAAGCATCAAAGGAATGAAATCATCCATGTCTGATATATAAATAAATCTTATTTGTGGGAATTTAAACATAATATTTGTAAGATGAAATTTAGTTATGTGTATATATATGTGTGATAAATTCAAAGTATTTATGTTTCTTTTACACGGTAGAGCAAAATAAATAAATAAATAAAAGAAGAAAAAGACGGTGGAAAATAAAATACGACTAAGTCTAGTCTTCTTGGTTAGAGTCTAGAGGAAGACCATGATATGCCCTATCAATACCACTTTCTATTTGGACCTCCCAAGAATCTTCTCTGGTTTGAAGCTCTGACTATTTACCAAAACAATTTCCTCATCTTCTAGGCTTTCTTGAATAATTGCCCTCATCAATTATTCTCAAAATAAATAAAAATAAAAATTATAATCTACTTACGGCGGGCTACAATAATTTACCAATTGAATTATTAATATTTATATGTCAAATTATAATTAATTGATTGCATAAGGTTAAGGATTAAATATTTGTTTATGTGACTAAAAAAAACTTGCTAGTTTGCAATATCACTAGATAAATTAATTTTCACTTTCTAATACGCTATTAGCCTATTACTATATTACTTAAAAAATAAAATAAAATAAAATAAAAAGAAAGGAAATCATATTCGTGCCAAAAGATTAACATGCAGACTTAGAGCCAAAACTTATATAGTTTTTGCTGTTATCCGTCATTACTGTTTCCTGACATATTTTATTTTTCCTTGCTAAGTTGTCGCTGAATGTTATGATTAGCAGACAAAAATATTATTATTTTTAGTTTTTCATCTTTCTTATGGTGTGGAGCAATAAATAAAGAGTATATATATGTATATACATAGATATGTTTTATTATTATTATTATTATTATTATTATTATTATTATTATTATTATTATTATTATTCATAATCTGACAACAAGAGGCCTTAAAATAAAGTGTGATAGGGCAATTAATAACTTGGTTTATGCTGGAAAATTAAGGTATATGTGTCTTGGGGGTTGGGGATTATAGAAATTTGGTCCTGCTTTCCTAGATATTAATTAAAACTATAACCTTAAAAATAATAATAATAATAATAAACCTGTAACCAAAAAAGCAGGGCAAGGTTCCAAGGGGTCCCATGCATGCGTGTGCAAAGTTATAGATGTTTGATAGGATCATAATATATTAATTGCCTCCAAAATTACTTAATTAATTTATTGATTAAATTGGTGAATAAGACTCCCAAATTTTCCTACATGTACTCCGTGATCATTGGCTGGGTCTTTTTCTAGTTAGTTGCAAGCTTAATTAGCTAGAATAAATGTAAATCTTGAATAATTAGATAACCTATAAATTTACAAAAATACAAATAAATTTTTAGACCAATTAATAATTTTAAATGTTGATCATTGAAATAAAAAAATACAAAAAAT
Source organism: Excoecaria agallocha (assembly GCA_037975025.1). Taxonomy (NCBI): domain Eukaryota; kingdom Viridiplantae; phylum Streptophyta; class Magnoliopsida; order Malpighiales; family Euphorbiaceae; genus Excoecaria; species Excoecaria agallocha. Next base: position 42,235,446 of record CM075813.1, on the reverse strand, counting down.
TAAAAAAAAAACACTAATTTGAAAATTATTATGGAAAAAAAAATACAAAAAACAAGAACTAAGAAAAAGTGAGATAGGAGTGGGCCTGATGGATTGATGATAACTTTACACTTAAACGAAGAAAATAGAAAACTTATTTGGGCATACAAAGAACGACTAGAATTTGTGAGAGTGAATTTCAATAAATAATAAACTATTTAATTATAAGGCTGATCATGAGACGGGTCGGTGCGGGGCAGGGATAGGAAATGGTTTCCCACCTACTGCCCCATCCAGAGGCGGAAATTTCCTATTTCCACCCTTGGTAGGATTACAAGGGAATATTTTTCCCATCCCTACCCCAACGGAAATCCCAATTCCTGGTCAAAATAATTTTTAAAAAAATTCAATTATAATTAAATTATAATATTTAATAATTAATTATAATTAAAATACAACATTTAATAATTAAAAAATTTAAATTCAATTACAAATTAAATTAATATAAATTTTAACAATTAACAAAACTAAAATTAAATTATACAAATATAATTACATATAATTACTAAATTTTGGAATGAAGATTATCATCCTGAATTCTAAATCAAAAAATATTTTTCTTTCATCTCCGGCTCCACATGAAAAATTTCGGAAATTTTTCATTCAATTCAAGATGATTTTCCACCTTAGACAGAGATTTTATATCCCATGATCATTCCTATTTAATTACTTTTTTGTTGTTTAGGTGTTAAATTTTATTTTAGAGTGTATAAGGTTTGGAAATAGATATATTTATTAATATTTTAGGTTACAATTAGTGTCATAAAAAATAAAATTTAGGATTAGATGCAAATTAAATTCGGAAGGAAGATGGAAGCAAGCCTTGTTTGTATATATGATATATAATATGAAAGTCGCCAATATATTTTCTGCTCTTTTTGTCTTCTCTTGTCGTTGCAGCGGTCTTCAACCGGTGAAGTGTGCATTTAAATTGGGCGGTTACCAAACTAATAAGTTATGTGTCAAACATATTTGTATACGATCTCCAAAGTGTTGGGAAATTTGCAGTCAATCGTGTACACTTTTCCTTAATGATGTAATTTACACATTTTTCGGGCTATTTTAAAAGATACTGTAATTTTTTACTTTTTTCATTTTTTTTATCTATCATTTTTCAGTAAAATTCAAATTTTATTTATCTGACATTTTTAAAATTTTTAATGTAATTTAATTCTCTTTTCTAATTCAATTTTCGTTTTCAATAAAGTTATAACCAATTAGATTTGATAATTTAGTATTAATTACGTAATTTAATATTAAATTTAAGTCTCTTTATTAATTTTTAATCATATTGAAAACAACAAAAGTGACAGATAAAAAATAACGGTGGAAGTATTTTTTATGAAAACTAAAAAAATAATTAAAATATCTGAATTTCATAAAAAAAACTATTATCATTAACAAAAATATCTTTTATATTTTCAAAAATTTCATTTAATTAATTTTAGTTAAAAGTAGAAGGTGATCAGGAAGATAATTATTTAATAAAGTGTAATAAATAGGAGTATATATATAAATTTATTTTTTAAATTTCAAAAAAAACATTTAAAATTAAATAAATCAAAATAAAAAAATAACTTTTTAAAATTAGATTGAGAGAGTAATTGATAACCCAAATATTCAACCGTTATTTCCTAAACTAACGATAAACACGATAATTACCGCTGTTATATAATTAATACTCTATCATTATTATTTTTATCGAACTTTTATGGCTCTAACAAAACTATATAAAGGATAAAAATATATCGACTAAGTTCTTTATACTCTAATCATTTTTTAATGGGTTTGACTGTCAAAATATTCGTATTAAAATTCGCTAGATATGATATATTTTATGATGATTTAGAAATTCAATAGATAGGGATGTTATCAATATTGTTTTGCAAGGTATATATAATGGCATCATAGTTGTTCCCTTGTGTGCATAACTGTCATGAATTAATTTTCAGACAACTTCGATAGCAAGCGTCTAACTTAGACTATTAATTGGTGACTGAGGTAACTATCCAAATAAAGGTGATCCAGAATTAAGTTGTACTCAATATAAGTTTGACTGATTAACCGGTCCATGCTCATACATATATATATATATATATATATATATATATATATATATATATATATATATATATATATATATATATATATATATATATATATATATATATATATTCATTCATGATTAAGTTAATAATCAATTTCTTTTTATCTCTCTCGAAATATAATTGTCATCACTAGATAAAAAGATTCACATTAGGTGAAGTCAAACTATATAATCCCATATTATTTTTTGTGATGCTTTCATTATATTAGTCATTTGTTTATAGATGCTAATATTTTATTAACTTGCATAATAAATAAGGGTATAAAAAGAACTCAACCGAGTAAAATCCCATCTTTATCTCTACAAGCACATCAATATATAATATTTAGATGAACCATGTATTAATATGTATTTTTTTTTTCAATGTATGATCTCTTTATATTCAATCTGATTTTTTTAAATTTATGAAATCAATTAATTCATAGTTAAATACCGTCAAACTTATATTTAAAAGCGATTCTCTTAGTGGAACATACTCTGCATATGAAGTAATGATTGATTTTATGATATTATTTAAAAATGAAACCCGAATACCTTACCGTTCAGACAAAACCGTTGCTAATATGTACTCCTTCAATTTTTTTTTATTTATTACTTTTGTTGTTTTTACAAGAATTAAGAAATATTAATTAGGTTTAAATTTAATATTAAATTTATTTTAATTAAATTATCAAATATAATTTTTTCTAACAAAATAAATTTTATTGAAAAATAAAATTAAATTGAAAAACATTAAATTATATATAATAAATTTAAATTATATATAATGAAAAAGTTATGGGCCGAAGTTAAATGAGTTTTTCTTCTGTTTTCAGAGAGAAAGGGCCCAAAAAAGTTGGGCTACCTAGAGAGTTACTTACACGGACAAAAACAAAATGAGAGTGTTATTCCAACCCGGACTCGCATAGCACTGAACCAAAATCCAAACACTCCCTGTTCGATGCCTCGGCAAATTTTTCAATTTTGCTCTCATACTCTTTCAGTTTCTGTGTCAGATCGAATCGCATCTACTACAATTTTCGCAGATCACCAATTCCTGATTGGAGGGAATTTCATCTTTGATTGTTAGGATACAAACAAGAAGAAGAAGAAGATGCTGAAATTTTTGAAGGGAGTGGTGGGTGGATCTGGTGCAGGACACAAAGATCTCCCTTACAACATCGGCGATCCTTACCCTTCTGCTTGGGGCTCCTGGACTCACCATCGTGGCACCTCCAAGGTGCGTACTATTTTCTTATTCCTTCTCCACATGTTCTTCTGATTGGTTCCAATTGGTTATGATTGAATTCTGGGATTGTTTTATCTTGTTCTGCTTCTTATAATTCTGGTTATGCTTGATTTTGTTTTTCTTACGTAAAGCCAGTTTGAGTTGGATCACATATGCCAACGAGACTTAAGTGAAGCTAGTAGAATGCAGCTCCTCTTACCGATTTGCATTTTGGATTGGTTGCCTGAGCACGTATTGATGATTTTAAGCATGATTTTTTTCAGTGAAGGCTTTTTAATCATCCAAAGTACACAATAAACGAGCTTTGAATCCTTTTTCTTCTTTTTCTTTACTAAATTCTTTTGAGAAGTTTTCTTCTCTTTCATGATTGTTGCCTTTTAACTTAAGTTTGGGGAGGTCATTTTTTGTATTGGGAAAACTGAAGGATTTGGTATTGCAGCTACTATCTTACTGTTTCTCTACCCGGAGATCACTCAGTCTCTGACTGTGACTGAGTGTTTCCTTTTCGCTGTGGCCTGCCATTTATGCACTAAGAGGTTTTTTTTTTTTTTTCTTTTTTGAAGATGCTAAACAGTTTGATTAATAAACTTTAAAAGCGAGCCTGTAGGTTTTTTCTCTTCCAGTTCTTTTTGTCAAGATTGAAGCATGTCTGCTTACTGGTTTATCTTTCAGGATGATGGATCTCCAGTCTCAATATTTTCACTTTCCGGTAGTAATGCTCAGGATGGACATCTGGCAGCTGGGCGTAATGGTGTCAAGCGTCTTCGTACTGTAAGCTTTCATGGTTTCTGGTAGAAATGGGACTTTATCCTTTGTCAGTTAACATTTTTGTCAATCGGTGCTTTAGGCTCGTTATTATTGGAGTTCTGATTACATTTGGCTGACACTATTTTAAACTTTCAATTAGGAAATCTACCAAGTGGAAAGTTCTTGCAGTCTTAATATTTTAAGTATGAGTTTTTCTAATTAGTATATCTTTGTCTTTGATTTAATGAGCAATCAGATTTTATTCATTACCCTTTGTAGGATTTAAAAGTCTATTTGTGCTCAGTAGGTTTAATTTTAAGAAAAGGGAGATCTGAAAGATAAATAGTACTAGTTTTCTTGGATTGCTTTGAGTTAAAGATTGAAAATTTTTATAAGGTAAAGGAGATGCCAGGGATTAAACCTGCCCTTGTAATTTTGGTTGATGAGTAATGTACTCATTGGGTGTGCTAGCTTTAGGCATGTCCAATATTTCTACTTCAGGAATAAAGTTCAGAATGATAAAAAGCTGCTCTTGCTTCTTTCAGGTCAGGCATCCAAATATTCTATCATTTTTACACAGTACTGAGGTTGAAAATTTTGACGGTTCTACCTCAAAGATTACTATATATATGGTGACAGAGCCTGTTATGCCATTATCTGAGAAGATCAAGGAGCTAGGTTTAGAAGGTGCACAACGGTATATTCTAGCTAATCTTGTGAAGTCTTGTTTATGTAGATGCATTTTTCTTTCTTCATTTGATTCTAGATTTTGCATTCCCCTTATGTTGGCATGGATAACTATACATTCTGTTAATCCACGTGTTAATATTTTTAGCTTTGCTTGTTACACTGTTCCATTGATTAGGTATACGACACTCACTCTCAGAGATAGATCTTTGGCATGTTGTTGTTTGACTTGATTTGAACAAACTACTTGCATATTAACATGTTTAGATTCTTTTGTCATGATTATGCAATGATTTGACATCTCTATATGTCATTTTGTAAAGATCAATCGCACTTTGAAATTAATTTAGACTTAAGGCTGAACATTCTAACTAATTGAGGTAAGTTTGAATTGTTTTCTATTTTTAATTATATTTAGTGTCATCTGTCTCGATCGAGTATCTATGAATTTATGGGGTTTGTGATTTTTTTTGTTACCTGTTTCAATTAATCATTTTACAGGGATGAGTATTATGCTTGGGGGCTGCATCAGATAGCTAAGGCTGTGAGCTTTTTGAATAATGATTGTAAGCTTGTAAGTCTTATCAACACCCCCAGTGAGCAGATTTGGATAATGACCTAACATCTTTGTTTCCCTTTTTTTCTTTCATCACTGTCTTACTGGCTTTGGTCACAGGTTCACGGTAACGTTTGCTTGGCCAGTGTAGTTGTCACTCCAACTCTAGACTGGAAGCTGCATGCTTTTGATGTTCTATCTGAATTTGATGGGAATAACGAAAATGCTACTGGACCAATGCTGGTAAAACACTTGAGATCAATACATATATTTGTCACATTGCTTTTCTCCTCAAGTATAGCATACTTTATGATGTGAATGCTAAATTACGACATTTTAATATTCTATGTGGCTTTATTTTATTTAATATTATTATTATTATTATTATTTAAATATGGTCAATACAGGATCTGCAGTTATTAGAATTGATTTTGTTGCTCTTGATGTTCATTACTTTTTTTATTTTTCCCCATTAACCATCAGCAATATGAATGGCTTATTGCAAAACAATACAAACCCATGGAGTTGGTTAAGTCTGAATGGATTGCAATCAGAAAGTCTCCACCTTGGGCTATTGATTCTTGGGGTTTGGGTAAATACCTACTGCTCTCTCTCTCTCTCTCTCTCGCTAAAGGGGCTATGTGGTTTGTGGTAACTGTAGATTAGCTTGTTTACTTGAATATTATACTTAAATTTTAAGAAAAAATGCAGCTGCTATGATCTTGGCATTGGATTTTCTATTGTTCCATGGACTGAAATGACTCCCCCTCATATCTCTTAAGCAATGATGGCATAGGTGCAATGAATTTTCACTTGAGATTTTCCCTCCTTTTTCAGATTTTTGTGTATGTGTAACTGCAGCATGATGCTAGTTGGCAATTTTCCAGAAAATGACCTTGTATTTCTACTATTTATGCAACTTCTTACTAATTGTCAAACATACAATAAAGTTAAAAAAGAAGGGTAAAACACATTTTAAAAAAGAAAAAAAAAAAGATAACAAAATGGTAACAAACAGCTTCTATCTTTCTGTTTCACAACTTGAAAATCGTTTTGCTGTTGCCCCTCTGTCATTCTTATATTACTGTTCATTGAGGTTTAACACCAGGAATCTTACAATTGTTTTGGCTAAGTGCAATTATGGATGAAACAACTAATACCTTTTTCTGCTTTTTCCGAGTGGATTACATGTAGGACCTAATATTCCCCACTGTTTGGGTTTTTAATTGTAGGCTGTCTTATTTATGAACTCTTTTCTGGTGTCAAGTTGGGGAAAACAGAAGAGCTGCGCAACATTGGTTCCATTCCAAAGGTTTGTCATCGATTTTAGAGATTAGTTTATGAATACTTACTGCCTGTTTCTGAATATCAGTTCATTGTCTTCCTTTTATCAAAAAATATAAAAAAGAAAATCCTTTGTCCAATTTTGAAATATATTAATTTTTATCTAGAAATTATAATATTACGACATTGTGTCTATTTCTTTTTTTTTTTAATGCATTTTAGAGTAATTCTGTAATTTGCTTGGATTTCCATACAAGGACTTATTCCGTTAGCATCATTGTATTCTCTTGTTACACAGTCATTGCTTCAGGATTACCAGCGACTGCTGAGTTCTATGCCATCACGCAGGTTGAATACAGCAAAACTGATAGAAAATAGTGGTGAGTTCTTAGTTTGTGTTGTCTTGTAGGAATCTTATATACCTAACAAGGGCTAGTAGGAGATTCAACCTCTTTCTTCAGTTGTTAGTCAATCGCAGTTCTTGTTTTTGACAATCACTATGAATGCTGAATGTTCTGTTCTGGCTATGCCTTGTAAGAGACATTGGTCATTGTGTGAACTTTAGATCGTTCTATTATCTTTTAAGTGGTTGTAGGACCATTTCAGCAATAAAGGATGAAAATTGAAAACATTATTTATTGCTGGATGCTTTCTTTCTCGACTGATGAGTTAAGAAGATCGTTTAATTGAATTTTATTGAACTAAATCTTAAATAATTTAAATTTTGAAGTAGCTGACTTTCGGTAGACGTATATATTTGTTCTATTGTTTCGACTTTCTGTGTTTCTTTTCCATGTTTCCTTTATATCTGCAGCTGAATATTTATGCTCTTCTTTTCCTTTGTTTCTTAAGTTTGCAACTAACTTCTTGGCAGAGCACTTCCAAAATAAGTTGGTGGACACTACATTTCATGGAAATCTCGTGAAATGTATAGTGTTTTGACTTTCTTTCTTTCTTTCTTTTTTTGTTCTTTTTCCATGTTTTCTTTTATTTCTATGGTCTAATATCCATGCTCTTCTTTTCCTTTGTTTCATGATTTTGCGACTAATTTCTTGGCAGAATACTTCCAAAATAAGTTGGTGGACACTATACATTTTATGGAAATTCTTACCTTAAAAGACAGTGTTGAGAAGGATACCTTCTTCCGTAAACTCCCAAATTTAGCAGAGCAACTCCCTCGTCAAATTGTACTGAAAAAGGTATGAAAACTCCTTTGCTATTGTATGCATGAGTTATTTCCAGCACATTTTTCCTTGTTCTTATTTTTTCCTTATGATTTTACAGCTGCTTCCACTGTTAGCTTCTGCACTTGAATTTGGTTCTGCTGCTGCCCCGGCTTTGACTGCATTGCTTAAAATGGGTGCTTGGCTTTCAACTGAAGAATTTAGTATCAAGGTCATCTCTCTTGTTTCAAGAATATATATTTTTATAATTTACATATCACTTGCTTTTGATGCAGATAAGTTCATTGTTCTGTTTATAGGTGCTGCCTACAATTGTGAAGCTGTTTGCCTCTAATGACCGTGCCATTCGAGTAAGCCTCTTACAGCATATTGATCAATTTGGAGAGTCATTATCAGCACAAATCGTTGATGAGCAAGTAAGCAATTACTAAGTGGATGACAACAACTTCAATATCTCCTATTATTAATTCTTTTTTGTGAATATGACTCCATATGAGTTTCATACATGTCAATTGGGATTATTGTATCTAGGTTTATCCGCATGTCTCTGCTGGGTTTAATGATACATCCGCTTTCCTCCGTGAATTGACCCTCAAATCAATGCTTGTTTTGGCACCAAAGGTACTTGTACTTCCGTATGATTATTACATCAATTTCTTCTATCAATTATGATATTATGGCTCCTAATTGTTATAAATTCCCTTTCTTATTGTTGAAATGTGCATCCTTGACAATCATTCCATTTTGTTGCATGTCTCTAATAGTTGTGAAACCTCCACTTATAATTCTATCCTTAATTAGTTATACGCAAACATATTCTGTCAAAATGGTCGGTGTTATCAAGCACAAATTCATTGATATAATCATCAATGATGCAATTATGATAGGAGTATATCCTAGCAATATGGATGAAATATAAGAAGTGCCTTGGACTAAGTGAAGTACAGATTTTTGAAGATGATAATCCATTCTTCATTAGTTGCTTTGGAAAGGAAATGAGTTGGAAATGACTCACTGAAATTGTTTTAGTTGATGATGAGCAGCAATGCAGAAATAAATATGGGATTTATACCCAAAAAACGTGCTCGAACACACACGGGGGACCTGCCTAGTGTAGGAAAATTTTACCAAGCAAGCTAGGTAGAAAGATTTTGCCATGTTTGGAGCACAGTGATTTTAGTTCCAATTAAAGAGCATTTGGAACAGAAGGGAAAGGAAACTAGATTAAGAATGATTGGGAGATGCAATGAAGTGTCAGAATGCAGATGGATCAAGCTTGATAAATGGACTTCTATGGCTGTTTCTTTGACATGGTCCTGAATTATGGATCTGGATACTGGGCAATTAATCAAGCACATCAAAGGGAGTAAGAATCTTCAAGCTTGTTAAGGGGAACAAGAACTGATGACTCGAGAGACCCAAATCCAGTGTGTTTTGGTTTTTTTTTTTTTAACTTCTGCTTTCTTATTTCTCAATTCTTTGCTCTTTAAATAGAGCTTCAAGTTGTGAAATAGCAAAACCTAAACATGAATGACTAAATGGGAAATTGCAAAGTAGGAACACCTAAAATTAAAGAGTAAAATCAAGGACTTACCATAATACAAATATTTGCTAAATTAGTAAAATCTCCTAAAAATATAATTATTAATTCGGTTGGTTTTCTTTCAATCTTTGAGCATCTATTGCATCTGTAACATTCTGGATGATTGAGAACATGAGCCTTGTGATGAGGTGATTATATATTTAATATTTTATTGATATATAGTTGCTTGCGAGCCTTAGTTCATGCTTCTTCTGATGATGGTTTAATGCTAATATGCACATCTTATGATGGCATTAGGTCCTTTGTTACCTGACATTGGATTCTCATCATTGTATATATAACCTAAAATTTCTATTTGGTTTTTGACTCCATCCTCAATGTTTCTTTTGTTTGACCTGGCAATACAGCTTTCTCAACGTACCATTTCGGGATCCTTATTGAAGTATCTTTCAAAGTTACAGGTATTTAATCATTTGTATCTTGATAATACAGATTGTTGCAGATTTCCTTAGTAGTATATAAGTATTACTTCCTCTATTATTGTTGGTTCATCGCTTTTAGTCCAGGTGAGGAATTTCCTGTCCCCTTTTTAATTTTCAATTTGAAAATGAGCTTTTGCTTCCTTAGATTATATAGTTTGTGATTTTTTACATTTATGCCTTTTAGGTTGATGAAGAGCCTGCAATAAGAACAAACACCACCATATTACTGGGCAATATTGCAACCTACTTGAATGAAGGGGTAAGTACGAGGATATTTTCTTTCAGTTGTATCATCAACATGACTTCTTTCTTAACTGTTTGGTATGAAAGTGTCAACTATCATGTCTGAATTACAATGCAGACAAGGAAGAGAGTACTAATTAATGCTTTTACCGTCCGTGCACTGCGTGATACTTTTTCTCCTGCCAGAGGAGCAGGTATAAGATCTATATGTTTGCTTATTATTAAAATTTTGCATTACTTCGAGCCTTATCTGCTGTATTATTGTTCTAACTATTGGTTAATCCTTAAATACTCCAGTTACATTGATTACTTCATAGGAGTTATGTCATTATTAGATCTTAGGGTTAAAATTTTGCTAACTGACCTGATCAACATTGCAGGAATAATGGCTTTGTGTGCAACCAGCTCTTACTATGACATCAATGAGGTTGCTACCCGAATTCTGCCCAATGTTGTCGTGCTTACAATTGATGCTGACTGGTGATATTTCCTGTAGATGGTTTATGCCTATCAACCATGAAGAATAGATACTTTATTAGTTGTTTGCCCTTAATGTGCATGAATGAAATTCCGTTCCTTGTCTTTTGGGCAGTGATGTTCGATCAAAAGCATTCCAAGCTGTTGATCAATTTCTGCAAATAGTCAAGCATTATCATGAGAAGGTGTGCCTAAATTAATGTCATTTCTTGTTTGAAGCATGCTTTTCTTTTTTGTTGGTTGTGTGTGTGTGTGGGTGGGGGTCACAAGTGGAAATGTGAAGATTTGAACAAGTGCTAGAATATGCATCTAATTTTACATATTCCAATTCATGCACATGCTTTACCTGGTTAAATGAGTGAGTCTGGTTTTAGCATGTCACGTTTGATTTCAGTATGGCATGCTAGAGCTCATGAATGCCACTTTGAATCTTCTTTCTAAAGATGTTTTCTTTGGGACTTTACGTGTCCAATGTCCAATGTTGGAATAATTTCAGAGGTTTTCATTGACTTCCTCCATGTCAACAAGTAATTGAAATGCCTACAAGTCTGAGAACCTTTTGTGGTGCAACATTGAATACTTATTCATGACACCCCTTACTATTATAGTAGTTCAGTTGTTGTCTTATGGCATTCATATTTATTTTTGTCTTTAGGTTTTGCATTCTAATAATATTGGAGGTGAAAGTCTAATTGAAATGACTTTAGGTATGCACATAATATATAAAGTTCAACTTGGGGGTTTCCACTGCTTCTTTCTTCTCCCTTTTCTATTCTCCTTTTGCTTTCCCATGGAACAATATTCTTGATATGCCAAAATGCAAATCTGTTTAAGATTCGTTTAAGTGTTGTAGATCTTATATTGTGGTTGTTAATAGACAAATTCAGGTGATGCCGGAGCAGCTGCAACTACAGGAATTTCATCTATTCCAGGAAATGCTAGTTTACTTGGGTGAGTTTATTTGAGATTTTATCATTTTGGACTATGTTAAAATGCTGTTAACTTGATGCTGGTCCGAGTGCAGCAGGGTTTTGGGCACTAATGTAGGTCTGTTTGAAGGATCTTGTTTAATTGATTTGTCTATATTTTTGCTTATGCTTTACTATGCGTCAGAAATAACTTCCTTTTGTCTATGTTTTTTTCTTTACGTAAAGGACATTTTAGGTTTTGAAACATTTGATTTCTGTGTTGCTTTTGGCATATGGGTCAATTTTTCATGTATAATTCTTTTACATCTTCCAAGATGGATCTGAGTGATTAATGGTTGTAGGAACTAAGGTGTGTTTCTTTTTTGAAAAATCATTACCTAGAGTAGTTGCTTTGATACATAGCTTCGATCTATAGTACATTACTTTCAGGTTGGTATACTTGAGATCTGTTAAACAACTATTTTCTTCTCATTTTCCTTCTGATTTTTTATTTCAACTCCGCTCACTTTAACTTTTCAGTTGGGCCATGAGCTCCCTGACTCTTAAGGGTAAACCATCTGAACAGGCATCACATGCTTCTGTTAGTTCTGGCACACACTTAACTTCTACAGCCTCTAGTGCCAGTTCAGGTACGCATCTTCAGTGCTGATGCAATACTTTCTATCTGCTTAAATACAAGTTCTCCTACCATTCAGTTACATGCAAATACTCAAAAGTAAATAGTTATAGAAGATGATGGCTTGACATGCCAACTTATTGGTGAATACGGTTCCTCATTGAAAAATGATTTGAATTATTGAATTGTGCTGATCTTTGGTGATGTGTTTTGGGGGGTTTAATAATATGCTTTATGGGTATATGGAAAGATTTGAATAGTAATCATTTGGAAAATAAAGGGTGGGAGGATGGTTACTTCTACTGATCAATTAGTGCTTCCATTTTCAACTTCAGAAATGAATGCTCCAAGTACAGCACCGGTCCATGTAAATTCCAGCATGGACTTGGCAGATCAACCAGTACCTGGGTCTCCTACTTCAACAGATGGCTGGGGAGAAATTGAAAATGGGATTACTGAGGAGCATGATAGTGACAAAGATGGGTGGGATGACATCGAACCACTTGAAGAGCCAAAGCTGTCTCCAGTACTCGCAAACATTCAAGCTGCTCAAAAGTGTCCAGTTTCACAGCCTAAGCCACAAGGTAATACAACCAACTTATTACTATATATATCTCTTGACTAAAATCTGTTAGTTCGTAGACTGAATAAGCTGACTGTGGAGCTGGATGGCCAAAGGCAAATCTGGCCTTGGACAAAGGAATCTGGAGACAATTCATATTGCTGCTGTAGTGTGGAATTACTGCTTCATTGTTATTGTTTTTGTTGTCGTTGCATTATGTATTATGCTCGTGGGACTTTTAGATGATGATTGTGTGATTACTGATTTAAAGAGATGACTTGACAATTGGTAAATCATTTTGAAGGCTTTCAGGCATTCTGAGGGAGGTGATGAATGAGGGAGTTTGACACCTCGCAAATCCATGAAGAGAAAAAAAAAAAGCATTTATATAGAATGATTTACGTTTCATAGTTTATGTACATCAAGTCCCTTAGTAAAGTGTCCAGACTAGTGCTCTTATTCAAGTTATTTTTTACAGGCCTGCTCTCCTACAGCTTTTTATTATCAACGGGTAGGGTGTTATGGGCCTGTAGTGGTTCCATAGTACAATGTAGCATTCCTTGATGAAACTTGGACTGGTGGAATTGTTATAGATTCTAAGGTTCAAACTGTGTTAGCTTGGAAGCTAGCATTACTAAATTCTGGTTGTCCATGTACCTGTATGAATACCTATCCAGGAAAAGAATTTTGGGTGTATATTAAATGGAGGCATTTTCAACTTTACATATATTTTATTGACTGGTCTAATATGATGTTAGATCTAGTTTCGAATTATGATTATTGATATCACATGCTTTGGCCTTTGTGTTTTTGTGTATTGTTTCATCCCCTTCTCAGGGACAAGTCTGCGACCTAAAACTACAGTTAAAGTGACAAAAGCTAAGGATGATGATTTATGGGGTTCCATAGCTGCCCCTGCTCCAAAAACCACTTCAAGACCTTTGAACGTCAGAGTGGCATCAGCACCAAACCTTGATGATGATGATCCCTGGGCTGCAATTGCTGCTCCTGCGCCTAGTACAAAAGCTAAACCCTTGTCAGCTGGTAGAGGCCGAGGAGCTAAACCTACTGCTCCGAAATTGGGGGCTCAAAGAATTAGCCGGACATCATCAACGCAGAATATGTAGAACAGAGGAGGGAAGATCATCTGTAAATTTCTTTTTCTATTCCAACCTTTTCTGGTGAATGGATTTCAGATCAAAACACATAGATCCTTGTCACACATAGATCCTTGTCACCTGGAGTTGTAACTGCCACTTTTTCTCTTATGTTTTTGATTTGTAATGTCATTCTTTGCTACAATATATTAAGATTTGTTCAATTTCTTCTTTTAAAAGAAACCGTTCTGTTAGACAGCACTGTAATATAAATTAGTTTTTACAGCAACATTGGTTTCGAATTGAAGGATATAGAAAAATGGAATGTAATGTCAATTTTGGATTCGGAGAGGAAAGAAAGTTTTGTTATTTTCTTGGATGGCTGTTGCAACTCTTTCTCCCTAAATTCAACATGCTATGATTCTTAAGGGGCCCTATTTACGCCATTTTATGATATCAATTTCAATTGTGGAGCCTATGGCATATTGGTGCAATTTAAATCTCAAATTACACAACACCACTTGCCATAAGTTATAACAGAGAACCTTTATATTGCACTGCAAAACATAAGCTTTTGGTAGATTAATAAAAGAAGTGCAATCAAAAGACATTAACAACCTCATGTCCCATCCATGTAATGGAGAGAAGAACTGCTAATGAAAGTGCAGAGGCAACGGAACCAAGGTAGAGTTTTGGTTGAAAAATTCAAACCTTTTTGAGTTTTGGATGAAAAATAGAGATAAAAAAAACAAAGAGGTATACATTTGAGTTTTGATTGAAAAAATCATACAAAAGACAAAGGGTTACCCTTTTTAATTTTTTTTTTGAAAAATTTATATAAAAAACAAAAGGGCACTCCTTGAATTTTGGTTCAAAAACACTAGCCAAAAGCGAAGGGGTATTACATTTAGTTTTAATTGAAAAATTCAAATAAAAAAAAGTGTACCGCTTTAAGTTTTAGTTGAAAATTTAAACAAATATCAAAAGTATAATCTTTTGAGTTTTGATTGAAAAATTTAGACAACGAGCAAAAGGTTACCCCTTAATTTTTAGCTGAAAAATTTAGATAAAAATCAAACGGGTACCCATTTGAGTTTTGATTGTAAAACTCAGATAAAAAATAAAAAAGGTATTCCTTTGAGTTTTGATTTAAAAATTCAGATAAAAAGCAAATGGATATTTCTTTGAATTTTGATTCAAAAATTCAGGCAAAAAGCAAATGGGTATACTTTTGAGGTTTTAGGAAAAATTTTAGACAAAAAATAAAAGTGTAGCCCTTTGAATTTTATTTGAAAAATTCAGACAAATAACAAAGGGACACCCCTTTGATTTTTGGTTTAAAAATTCAGGCTAAAAGTAAAGGTATATGTATATTTTTGAATTTTGATTAAAAAATTTAGACAAAAAATAAATGGGTATCACTTTGACTTTTGAATTAAAAATTTAGGTAAAATGTAAAGGTAACTTTTTCAATTTTAGTTAAAAATTTGAGAAGATAAATAAAAAGGCACCACTTGAAGTTATGATTGAAAAATTCAAAAAATTGGATTAAGAGAGAGAGAGAGAATAGAGCGGGCTTCAATATGGAAATGGGAAAAGCAGGATTGAAATTTTTTTTGCAGCAAACACGAAAAAAATTGGAGGCAAACCAACTTTGCCTGTTTTTGTTCTACTGGTTGCGGTCTCTTTCACTCTTGACTTGCATTGTCTTTTTTTTTTTCACGTATTTTTTACTTATTTTAGGAATAAATATTTCAATTAATTGTGAAAAAGTAAATTTGTAACGGAATTTTATTTCGGTTGCTAATTTAGTAACAAAATTTCATTTCAGTTGCTAGTTTAGCAACCGAAATAAATTTCGTTGCTATTTTTAATTGAAAATAAAACTTAACAGCGAAAATCCGATTTCATTGCTATTTTTCATTGAAAATAAAAATTAGCAACGGAAATTCAATTCCATTGCTATTTTAGAACAGAATTTTTTTAACCCTATTTATTCAGCAACCGAATTATTTTCAGCAACGGAAATCATATCCGTTGCTAAATTAGCAATGAAAATTGTTTCCGTTGCTATTTTTTATTTCAAAATTTTTTCACCACCCGTTGACGCCTTATTTAGTAACGGTATAGTGATTCCATTGCTAAATTTTGATGCTAAAAATTATCTCCACTTTTAGCGACAGAAGATAATCAAATATATTTTCATTTCTAAACCTAAAAAGTTTAACCAATTTTAGCAATAAAAATTATTTTCCGTTACTAAATTCTATTGCGATTTTTACATTTTCTTGTGCCTGTAGTAACCTGAAACCAAAGAGATAGCTGGCCAGAGCTCTAACAAGGAACACTCTGATGACCAAGTACGTAATTTGAGAAAATAACTCTTAAGGAAAGAAAAAGAGAAAAATGCGTACCTTTCAAGTGCACTTCAGCCCTTATACAATGACCAGTCTCCATAAATGTTTTGTAACTGCTGTAATGGCTGCTTTATGGTTTGTAAAGTATGCACCTGATTGGGCATTTATTTAACATGTTCGGTCATACTGAGCTTAAAAGATTAGCGTGGCCATCACTTATAATATGTACTCTAGTTTACATACTTCTTTTCAATTCAATATATCCGATTTTGATTCATTTATGAATGTAAATATAATGTTAAAATTTTTTTAGTAGTTATATTTGTTGGTTCTTTTTATTCATGTAGAAGAGAAATGTCCAAATATGAAACTTTGGAACTCAAAAGCTTGGCCTCTCTTTTTATTTAATCATAGAACTTACATATTTATAGTAAATTTGTAATAAATATAATCAAAATTATTCCTAAAAATATGAATATGAAAAAATAAAATCAAACTCAAATTTCAATATAAAAAATCCTAACTTTCCTACTTCTCCTAATTCCATCTTTTTACTTAATCTTTATTGATCTCCAATTGACTCATTCTCAATACTCCTCCTTGAATCAATTGCTGCAAAAGACATGACTTGAAATGCATATGGGTTTTATTTTTTTCATGATTATGGGGCATAGACATGGAATGTGGTTCATAAAAATCCTATATAGTAAACAAAAATTCCAGGCAAATGCCACGAATTAGCAAAATATGGCCTCAGGAGCTATTAAGATTTTGAATTTTCTCAAGCTTTATAATTTTCTTTCAATTGACTTAATTTTTATTGATCACACCACATGTGCCATTTAACCTATTCTTTCAAGCGCACAACTTTTGCAGTCAAACCTCAAATATGAATTATAAGCTTTTTTTTCCAGCTACTCGATTTCTCAACTCACCATTCCTTGAACTCCTCCATTTGTCCTTTCTTAATCATGTTCCTTCTCAGACTACTCAAAGCCTGATAGATCTCAGTTGTTCTTGGCGCCGAACAATCCCCAGAAAAGAAAATATCAATCTTATTGCTCACTTCAATCCAACTGCACCCTGGAGTCTTCTTCAATTCTTTTTCTTTCATCAATGTTCGCAATGTTGCTGCCTTGTCCCACAGTCCACATTCTCCATAAAGATTCAACAGTTGAACATAATTGCTCCCTCTGCTTGGATCCATCTTTAACAGTTTGTCTGCAACTGTTTCTACAAGCTCTATGTTATGGTAAGTTCGACAAGACCACAACAAAGATAGCCAGATACTCCTGTCAGGTTCAATAGGCACGTTTTTCACAAAAAAGTAAGCATCATTCAGGTATCCTGCACGACCAAAAAGATCAACTATATTCGCATAATGCTCCATCTTAGGCTCAATCCCATATTCCATTTTCTTTAGGTCGAAAAGATGCAGGCCTTCCTCGAGTAAACCAGAATGATTGCAAGATGACAGCAGGCCAAGGAAAGTAACACTGTCAGGTGTGATTCCAGAGCTTCTCATCTCATCGAATAGTCTCATTGCTTGCAAACATTCCCCATGAGTTCCATAACCAGCAATCATTGAGTTCCCTGTCACCAAATTCTTCTGAGACATGTTTCGAAAAATATACTCTGCATATTTCAAGAATCCACACTTAATATACATATCAATTAATGCATTCTCCACTTGAAGATCAAATAGATTCTCGAGTCTTATCAAGTGTCCATGTACACTTTTTCCTTTTAGCAGGGTTGGAATCGATGAAATAGCACCAAGGACACTCGTAAAGGAGACAGAATCCGGATCTAAGCCATTTTCTGCAATTTGAGGGAAGAGACTAATGGACATCTCTGGTAGGCCATTCCAGTAATGGCAAGCTAACATAGAGTTCCAAGCTACCAGGTTCTTAAGGTGCATATCTGAAAATACATTTCCTGCCCTATCTGGAAAACCAGTTTTGGAGTACATGTCTATCAAGGAACTTGCAATGAACACATCAAGTACAAGTCCACTTTTAATAACAAATCCATGCACCATGCAGCCTAAATCTATATTTTCTAGTCCTGTACAGGTACTGATAATACTTGCCAAAACATCAGCATCTGATTTCACACCTTTTGCCTCCATTGATCTGAAAATATCTAATGCTTCCTTATAGTCCCTGTTTCAGCAGAAACCAGATATCATAGAACTCCATGCAACCACATCCCTTTCCTCCATTGCACTGAAGATCGAATAAGCACCATGATTACTCCCACATTTAGAATACATGGTTAACAATGCACTCTGCAGAGTCATAGTACTTGGTATGGGTCTTTTCACTAGCTCGGCATCAATTAACCTTCCCGAATCACACACTCCAACGGCACTGATAGATGATTAAATATTTGAAATGGTGAAAGAATCTGGCAGAATATCACACAACTTCATCCGTTTATAGATTTTTAAGGCATCATAGGAGCATCCATTACTGACATAAGCTGAGATCATTGAATTCCAAAATTCAATTTTTTTATCTTGTACCTGATCGAAAACCTTTTCTGCATGTTTAACCATTTGGCTCTTCGCATACATGGTAAGAAGAGAAGTATTCACATAAAGATCATTCTCAAAACCCACCTTAATCACGTCACTATGTACCTGCTTCCCAAAACTAACAAATTCACCTTGAGAACAAGCACTAAAAGTACTGGTAAAAGATGCTGAGACAAGTTTAATATTAGCATTCTTAGCTAGCATATATGTTTCCAAGCTGTTTTCCCTCAACCCATTTTCTGCAAACCCTCCAATCATCACATTCCACGACACAACATTGCTTTTATCCGTCATTTCTTTGTTGGTTTACCACATCTAAAGTAAGCATCAATAAGTGCAGTCTCCAAGAAAGGGTCACCATTTAACATGCTTCTAACGATATAACCATGAACTTGCTTCCCTCGAGTGTATCCTAAAATACTCTGACATAGTAGAATACACAATGAGAAGGCATCAGGCTTAACACCTAATGATTGCATACGATGAAACTGTACAATACCCTCTTTGAGATAACCAAAACGAAAATACCCATCGATTATGGAGTTCCAAATTGCGACATCCTGCACTGCAATCCTACTGCCAAGCAATTTGTCAAACACATGAACTGCATTTTCGAGTGATCCACATTTAACATACATATTAATAAGTGAAGTGGTGATGTACTGGTCGGAGAATAAGCCAGAGGTAATGATTGTTGAATGTATAGTTTTCCCATACTGAAGATTTGAGAGAGATGCACAGACCTTAAGCAGAGAAGGATAGGTGAATTTGGAAACTTTGAGAGGACCTCTGGAGTACAATTTCAAGGCTTCTATGAACTTCCCTTGTAGGATTAAGGATTTGATTTCAGAATTGCACAAGGATAGGGACAAATGGGATTCCACTACATGGGAAAGGTTTCGATAAATGTGTAGATTGAAATACATGTCAGCATTTTCGTAGAAAAAGATGAATTGGTTCGCTGTTGTGACTAAGAAGATGGATTGGTAACTAATAATATGCAAAGTTTGAAACTTTCTAGGCGGTTAACGAGGAAAGGTTGAAACTTTTGGCCATTAATACACTAAAAGCAAAGCATCAAGGGCATCATTGCTTGGGAATGGAAATGGGTTTCAAGAGGGCTCTTGCAACCTTATAATGATCGAGAACTTTGTGAAAGTTCTGCAAGCAAGGCTTTTGCTGTCATCAGTTTTTAGTTAGACCCCACTGATATACCAAATAGGCTATTATTAATAATCAGAAAAATTAGTACGTCCTAAAACAATAGCATTTGCTCCCAGCTACCAGAACCAAGGCGCCAGCTGAATTATAACCTCCAGTCTCCACTGCAGTGACGTCCAAAATGAAACGGATCCAATTTCTTTTGAGTCCCTTTTGCCCATTTTTATAGAATTACTTGCATGAGATTCCACAAAGATGCCAAAATACTTCCAGAAGAAAGAAGAAACATTTATCAGATTACATTTTGATGAATCAAATCATTCATGGTCTCAAAGCATGGAATTTACAGAAAGCAGATTTTATTTACTCTTCTTCAATTAACTATAGTTTCTAGTTTACAAAATCGATCTCCTGACCATACTTTGGTCAGAGTAACGTTGCATCCAAATCAACAGGCTGACATTAAGCAAAAATTCTCTCGTTGAATGAAATGACAAATCTTTAAAAGTCCCATCTTCTCACACTTCTTCCACCTATAACCAGACAGGCATAGCTCAGACAGCCACTCAAAAATTTGCAAAGGAAAAGCTAAAAGAAAGTAAACAAGTCTGAAAAATTTTGCTTGAACAAAATGGAGATTATGAATAACCTGAGGGAGCCTCATCAGTTCACGAACAGCCTTTTTTGGGGTCAGTTCATTATCTATGATCCACGCAACTGCTGTCAAAACAGGCATTTTAACATTATATTTCTGGGCTAATGCAATCACAGCTCCTGCAGTCGACACACCTTCTGCTACCTAAATTGGATATCACCACAGTACAAATAAAATAATAGTAATAATAATAAAAATAAAATTTAGATAAGACACATGCATCAATTGAACAAAAATGTCTGCAAGCACCTGATTCATGGAACAAAGTATATCTTCTAGCTTCTCTCCAGATCCAAGACGCATTCCAACTGTTTTATTTCTTGAAAGATTGACAAAACATGTAAGCATAATGTCTCCTGTTCCGGAAAGACCAGTAATTGTTTCTGGTTTGGCACCCATCTTCAAAAATCAAAATCAACTAGATATTATGAGAAAAAATAAATAAATAAACAGTTGTCACAGATAGTGAAGCAATAAATATAAACAAAAAAAAAAGTAGAAAACTCAGTTTTTGCATTCTTAATCCAAGTAGTGCCATCAAAAGAGAACCTAAGGCTTCCTAAAGTAAAGAGTAGATCATGCTTATTAACGAGCAATAAACAGGTAGAACACCTTTGTAGCAAGCCATCGGATCTCGGAACAACCCTGTGCAACAAGAGCTGCCATAGAATTATTGCCAAGACTCATTCCTTCCACAATTCCAGCTGCTATTGCAAGCACATTTTTCAATGCACCTGCAATTTCGACCCCTGTAACATCACTGGAGTTTATCAGAGGTTACAAACTGAGCACATTGATATGCATACTTAGAACTTAAATTTTTTGTTTTAAAGTTCCATACCTCAAACCACCTAACAATCGAACTGAAGAGACAAGCAGAGGCAAATATTGCAGTAGACAGGATATTTATAATTAGGTAGGTAAAAAAAAAGTGACTTCTTGGACTAGATAGAACAATTAGATTGCATCAATGCAAAATACGTAATAAATAAATTTGATTGCCTAGCTTTATAAGAATCATTTATCAAATCCCAATTTCTTTTTCAGCTCCTACATTATTCAGCAGCTGAATGAATGGCGTTTGTATTTGACTATTTCAGTAGGTTTCATGGATATGCTATACCTTGAACTGCTTATTCTTAAATGAGAAGAAGCTAGTAATTGTTGAGCAGCATTAGCCAATTTTTTGTCCTTAGATGCCACCACCATTGCTGTGAAAGCAAAAGGCCATCGGAAAACAAAACATTTAATGCCCCAGACAAATAATGAAAATGGAAGTGTAGTTTATGCAATGTGCTCAGGTCACCTGTTGGTAACTTATTCATCAATTCCAGTGCAAAAGAAGGTCCAGAGAGTGCAATAAAAGGCTGGCGAGGATTCTTCAATGCTTGGGGAATAATCTGAGACATCGTCCTCAATGGATATAGCTCTAAGCCCTTGCTAAGAGATATAAAAGGCAATCCAGGGTCTACAAACTCTGCAATTCCTTCAAGAAATGAAGAGCTGAACTGCATTAAAATTTCAAAGAGCCATAATTCAGAACGGCATAGCTATTGGTACTTAGTTCTGCAGTGAAAATTTGCCATGAGGCAAACGCAGAGAAAAGAATCAAAAGACCTGAACAGGCACCGCGTGGAGGCAGTAGTCTGCACCAAGTAAAGCAGTTTTAGGATCAGTGGTGGCAATGACGTTGTCTGGTAGCTTGTGCTCTGGGAAATATTTGCTGAAACCAGGAAATTAAGAAAAGCGGTTTGAGGTTATTACGCAATAACAATCTGCATATCTTTGTGTCTTAACAAGACATAAAATAAAGAATACCAATTAAAGTGGCTGTCGTTGATTGATTGACAAACTAAAGAATCACGTAGAAGCACGTGAACTTCCAAATCAGCCTTTCTATTAGCAACATGGGCAGCCATGGCAGTACCAAAGGATCCTCCTCCAAGCACCACCACCTACAAAATACAAAACCCAACAACCAAATGCGGGTTATTGGCTACCTAACTTCCAAAATTCAAATCTTTATTCCTTTTCTGATTCTGGGTTGCACCAAAAATGACAAATAATCATTTTAGAGAGACAGAAAGACCTTATTGGTGCGTTGGAGGACATCAGTCCTGTTCTTGGAGCGCCAAGAACGAGACCAACGGACAAGCTTCTCCCAGGCGACTCGAACCACCTTCCGCCGATCACGTGACCGATCAGGAGAACTAGTTTGTGAAAAGGAGTCGGTAGTATTTTCTCCATCCGGGAAATTCGGAGGAACGGTTGAAGCAGAGAAAGAAGTGAGAGTGATGAATGTCCTTCTAGGCGAGCAAAAGAGCGGATAGTTGCAGTTGAACAATGGTTGTACTTCTAGTAACGCCGCCATTTGTTAAAAAGTAGAGATTTTTTTGTTATGTCGGAAACAGAAAACTAGAATCTGATTGTCATATATTGTATAGTTTAAAATTTTATTGTATTGGCATCGTAGCGATGTCTGCCTCTTGCTCTCGTAGCAAGTTTCTTCCTCTTGCTCTCGAAGCAAGTTTTTGTACTTGATGTCATTCTGTCCTTAGTTGTGACTAGCACTATTTAGTAGTTATCTCTGTTCTCTCGGCCTATTTTCTCTAATGGCCACTTTGGACGACACAGATGCTATCACAATAAGATGTGAGAAGGTGACACTTGAGGAGGATGGAGAAGAGGGCTTGGTTCTGGATGATGAGGATCTCATTGACGAATCGAAGGACCTTTCACTGTGTCTCCTAGGTAAGGTCATCTCTAACAGATCCATAAATGTCGCAGCCTTTAAAGCTACCATGGCTGAGGCTTGGCAGCCAGAAAAAGGGATTGAGATTCGGGAGTTAGCACCAAAACTTTTTAGCTTCCAGTTTTTCCACGAACTTGACATGAGGATGGTGCTCGATGAAGGCCCATGGTCATTTGAGCAAAAGTTGCTGGTGTTGCGGAAAATAGAGATTGGAATCCACCCTGAAAATGCAGACATGTTCGAAGTAGATTTTTGGGTGCAATGTTATCATCTACCAGTTGGCTTTTGGACAGAGAGGATTGGGCGACATATAGGAAATTACCTTGGCTCCTTCCTGAAGATAGACCCGAAGAGCTTAGATGGTAATTGGAAATCATTCATGCGAATACGGGTTACTCTGGACATCAGAAAACCACTTCGAACCAATATGAAAATAAAGAAGCAACGTGGCGAATGGATATTGATCTCGTTTAAATACGAGAGACTTCCTAGTTTCTGTTTCCTCTGTGGTATCATTGGGCATAACGAGAAGTTCTGTCATAGGAGATTCGAAGTGGATTTGAAGACCCATGTCCTTGAGTACGGTGCTTTTCTTCGTGCTCCGATAAGGAAAATGGTCTCTTACTCCGGGGAGCGGTGGTTCAGGTCGAATATGGAAGCAACTAATCCAGATTTAGTCAATCCCGTTAATCACGGTAATGCAGCTGGCCAGTCAGATAATTCACAAAATCAGCAGAATGTTGCAGAAAATCCGGAGGTTAGAGCTTCTAATCTTAACAGCTCCTTAAACGTAGCTAATAATCGGATTTGTGGGGATACGAAGGATAGAGAAGCTGGGATTAACGTGCATGGTAAGGCACTTATGGCAACAAATAGGATGCTTCCACGTAGCAAAGACAAGGCTGTGTATTATGACACTCCAACATCTGCTCGCTTTATGGAAATGGACAATAAACGGCGTCGTGCAGAAGGTACTATATCACGTAATCAACCAACTCCTTCTTCCTGCGATTTTCAGGATAAAGGTCTCGGTGACTGCTTGATGTTAGAGGCGGGTCCTGTTGATCAGGCCTGCCTATCACCATGAATCTGCTAGCATGGAACTGCTGTGGTTTAGGCCGACCACAGTCAGTTTTAGAACTCCTTGAAATGGCCTCTTCTGTTCGCCCTTCCCTCATCTTTCTTATGGAAGCTAGAATCAAGCAAGTGCAGGTTGATAATATTAGTCGCCGTCTTAATTTCAAAGGAAAATTTCATGTTCCAGGTACTGGTTCAGGTGGAGGTCTGTGTCTTTTTTGGAGACAGGAGCTTGCTGTAGCTCTTCGATCCTATTCTAAATTTCATATTGATGTATTAATCACCCTGGAGTCCAAGCAAGTAATGAGATTCACAGGATTCTATGGCAACCCCCAACGAAGTCGTAGGCATTTATCTTGGGAATTACTACAGCAACTTTCTGCTGGAAATGGTTGGCCATGGGTAGTGATGGGGGATTTTAATGATCTGCTTTCTAGCTCTGAGAAAATGGGAGGCAATCCTCACCTAGCATCTAATATTAATGCATTCAGAGACACTGTTCAGGCATGTGGCCTGCATGATATGGGATATTATGGGTACCATTTTACCTGGAAAAGAGCCAGAGGAACACGAAATTGGATTCGTGAGAGGCTAGATAGAGGTTTGGCAACAGATGACTGGTTTAGTGGGTTTCCAGATTCACGAGTGGAGCACATGGCGACGATAAGCTCTGATCACATGGCATTAGTCTTGAAAATAAATGCTAGTTCTACCAGCTTTGCTTCTCGTTTTCACTTTGAGAATGCATGGCTGCTGGAACCGAGTTGCAAAGCTCTTATCAGTCAAAGTTGGTCTTCATCGACATCCCTTTCGGTGCCTCATCGTTTACAGCAGCTGGCTAGAGAGCTGGGTCCTTGGGGTCGTTCATTTAAAAGGAAATTTATGGATGATATCTGTGCTTGTAAGGAGGAGATGGAAGTTTTGAGACCAAGAACTGATGCTTCTTCGATTGCTCGGTTTAAACAGGCCAAGGAGAAGTTAGCGGGTTTATACTTCCAGAAAAACCAATATTGGCAGCAGAGGGCCAAAATACATTGGCTAAAGGATGGGGACATGAACACGAAATTCTTCCACTCTTTTGCTTCAACGAGAAAAAAGAAGAACATTATCCATCATTTGTACAATTCGGAGGATGTTAAATTGAAGTGGAACTCGGGCTTACAGGAGCACATCTTGGGATATTTTAATTCTGTTTTTCAATCCTCTAGAAATGATGATTTGGACTTTCTAAGCCATATTAAACCATGTGTCTCAGAAGCTCAGAACGAGAACCTTGTTAAGCCATTCGATGCAACAGAAGTTAAGGAGGCTCTTTTTTCTATGCACCCTGACAAGGCGCCAGGTCCAGACGATTTTAACCCAGGTTTTTTTCAGTCTCATTGGGATCTCATTGGTCCAGATGTTACTAGTTTTATTCTGCATGTTCTTCATGATAATATTATGCCTCCTTCACTTAATGAAACCATCATTGTTCTTATTCCAAAAATTACTAGGACAAAATGTATCACTGATTATAGACCGATTGCTTTATGTAATGTGGTTTACAAAATCTTGGCTAAAATGATAGCTAACAGGCTTAAAGTTATCATGGACGAGATTATATCCGAAAATCAAAGTGCTTTCATTCCTGGAAGGTCTATTACAGACAACGTCCTTCTTGCTTTTGAAGTTGGGCATTATCTTAAAAGACAAGTTACTGGATCGCATGGTTTCATTGCGTTAAAACTGGATATGGCGAAAGCTTATGACAAAATGGAATGGGCGTATCTA
The DNA here is from genome assembly GCA_037975025.1 of Excoecaria agallocha. Taxonomy (NCBI): domain Eukaryota; kingdom Viridiplantae; phylum Streptophyta; class Magnoliopsida; order Malpighiales; family Euphorbiaceae; genus Excoecaria; species Excoecaria agallocha. The sequence goes on along the minus strand of CM075813.1, from coordinate 42,209,354 downwards.
AGGGGCATTATGGCTAGAATGGGTTTCAACCAGAGATGGATCGAGATAGTGATGATGTGTATTTCTTCAGTATCATACCAGGTGTACTCGAGTGGTCATGTGATGGGTCCTGTTATACCCGAGAGAGGGTTAAGATAAGGGGATCCTCTCTCCCCTTATTTGTTTATTTTGGGTGCTCAAGGATTGTCAGCTGCTTTAATGGATCTGGAAAGCAGATCTCTAATCCATGGTTGCAAGATAGCTAGGCAGGCTCCTCCTATTAGCCACTTGTTTTTTGCAGATGATTCCTTTATTTTCTTCAGAGCCAATTTATGTGAAGCCGTTGCTATTAAAGATTGCCTTGCTTTATATGAAGGTGCCTCTGGTCAATCAGTGAATTTTCATAAATCATCTTTGGCTTTCAGTCAAGTGGTAGACCCGATTATGCGGAGGTTATTTTGTGATCTCTTGGGAGTTTCAGCTTCAGTTCAAACTAGCTCCTATCTTGGTATGCCGATATGGGTGGGTCACAATAAAACCCAGGTTTTCAACTATAAAAAGGATAAAATCTGGAAGGTCATTAATAACTGGAAAAACAAACTGCTATCATGGGGCGGAAGAGAGATTCTTATCAAGGCTGTTTTACAGTCTATCCCCACTTATATTATGAGTTTGTTCCTATTGCCTATGGGTTTCTGTGACTCTATACACAGATTGATCAACAGGTTTTGGTGGAAAGCAAATGGGGATCAATCGGGAGGAATCATTTGGATGAGCTGGGAGAGGCTTTGTTCACCGAAGAGCATGGGAGGTTTGGGATTTAGAAACATTCATGAGTTCAACATCGCTTTACTGGGAAAACAAATATGGCATCTTCTCAATAGACCTGATTCTCTTGTGGGTAGAGTTCTCAAAGCTAGATATTTCACACATGGCAATCTGCAGAGAGCTCAACTGGGTAGAAGGCCAAGCTTTATCTGGAGAAGTATCTTAGCAGCAAGAGACATGGTTTGCAGTAACATCAAATGGCGAGTAGGAAACGGAAATAGTTTAAGTATCTATGATGATGCTTGGTTGGTTGACCCTATTAACCCCAAAATTTCCTCATCTCCAGTGCCTTCCCTCCTTAATAAAAGAGTATCTGCACTGATTAATGAAGATAATAGTTGGAATGTCCCTCTTATTCAAGCTTGTTTTGATGTGATTGATGCTGCTAGGATTATTCAAGTCCCTCTTCCCCACATCAGATGTTCAGATTCGGTTTATTGGCCAACAGTATCTTTGGGAGTTTATTCTGTGAGGAGTGCATATAGAATAATCCATGGTCAGACTCGTCCATTGATGACCTTTGCTTTTTCTTGGTGCTCCATATGGAATTTATCGGTTCCTCTTAAACTACGTATTTTTCTTTGGAGATGCTTGGTTAATGTGCTTCCAACAAGAAGTAATCTTTTCAGAAGACGCACCACTGAGATATATGTGTGCCCTTTTTGCTCCCCCCTCGCCGAGGAAACGATACACCATGCTTTATTCTCTTGCTCTTATGCTCAATCGATTTGGAGGGCAAGCTCAATCGGATTGTGTTTTGACATCAATAGCCCAATTGATGTAATTATTGGCAGGTGGTTTTCTTCTTTGCATAGAGATGAAGTTCACCAGGCTATGTTTTTGACCTGGGCTATTTGGAATAGAAGAAATAATTATATTTGGAATCATCACCTTATGAGTATAGAAGCAGTGGTTCGTATGGCTAAGGTTGCATTTAATCAATGGGAGGTGGTCAGACAAAAAGATTTTGTCCTCAATGCTTCGTCTGCTAGTGTTGTGTTAGATATTTGGACCCCTCCTCCTGATGGTGTTATCAAATGTAATACAGATGCAGCTCTTTTTTGGTCAGATAATAGAGTTGGGTGTGGATGGATTTGCAGAGACTCTTCTGGAAAGTTTGTGTCAGCATATCATGGGCCTTTAAGTTGTTCCCTTGATCCTCTTTTGGCAGAGGCCATGACTGTCAAAGAAGCACTCAAATGGTTGAAATCAGAAGGTTTCACAAAGATTCAAGTTGAAATGGATTGTGCGGTGCTCTACCAAGCTTTGAACTGTAATTCGCTAATAGCTGCTCTTGGTTTTATTATTCAGGAATGTTTTGTTTTAAGTGGTTTGTTTCAAAGTTGTTCTTTTTCTTTGGTTAAAAGATCTGGTAATGATCTAGCTCATGTTTTAGCTAGGACCTCTGTTGCTTCTCAGGGAGTCAGATTTAATTCTCCTCCCCTTTGTATTCAACAGTTGCTTTAATAAAATGGTCCATTTTCTTCAAAAAAAAAGAATCTGATTGTCTGAAGAGAGAGGGAGAAGGATGATTAACCATTGGTGGGCATGGCGGTGGTGGCAGTAGACGCGAGCCTGATTCTTTCTATCCGAACCACCCGCCATCTTGTAGTTGTTTAGGGCCCAATGGGTTTATGGTATTAACCCATGGACCTCTATTGGGCCAGGTGTGTTTGGATCTGTATAAATTTTTTCTTTTCCTCCTTTGGAAAAAAAAAAAAGCAGCAGCAGCAGCCGCCGCCGCCGCCTATTCTTGTAATTCAATCCAGTACTTTCTAACATATTAAAAAAAAAATCAATTTTTTAGACAGAATTGTATTATTGGCTCAATCTAGGAAGAGACTTTTTTAATATTTTGATTGAGAATAGACTGTGATGTGATATATGTTTTAAGTTGTTAACAGGTGTATATAGTCCATTCATGTGATAATTGTGTCTAGTCTAAACAAATGTACATAGTTTATGATAAGAATCCCATAATTCAATATCCATTTTCAAAAAATATCATAGCAGTAAAGCTAGTTCTAATCAATGAAATATGTTATATTTGAATTTCCATTCTCTCATTTTCCTATAAAGAGAAATTAGTTTCCCAAATCCAATATTTAGAAAATGGAAAATGAAAAGGAAGGTAAGAAAAAGAGACAAGTTTTAAGAACCTTGGCATTAAATGTTATTACTTGCTAGCTTGGATGAGGTAGGAGACTTGACCAAACACGCAAAAGACACGCTATTAAGGCATATATGCCTGCTCCCTCTAACCATCTTCCTGAAGATCCCAATAAATTTTCTTCATTTTTCAGAAAACAATCGCCACCTCATATACCATAATATTGTCCTGTATTTATTATCTTTCGATTCTTTATATGTTGATGTCGTTCCTTTGATTTCTTGCTTCCAAGCTCCTCGTCTTCAACCACAAATTTCAAGGTAAAATTTGCATATCTTGAAGCAAATGGGGACCCTTCCTTTGGTGTAAAGTTTGAATCTTGATGTATTTTTGACAATGTTATGAGATGATTTCTGGGTTTTGAATGGTTAGGTGATTGAATGAGGAAAAGCAAAGGGAATGACAATAATGATAGCCATGGCCATGGCCAGCAAAGGAAGAAAAGTGGGAGAATATATGAGAATCCATTGGTGGCAAGCTGTTGCTGCCCTTGTTTTGTGGTTTCATCAATAGCTAAAAGGGTTAGAAGATACTTGTTTGTGAGCTGTTACCCTGTTGTGCAGTGCTTTGGTCTGGATGATTATAGGCATCAACATCACCATCATAGGCATTTTCATTGATTTGGTTTAATTGAATTCCAAAAGCAAGCAACTTTAATTGAAAATTTCTGGACAAAGACTGAAGATTTCATAGTTTGCTAAGAAAAAGGGGGGTTCTTTTATATAATTCAGTGATTGGGATTGGCCATTTATACCCTGTTGAATGTATATAATCTTCTTTATTTACATTTTGCTTTATTGAATTGAAAGTTCATGTCTTTCTTCTCCAATATATGTCTCCATTATTAGGCCTATTTTCATTTATGATAAATTTTCATTTGAGAAGTAAAAGCTATATTTTTCTTTTCTTGGTTCAGTTTGTGAATGAATTTAGAGGCTTGCTTAAGCAAGCAAGTTGCTCATCGAAAGTTCCATATAAAGGATGAGATGTTTAAAATTTGCAGAAAATCATGAAAATTTATATCTTCTAAAGAGCTGAGGCAGGAGTGAGTAACTAAGCTTTGAACAAAATCAAGATCATCCTTGCAGAAGTTAAATTAACTTCTTTTCTAACAATAAATGTAGCTTTTAACGGAGGAGTATAGAACTCAATGGCCTCTTCTAGCTATTTAATCTCAATGGGTATAGTTTCAAAAATAATCCAATGTGCTTTCAGCTTCTGCAATTCATCAAATCACACCTCAATTTCTGGACATCTGATGGTTTTAGGGGCTTCAGCATGAACATTTGAGCTCCTTCCTCTAGGCACCTGCACAAAGAGCCTTTAGAACAAGAAACTTATCAAAAGAAAATAACAAAAATTAGTTTCAAATGGCTTATTATTACTTGTTAATTCTAGTTGGAATGTTCTCTGATGACATTATTACAACTGGAACTTCCTTCATGATTGAGGATTCCTGTTTTCAGGGAACATTACATACATTCGTGTCAATGAAAACAAAAAGATTGAGCATAAGCTAATGTTAATTACATTTAATAAGAATTGGTAGAAACCTTAATTTTCTTGAGCAGCTCATAGCCAGTCATGCCTGGCATACAATAATCTGTGATTATCAAATTCACCTTTGAGACCTATATGAACAAAATATGGAATAAATAATATATTAATCCAATCAAACTTAAGTGAATTAATCATAAGATTTGTGTAGGAGTTGCTTGCATTGTTATCCAAGGAGTTTGTATGTTCATGATCTCCCAGTCCCAGATACTCCAGTGCCCTTAACCCATTCTCTGCTGTAGTGACTGCAACAAATGATGAATATGAATAAATACAAAAAATAATAAATTTATTATTGAATTAGTGTATGGAACTAACAAGAAAAAAAATGATCATGCACCTACAAGAACAAATTTCAGTACAAGAAAAGCAACAGAAAACTCGCTGAATTTATAATTGAACAACTGGATTTTTCCTCACAAATTTGTACAAGGAAATTAAAGAGAGATAGCTTAATGAATGATTACCTTTGCAAGAAGAGTTCTTGAGCAATTTTTCAACAAGTTTTCTGTCAATGAGATTATCATCCACAGCTAGTACATGTGGCTGATGATGATCTTCATAATCTCCCATTGACGAAAAACACCCACCACCACAATCCATATTCACATATAAATCTATATATATAATATTTAATGATATAGCAATAATATGAAGACCATGAACAGAAGAAGATGCCTGTACGTAACACAAGTTGGCAGTTGCAGGCAGCACTATATTATATCTATCTACACAATTTTTTTTAATATTACAAAATGTATAACTTGCTTTTAATTTCAAAATAAAAAAAAAAAAACTCTCACAGGAGATGCATGAACATAATATAGGCAGGAATTTATAGGGAGAAACCGCAAGAAAATGAAGAAGGTGGGTGAGAACATTAAAAAAAAAAAAAACTTATAATAAAAAGAAGTCTTAATTTAATAGACATATATATATATATATATATATCACAGATATTTCGTGATCCTTTCTCGGGTTTATATATGTTGATTTGATTCATTCTTATTTGTCAAATCATCCTTCTTCCTATTTATATATTTACACAGATCCTTTCTGCCATTTTTTTTTCATTTATTTACATTGCCAAAACTGACACATTATTTTACAGATTTTGGACCACACTGCAATTTTTTTTTTTTGAAATAAGATTGAGTTTTTTTTTTTTATAGTAGATTACTAGCTAATAACAGTCCGGTTACTGCGCTATCTATTTGATCAAACTTGGGTGAAGACGTTCTTCACAGCTGCTCGAGTACGGTCAAATCAGTGTAATATTAAATAAACGATTATAAGAGTAAAATTAGCTAAAAAAGAGAAATATCCGAAATATTTTACTTATTTATAAGATTTAGTTTCCTATTTGAGATGGATTCCTATCATCAACGGAAAATCCATTTAGGAAGGCATCTCGTCTAACCTGAAAACTAAGCTGAAATCTCCGAATATAAATTTTGTCTATTCTAGATAAATAAAAGTTTTTGTTCAGACATAATTCCGAAAATGATTTTGCATGAGTACTAGTTCGAATCCGAAGTGAACCAAGTAATCTGATAATCGGACTACTCGAGAGTTAGATCAGACAGTTCGATTATCACTCGTAATATATTATTATTATCCATTATTTTTATAAAAAAAATTAAAAACATATTTTAGCAACCTTATTAGCAACATAAATCTGGTATTTTTAAAATTTTGTTTATATTCTACATATATAGTTTTTATATTATTAATAAAAGTTTAATGTGCATTTAAGAAAAAAATAGTTGTGTCGTGAAGAAAACGTCTAAGTTTAGAATTCAAAGGAAATTACTTGAAGCATACATACAGCTCGACAGAATTTGATTAGAATCTTTATGGTTGTATTAGGATCTTAATATCAAGTCGTAATTCTTTCCAAAACCTTACAGAAAGTGTACTTGATTCAGAATATAAATGATGCTGATTTTTTAGGATATGAAATGATTTTTCACATTTCAGTAATATCCAATTTTGACCATAAATTAAATCTTTAATGCACAACTGGACAGATTTGCATGTTGGAAATGGGATTAATATTATTTTATTTTTCTTAGCCATATAATATTAATATGTATTGCTTTGATCTAATGACATTTCTATCTTTAATCAGTAAAAGTGAAGACTCGATTTCGAGTTCGTCCACGTTTCAGTCAGTGTGATTAGATAGTATGCCTCTTATAATTAAAAAAATCTTAATTACATGCATGGAGAGCTCCAAAGGATGGGCAACACTGTCCATTTCTATATTACATCCAATTTTTTTTTAATTATTATTTTTACTCTTTGAAGAAAGCAATTGAAAGACACTTTCCCCAATGCAGTTTAGCAGTTAAGCCCGTAACACCCATAAACAAGTGGACTGATGAGCTTAAGCAAGCATGACAAACTGCGTATTACCCATTGACTGCATAAATGGCAAGCCAATCTGCTTGAACAGATTTGCATGTGGCTTTTGTCTTCTCATACAACAATCTGATCTGAGCAAATTCAAAGAATCATTGGCTACAAATCTGTGCAAATTTTTTGATAGAATTTGATATTCTGTGACACAAAATGAAATGTAAGGGCCAGATTTTGCTAAAAATATAAGTTGTAAACGAATAAGGCAGCTTGAACGGATGATACGATTCAAAAAAATCAGTTTGAACATGTATGTTTTCAAATCCGAAATAAGAACTTGTAAGCAGTAAGCTACATCTGTTTTTTAGTGGTCCAATCACTACAAAAAAAATACAGAATAGCGATGAAAATTAGCGAGGACAATAAAATTTGTTGCTAAATGCACAATTTAGCGACAACATTGCGACGAAAAATGATTTTTGTCGCAAATATTGTTAGCTGTGAGTGGGAAAACAGATTTTGCGACGATTTAGCGAGCAATAATTTTTGTTGTAGCTAATTTTGGGCGCCAAATTTTTGGCGCAAAAAATAGAGACGACTTTGCGAGAAAAGACCCCTCGCTAAATCTTAATTCACGGCTAGAATGATAAATTAACCATCTAGCGAGGACTTAATCCTCGCTAATTTGGCGAGGAACAAATCCTCGCTAAATTAGCGAGGATAAAAGCCTCGCTAATGGGTAAATAGATTATCATTTGACATATTAACGATTTAGCGAGGACTTAATCCTCGCTAATTTTGCGAGGAACAAATCCTCGCTAAATTAGCGAGGACAATTTCCTCGCTAACAGCTTAATAGTTTAGCATTTGGTATATTAACCATTTAGCGAGGACTTAGTCCTCGCTAATTTTGCGAGGAACAGATCCTCGCTAAATTAGCGAGGACAATTCCCTCGCTAACAGCTTAATAGTTTAGCATTAGGTATATTAACCATTTAGCGAGGACTTAATCCTCGCTAATTTGGCGAGGAACAAATCCTCGCTAAATTAGCGAGGACAAAACCCTCGCTAATGGGTAAATAGATTATCATTTGACATATTAAAGATTTAGCGAGGACTTAATCCTCGCTAATTTTGCGAGGACTTAATCCTCGCTAATTTTGCGAGGAACAAATCCTCGCTAAATTAGCGAGGACAATTTCCTCGCTAACAGCTTAATAGTTTAGCATTTGGTATATTAACCATTTAGCGAGGACTTAATCCTCGCTAATTTTGCGAGGAACAGATCCTCGCTAAATTAGCGAGGACAATTCCCTCGCTAACAGATTAATAGTTTAGCATTTGGTATATCAACCATTTAGCGAGGACTTAATCCTCGCTAATTTTGCGAGGAACAAATCCTCGCTAAATTAGCGAGGACAATTCCCTCGCTAACGGCTTAATAGTTTAGCATTTGGTATATTAACCATTTAGCGAGGACTTAATCCTCGCTAATTTTGCGAGGAACAAATCCTCGCTAAATTAGCGAGGACAATTTCCTTGCTAACGGTTAAATAGTTTAGCATTTGATATATTAACCATTTAGCGAGGACATATCCCTCGCTATTCCCTCGCTGATTCTTAATTTTTGCGAGGTAAGTTTTGTAGCCAATCTCCTGAAATTCTATTTCCATATTAGCGGGAGATCAAAATTATTTTGGCGGTATTCCTAGTTTTATGGCTCTTTATACTTAAAACATTATTTGTCCCTCACTCTCTCTTTCTTTCTCAATTACTCCCATATCCCAAAATCGTGAAAACTAGAAAAACCTAAAGATGTCGTCGGATGCATACGAGAAAGTGAAAGGAGGAAGACTAATCTTTAAAGGCGGGAGCTTAGCAACCACCAGCAAATCCATCGACAAGAAGAAGAAGAAGAAAAAGAACCAGAACGGTGAGGTTGGGCAGGGTGATGCCCACCTTTCGTCCGCCGGAAGCATCGAAACTGGCGGAAACAGTGGCAGTGCCGGCGAGGGTTTATAAGCTACTGTAAATGATTCAATCTTTCAGGTTCGTTACTTTAATTTAGGGTTTATAAGCTTTTGTAGTTGCTAAAGCTAATATTAGTATTTCAATGGTTTATTAATTTCTATTTCGAATGGCTGTGTGGTTTGTTGCATTGGTTGAAGGGTTTTTCTCGTGTTCAATCTTGGGAAAGCATAAAAGATGCAAGCATACTATCACTAGGATGCTCATAGGTTTTCTACCGTAATCTGTTTTCTTTTTTCAGATTTACAGAGAAAGATTGGATAATGGAACCATTGTTGCCATACGGTCTCTGACTTTGTTTTGGTTCCCATAAGAAATAAATTATGGTATTTCATTTTTTTAACTGTTCTATGCTATTATAACCTATTTAACAGTTTGTTGTATTTTCTTTTTTTACAGTCATAGAACAAACATGGAGGATGACGTTTATAACTTTGGGTTTATTCTTCCTGAATCACTCGTTGGTCCTATAGTTACTGAGATTAAAGGGAATGGTAATAATGGAAACACGAGGACATTGGCTATGGTATTGAGGAGTGAGAGAGAGCTTTTGAGTGCCAATAAGGAGCTGGAGATGGAGATTGCTGAGCTGAAAATGGTGCTTGAAGGGAAAAACAGAGAAGTGAGTTGGAATTTTTTATATATTACAAAAGAATTAGTTAGGGGTTTTAGATTTAATTCATTTTTGGAAAGCTGAAGACTTGACAATCTTGTTGCTTTTTGGAAATTAATTGAATTATTTGTTGTTAATGGGTTTTTTTCTGGTGAAAGTTTTTCCAGTTGTCTTACTACATTCTTCTTTGGTTGGGTGAAAATTGGGATTTTTATTAATTGCTGACACTTGTCGTATTGTAAGTGCAGGTTGAGAAGTTGAAAGATTTGTGTTTGAAGCAAAGGGAAGAGATCAAGGCACTAAAAGATGCTATTCTTTTTCCTGATGTGATGAATTCTCAGCTTGAAGAGCTAGTAGAGAAGCAATGGAAACTAATGGTATATGTGTACCAATTGAAGTGTAGTAAGAATGCCTTTGCCGGTTTAAATATCTCCATTAACCTCCTTACTTTAGTGTGCCATATTTTGGCAATTTTGTTTCTATGGTTCAATATTCATACATTCATTACCAAGTAATTATCTTGTTATCTTCATTAATTTTTTCTAATATAATAATAATGCTGGGCTGTAATTAACTCGCTGTTATTATTGCCATTTATAGAACCCCACCTCGTATCTTAGAAGTTCATTTTCCAGAAGAACCATTCCTGCAGGTTGCTTTAGCACTCACATATGAAATCAACCGTGGGTTTGCAGTCTTATGTAATATTGCATCTGGAAAAGATTTGAAGAAGTTCCTCATTGTATGTTCCTTATTTATTTAGTTTGCTTTGTTTCTTGAGGCTCAATATGTTATTCCTTCCATGTTTTAATTTTGCATCTGTTATCTTTGGTTGCTGCAAATTTTGCAAAAAATTTTTATATTAGACAATTTTTATATTAGACAATTGGTATATTAGGCAATTGGTATATTAGACAATTAATATACCTAAGGAAACGGAATTTGTTACTGGTCTCAATTGTTCCATACTAATTCCAAATTCAATTAGTCAATATTTTTTTTTTGTTTCATTCAGCCTGCTGGTAACTTATTTGTTTTCTAAATAGCGAGCATTATCATTATGAAAAACAATAATAATTTGTGTTTTCTGGTGTTCAAGCTTCGGTTCACTTGTTGAATAATTATTGGAATTCAAGCTTCTCTCAAGTATTTACAAATGTTGAGTTCATTTGAATTTTATGCTATTTATGTAATGGCTACAGGTTGCTTTGGATATTGATCACTGTAACAAATAATTAATCAACTATGTTTCCATAGGTTTACAGAATTTGGTGGTCCAATCTACGAACGTCTGCTGTTGCTCTGTTTATTTGGAAAGGAGGATCTTTTGTTTATTATTATATGGTTAGTCTACTTAATTTCTAGCAGAATAAAATGCTTTTTACTTTAGCATAATAATTAGCCTTCAAACCAAAAGCTAAAGCAATCTAATCTCCCTTGTGCTCTTCTTGAATTTTAAGTGAACAGGCTTCGAATCTTGTAAAGCTTTAAATTTACTTTCCAGGTGTGCTAGCATGCAAAAAATCTTTCATAAATTCAAAACAGTTCATTTTCAAAAACAATAAGGATTTACCGAGCCTTGTTTCTTACTAAATCAAGTGCTGTTTAAGGATCAGTAATTGATGATTCTAACTTCTGCTTCATTGTATAGATAATCTGCTTCTTACTTTGTATTTATTGCATATCATGCTGTGGATTCTTTTATGGCTGTTCCAGACTTTTGGATGTAAACATCGTTGGTTATCTATGAATTTTCTTTAACTTGCAGATTTAGACTTTTGGATTTGCTTTTGGAAGATTATCTTATGTCTTGGTATGAGTATAAAATATTCATCATAAAAAAAAGGATTGAGAGAGAATATTTCAGCCTTGCTTTTGATACGGTTTATTTCTGATTTCTTGCTTTATATGCGAACACAGAATCTCTTATATATCAATGTTTAGTTTCTACGGTTTTCAACCAAATTAATAAGATTGGTTTTTAAAGTGACCTTTTCTCCTTCTTTGTTGGTCTATTTTGCAGTATCTTTGCTGGAATTTTGGTAAGACCCATGTATATCATTGCTATTTTTATCTAGACAGAAGTTATAGATTTAATGTGTGTATTTCTGCTGTCATTTCTAGTAATATACATGCATGCATTTGCACATCTATGTACAATAAACTTGTTCAAGTATTGTTTGTCAGAATTGAATCTCATATACTATCTGATTACTATCATTCTTTGGAATATAGGTTTTTTCTAATGTTATCAAAGACTATATGTTCGGCAGTTATTTTGGAAATGCCTTCTTTGAACATGTCCCCCATGGTTCTCCTCAAGTGCAAAGAAACTAATTAAAAGAATTCTGGATCCTAATCCTTTGACGGTATGCTTCCTTCTTCCACCTCCTCATTTTTATACATAAATATCTTTCAATATCTGGAAACAATGCACCATAGCCGTGGACATCTGTAAACCATAATACTTACTACGTGTATTATTTGATTCTTTTTATCTTTAATGCTGTTTTTTAATTTTCAAGTTTGTGAGCTTTAAGCTTGTTTTTACATGGGTTAGAAGCCGATATTTATGTTCTACTTTGAGGATATCTTGATTCAAAGAAGCAATTCATACTCTTATTTGACATATAGATTTGTGGGTCCTTTTCTTTTCATTTGTATTTAATGGCGCTGAATGATTTTCAGGTAATTGTTGTATTTGTAATCAATATGAAAATGTTCATATGTCATTGTTCTTGACCTGTGATTATCCCAAACTTAATTGCTTGTGCTGTAGTTTGAATTTGAAGTCTGGGATAAAGTAGGCTATAGAGAAATTGAGGAACGTCACCATACAAAGGTGATGTAAAGAATGTCTTGAAAGGTGCAACTGGCTTATGCGCATTTATAGTCAGAATTTTTGTCTTTGCATTACCTCTAGAGTATAGGAGACTCATCTATATATGAAGTATATAGGTCATATTTTGCTTCTTTATTATTACTATTGTATTTAGTCATCTATATATAGGACATATTTTACTTCTTTTTTGTATTTAGTCAAGTTATGCAAACACTGATCAGATGTTCAAGATCAACAATTGGAAGATCAAGTTCTAATAATGACACTGGATGGAGTTCTTCGTTATCTGCAATCAATCACTACACAACTATAGGAACTAAAAGCAACTGGCATTTTATGAGCTATTTATGATTTTTAATTGTTACTGTTATATATGGATGTATTATTTTGGATATATTATTAGCAATGCTATACACTTGTAAATAACAATTTATTCATTAATATATATATGTTTTTATATTAAATATTGAGTGAATATAAATTTATTATTTTATTATTTAAATAATAAAATTTTCATATTAAATTAAGAAAACATAAAATTTCATATCAACATTTAGTAAGGATAAATCTCATGCTAAATTTAGCAAGAACAATATTTGTCAAAAAATGCATGTTAAAATTTAGCAAGGAACTTGTCCTAGCTAAAATTTAGCGACAATTTAGTCCTCGCTAAATTAATCCTCGCAAAACTTAGCGAGGACTTTAATACTCGCTAAAGTTAGCGAGGACTTTAATCCTCGCTAAAGTTAGCGAGGACTTTAATCCTCGCTAAAGTTAGCGAGGACTAAATCCTCGCAGAACTTAGCGAGGACTTTAATCCTCGCTAAAGTTAGCGAGGACTAAATCCTCGCTAAAGTTAGCGAGGACTAAAATCCTCGCAAAAGATAGCGAGGACTAAAATTCTCGCTAAAATTAGCTAGGATGACTTTTGTGACAAAATTTTTGTCCTCGCTAAATCCTCGCTAAACTAATTTAGCGACGAAAAATCATCATTTAGCGAGGAATTTTGTCCTCGCTATTTTGCGTTTTTCTTGTAGTGAATAGATCAATGGTATCATTTGATTCCTGCCTTAGGAATGGATGATGTGACTGGTCCACCAGAAGTCATAAATGGGATCCCCTTAAATGTTGCCACACCCTTGTCATCAGTGAAAAGATTCTGCACCCATCAAACACGCACCATCAATACTATATATATTCAGAGCACTCATCCAACGAACTAAACCAAATAGCAATAATTGCACAAGTTATGACCATAACAGAATTGGTCCAGTATGACAAGCAACCCCTTCACCTCACCCATCAAGACCTAGAGTAATTTTCTTCAATGACCTCTAATTCAAGTCCTAACACAGTTTGGTTATTCAACTTTATTTTGTAACAAAACCAATTTTGGATATTAATGCTGCAAATACCAATTTTGGAGAAAGCCTGAAGTGTTTCTTTGTAGATGGTGCTAATAGTACTATATGAACACTATCTGACAGTCAAAAAGTGCAGAGCACAGGAGAGGACTTAGCTTTGACAATTTCGGATTAAGAAACTACCATGATGCTAGATGACACATTACTATTCCTCTTTCTCCTCCTAACTGTAGGTCTCACTTTATGCCAAGCAATAACCCATGACTTGCAAGTTGCCGCTGAAATTTTTTAGCATTTTGTCATATCTACTAGGAAGGAAATATGCCGACATGAGTCCTTAAATTTAACAGCTGACATGCATCATGAAAGTCACAGTGCCTTATTAATTGGTAGTTATCAGCAGTGGACCATAATAAATGAGAAGTGATTAAATGATTCATTCAGCTTGATTTCTCCGCAATGTGATCATAATAAATGAGAAGTGATTAAATATTTGAGAGAATGAGCCCAAGTTATGGAGATATTCATTAGATTTGGACATAAATGACTCGAGAACAAGTATATATGCATGTTTCTTCTACTAATCCCCTGAAATTTTAGTTGTTTAGATTGTCTTCAAACTTTCATGTCGGCAAAATCAAGTCCTTGTTAGCTAGAGTAGATAAATTGTTTGTTAGCAAGATGAAATCAAAATCAAAAGTAAGGACAAATCCATGACTTGACTTTAGTAGGGCAATTTCGTTCATAAAACATATGTGAGTAAGGTAGTGGTGGCAACGAAAGAAAAAGAACAGGGACTCAATGAAACTTATGGGGAACAATGAGGCCACTTAGATTTGTTCCTGATTGAAAGGTTGATTTTGACCTAGTGAAGACTGGAGGATTAATTTGAAACAAAATAAAAGCTGAATGGCTTAATTTTAATAAAATAAAGCTGAAAGTATTAATGTAACACAAATTTACTGGCCAAATAGACAAAACTAGTCGTAGGAATAAAAAATGCATTCTTCCTAAAAAAAAACAATTAACTATGAACCTCTTACCGGTGTTATTTTCTCCAACTGCTTCTTTTTTGGATTTAGGACATCTTCTGGCTTACCATCAATCCTGCATGAAAAGAGTAAAATTTATATGTTAAAGAAACTAGCGTTAGTGGAAAAGCACCGGCTCAAAGCAACATAGAAGTAAGAAAATTTAATAATAATGCTCTTGGTTAAAGCACAGATCATAATTGGGACCAAACTTTGCACACAAACAATTTAATAGAAGCAAGCTTTCGTACTCCCTATTACTAGTTCTCTAGTCTAGCACTTTCACAGAACCTAATTGCAAATATAATGCACTATTCCTTCTGATACGCCAGACAAGACTACAAGAGGATTCTTTATCAGGTAAAAATGGATTCGAAAATGTTGGAGCCCAGCTACTCCAAGATGTAGGCAATAACACAATGACAATAACTGGCAATATTGCAACACATCATAAAATGGTTTTACGCGCCAACAAATATATATACAAGCAAAGGGAAAATTTGCAATGATTCAGACTGGTGAGATGGAAGACAAAATATGCATGCTTTGCCAAAGGTAGCAGCTAATTAGTAATCAACTACCCATTAGCATGCTATACAATACATTGCCCTTCAGAAATGTTTCAGGAACTAATCATTCAAACTACTACAACATGCTCACCCATCAAATGAGACACGTTCTCCAATTTTAGCACCCTCTGCAGGGAGCAAAGGCTCTACGATAGAGTGATCCTCCTTAGAAGCACACAGGACCTGCAAATTAGGACTCATAAATACGCATATGCGACTTCAATACCTTTTACATGAAAAAACACCTGTAGCATTATAAAGTAAATCAATGCGATCTTCAACCAGCACAGCCAATGAGAAATGAGATCTTCAAATCATGATTACCCGGTATGATATACCTACCTGCATCCCACGTATTGCAACACACATTCCAAACATGGTATGTATGCAATCCAAAATGTGAAAACTAGCGTTCCCAATTTTAACTGCTAAATCATAGACCTGATTGTTACCTTTTAATTAACATTTTTTTTCCTTTTATTGTCTGCTTGAGTTTTAAAAGTGAAATAAGGAGTTTCCTAGTAAAGTTAAAATTCTAATTACGAAGTTGTTGACGGCTGGCTGTTCTTTATAGGAAATAGGAGTATTTTTATTTTAGGTAGATGAATACTATGTAGGAATAAATATTTTATGTGAAATATGGTGTAGATTTATTAACTCTCCAAAATTTAAAATTCTATCAACCTAATTACTATGGTTTGAACTTTTTGCATAGGGATCCAGTCCTAAGCAAATTTCATTCCTAAATAGCAAACCATTTAAGCCTGCTCCTCTGTACCGCCTACCACATACCTGTACTCATGCCAAGTACTGAAACATACCCATTCCCAAGTAACTACACTTCAGATGCTGAGATGAAGATCAGCCATAACTGTGACCCTAGAGAAGAATAAAGCAACAAGAAAATGACCATGTTCAAAATAATTATGCTTCTCAAGAAGAACAGCGCAACTTAATTGTGATACTATGACTTTGATACTTTTGTAAGAGATGTACAATCCTTATGCACATACAAAATATAATCCATTGCCTGCAAAGCATAGTTCAATTATGCTATAAGCTTTTCTAAGAATAGAAAGTATCAGTATTTGATCCATACAACAAAGCAAGTTCAAGAAAATTACCAGTCCCTCTGACATCACATCCCGTAGCTTTCCAGGCTTTACATTCGTAATTAGCACAACCAGACGATTCTTCATAAAAAATGAAAACACCAAAGAGCATTACCTACTAGGCTTCAGAGCTCAATAAATCTACAGGAATAAATAGGTGAATATTTTCAGCAATTATGTTCATTATCATACCATCAACTCATCTGGAGTGCAAAACTTAGCCAAACCACTAACCACCTGCCTCACTTTTGCCTCCCCAACATCTATCTCCTCAACCAATAAACTGACTAACAATTAAAAGTAACAATGTAATCGATATTTCTAATTCAACGGCAAAACTTTGGACACTTCAAAACTTTAAACTACTCAACCAAGACACATTCATGGAACAATTTTTCCAATGAATATAATAAACTATTGGAGGACATGATAAGGAGTTGTAAGCTTACCTATCAGCCGATGGATGTTTCCATGCTTTACGGACAAGGCCAACTTGTATGTTCAGCAAACTAACACTTAGTTCTTTTTCTTTGTTAGCAGTTTCTGTTTCTGGTGTTTTCTTTTTCTCTGGCACAGGTTCCTTCCTTTCTGAAACCTTTTTCTTCAAGGTTACAAAAATAAACATAAGCTGTTAGTATGCTAGACATGCAACAACAAACTATTCCTAGCATTATTTTGTCAAAGCTTGACATAAACACCTGCAACTGCACAAAAATTTAATGCTGTCTGACAAATAGTAAAAAGAAAAAGAATAGCAAATCATTTAATGTGTCTGTGTGTATTTTCAAATTTTGAATTTATAGATGTTTTATTTCTTCTTCTTCTTCTTCTTCTTTTTTTTTTTTTTTTTTTGAGAATAGCACCAGCTTTTTCATTGAGATGAACCAGTAAATGGTAATGCAGCAATGATGATTGAAAGGGCTTACCCCAGCAACATTTTTCTTTTTATTCTGCTCTGTTGCAGACTTTTCTTTTGCATTCGAGTCCTCCACCTTAGGTGTGCTTCTCATATGCTGGAACTAAGTCAGTAAAAAATAATAATATCTCAAGCAAAAGCATTTTAACAAGGGGGCTTTTCCTATCCAACAGGGCACAGGTGCAAAAATGGAATGATTGAATTGAAGAGGTTACATAATTTATATATTTTGTGCAAGAAAAAAGAGGATATTTGAACCACAAGCATCACTATTTCCAATTGATATGTGATCAAATACCATAGAGAACATGATTTTTTGTTTCCCCAAAATTTACTCATATATGCACAAAAGTGAAAAAGCAACGATGTCTATGGTAAAACAAGATATCATGTTAATTAAGAACCCCCCTAATGACTCTTCAAACCCTCAAAATCCTCCTCGTCTTAGCTTGCAATGGTGACTAGGTACATGAAACTATTAAACACAAATTAATCATGTCAAATCTCACCTCAAATGCAGGCTTCTCAAGTGTTATCTTTTCAAATAGATCTGCAGACACTTCCTTGTGCTGTAACATCAAACAAAAACAGAGAACTTTCCTCAATAGTGAACGAGTGATACAGAGTGAAAACAATGAGACATATCTTTTGGGCAGTTTAGCTGGTAGCTCAAACTAAAAATAATAAGGAAAATGCAATTTACTCTTGTGAAGCTCCCCCAGGCTGCTAACTGCAAATATGCAGGTTTGGAATCTGGGAGAAATTTTGAGAAAAAGTGGGTTCCATTGAGATCTTTGACTGTTAATTGATCTCCATTTTAACCATACATGGAAGGAAAACTGTTCTCTTAGAGATATAACTGCAACCTAGCTTGTCGACTGAATATGATCTCCCGTGTAATGGTGATTGCGATTAGATATGATTCTACTACATGGTAGAGATATTTTTACAGTGATGTCAAGTGAGTACAAGTATATTTTACTTAAGTGCAAAGCACAAAGCTTGCAAACATATAAAACTCAACCAGATGACTTTAGCTGCATTGAGAATCGGACCAGTACCAACAATGGCAGATATAATCAAGTTAAACTGACCACCAACGTCCTCATAGCTAGATTTCATGTTTGAAGCAAGGGAGTTCATAGGTCAGCATGAGATTATAACACAGTAACCAATGATATAAACCCTTTAAATTTACCAACAAATTCTACCAAAATATGGGAACATAAATAAAAAGAATGGTACATAACCTGAATGTAATCCATCCATCTCAGTACATGTGTCAACTTGTCCCTCTCTGAGTTTGAAAGGCCAATCTGACATAAAGTGACCACTCAAATTTCATCAGAATTTCAAACACGTACCAACAATAGTACAATAAGTTCTTGCATTGAAGAGGGAAAACAGGAAATTTTCCTTTTCTTTTGTGAGCCTCTCAACCTCTGAATTCCAAGAGTTATTTAACAAAATCGGAACTACTAACCACCCTCTCTCTTTCAGCTTTAATGGAAACAGAACTACTTAAAAATAAAATAATAAAATGAAATGAAAAACCTTACACGCAAATTAATTTTAAGCAATGCCCAGAGGATACACAGGATTCATGAAATAATTTTAGTCCTACAGCTTAGCTATAGCAGCCCTAATGTAATGATGTTTGAATAAAATTTCTACCAACAAAGTGACGTAAACTTAAATAAAAGTCACAAGAAAAAAAAGATATCTTTGAGGTAACTGAAAAGTGTATGTGTGGCAGTGAATTTCTTATTAAAATAACTAGAACACATACCACAGACGAATGTATTACTGAAAACACAACAAGATCGACTTCTGAAGATGTAATTCCATTGCTCAAGATGACAGACTTCTGAGCCAAGTCTTGATTTAGTTTATTGAGAGCATCAAAGCATGCATGTGCATCTTGCGGAAAACTCTCTGCAAACCCTATCCATTTCAACACCTACAGCCAATAAGTCAACTTGAGATCAAGGCAAGAGCAAGCCAAATAATAAGAGAAAGAAATCAGCAATGGCACAGGCAGCTTTGAAGTGGTATCACACTCATAGGAAAAGCAATGGAACTTACCTCATCATTTTCTTTCTCCGGTGACCAATTTCCTGAAGACTTGACAATGTTTGTGTACAGGCTGTTAATATCATTCTCCACACTGATACCAGAAAAAGTTCCCTGCATGAATCATTTCTAACTCAGCAACAACCTCAAGTTTCAATTAACCACACAAAGAACCAGGTCAGAAGAAATTCCAAATTCCACAAATTTCATGCCAAGATATCCAATTAAGATCAATATTTATAAGCAAGTCCAATTGCCTTTAGTAGATACATGGTGCAAAAACCTTTAATTAACGGGAAAAATGACCCAATGCAACCAAAACAAATCATTAAGGATGTGCAAAACTCCAGTTTTCCTATTTCAAATTCATGTTTCAAGATAAATAAATAAAAAACACACACATATATATAACCAAATTCAAAACATTAAAACAAAATCCTAGCTATTTATCCATTTCAACATAGAAAGTTCTATGTGATGCTAAAGCCACGCCTCAACTAAAACCGTTGCTCTTTGTTATCCAACACATAAATTACGCCACAGACAAACACACTGAGTAGCAAAGACAGCATGATGCGCAAGGCGCCTCTATGATTTTTTTACCCCTAAAACTGACATAGTTTCGAAATGAAAGATAAAGGAATAAGCTCCAAAAACATTACTTTCCGAAGCAAATCATAATCTAGCATGTTAGAGAATTATAAGGCTTTGAGAATCAACTATTATTACTATCCACCAAAGGATCATAACTGAAGAACACACAGCTAAAAAACTCAAGAGACAGTAAGAATGTATACGGAATTTGGAGTTTGAAGGAAATGATGAGTTTACAGGATCCAAAGAAAGACGCTTGCCGAGAGCTGAAGCTATTAGTTGGTTTCTGCTTGCAGTAGCAGCTGCCATTAGGTCCCTAAATTGGTAAATTGGTATTCTTGTGTCCTCCTCCGATTAGTTTCCAGGCTTGATTCTCAAAGACTAGCTACCATTGACAAAAAGCAAACAGCTTTGATAGGGGTTTTTGTTAAGAGGAAATTACATAGAGTACAACTTTTTTAACTTTAATTTTTAAAAATACCATCATCAATTTTTAAGTTTTAAAAATATTATTTTTTAAATTTATATTTTTAAAAATATCACTTTTATTTTTAACTCTATTTCAAAAATTTGATTTCAACCTAGGGATATAATTTTCTTCTAATCTCTGTCTCTTCTATTTCTCGATACTTCTTCTCTATTTATTTCGCTTTTGCCTTTGTTTCTCTAGCTTAATGCATGTCCTTATCGGCCAATTACTCTGCTAGGGCAAAATTGAAGCCCGATTCTGTTGTTTTCCAGCGAAATTCTACCTACCCAACTCGTTAATTTCCCTAAATATTTAGAGTTTCTCTTCTAATTTCAAGGTGGAAATGCTGCGGATCATGACCTAGGGTTCGTGAAGTACTAACTTTACCTTCAATTGCATGAAGATTTGGTGTTGCCTGTGCTTCACTGTCGAAGATGAAGAGCCACCATTGAAAGACAGTAACTTCGGGAATAAAGGCATGAGAGAGGGCGTTTTTGAGAATGAGAGCAATCCAGAGGGCAACATTGGAAATAACGTTGAGAATTCTGAGGAAGTTGCTGCCACGAGATTAGCACTTGCATTGAATGATAATGGGCGGGGGCGCGACAATCACGACTCCTTGAGATTGTTCGAAGAGATGATTAGAGCGATGCGCAGTGGTGGAGCTAATTGAAAACGGTGGATGCCACCCATTTCTGTTTTTTGCTTCACACTCTATCTAAGTATGGATATATTAAGGTTGCATCGGAGATTTTTAATAAGAGGAAGTTTAGATTCCCGCCTAGTGTCAGAATGTACACTGTTTTGATATATGGGTGGTGCAGGATTGGTAGAATTGATATGGCAGAGAGGTTTTTGAGGGAGATGAGTGAGTTAGGGATTGAGCCTAATGTTGTTACGTACAATGTGTTGTTAAATGGGATTTGCAGGAGGGCTAGGTTGCACCCTGAGGGTAGATTTGAGAGGACTATAAGATTGGCTGATAACTTGTTCGACGAAATGTCCCAGAGAGGGATTGAGCCGGATATCACGAGTTTTTCTATATTGCTTCATGTGTATAGTAGGGCTCATAAGCCTCAGTTAACACTTTGATAAATTGAAGCTGATGAAGGAGAGGGGAATTTGCCCGAGTGTGGCCACTTATACATCGGTAGTGAAGTGTCTTTGCTCTTGTGGGAGGGTTGAGGAAGCTGAGAAGTTGCTCGCTGAGATGGTTAAAGATGGGGTCTTTCCCAATGCAACTACTTATCATTGTTTTTTCAAAGAGTATAGGGGAAGGAAGGATGCAGAGAGTGCTTTGAAGTTGTATAGGAAAATGAGGGAGAATGATCTCTGTGCTTTGAGCATCCACACGTATAATATATTGCTGGGTATGTTTATGAAGTTAAACCTCATGGATATTGTGAATGAGATATGGAAGGATTTAAGCAGTAGCGGTTTAGGGCCTGATTTGGATGCATATACATTGTTGATTCATAGGTTATGTGAGAAACAGAAATGGAAAGAGGCATATACATTCCTTGCTTGCATGCTTTCCATTTTCAAATATTGATGGATTTGTTAATACAATATATATATATATACATACAACAACATATTTAAGTGAATTTGTTAATCATTAATCGGGGATGCTTATGGACTGCTAGCCAATTTATTGAATTGAGTACAATTGTTATATTTGCCTCAAGAAATTTTTTAAAATTGACTAAGTTTTAACCATTAAATTTTTATTTTTGTGCTCTAAAATTGCACATGTTGTGCTTTAATTTATTGAATTTAATTCTCTAAATTTAATGCAGGAATTACATAAATAAAATTTTAATTTTATTTCTTAATTATCAACAATAACATAAGAATACAACAATAACATAAGAATATAAGATGCTTTAATCATACTATATGTTTATGAAAAATAAAGATGGATCAAAATAAATTGCTGAGCTGTTTCTTTTTATGAATGATAATCAAAATTAATTTTTTTTATTTTGGTATACCATCGGTATACCAGGTATACCAAAATTCAGAATACCATTTTCAATTCTGGATTTTGGTATACCACTGGTATACTAGGTATACCATTGGTATACCAAAATCCAGAATTGAGATTGACTATCTGGATTTTGGTATACCATCGGTATACCTGGTATACCGACGGTATACCAAAATACAGAATTGAGATTGACAATTTGGATTTTGGTATACATCGGTATACCTGGTATACCGGCGGTATACCAAAATCCAGAATTGAGATTGGCAGTCTGCATTCTAAGGTATACCAACGGTATACCAGGTATACCATTGATATACCACCTGGTAGATCCAGTATACCAATGGTATACTTGGTATATCATGGTATACCATCTGTTATACATGATATAACACATGGTTCATCCGATATACCAATGGTATACCATTCGTTTGGTATACATGGTATGTCATGGTATACCTGGTATACCATGTAGTATACTAACTTCCATAATGAATTATGTTTTTATTTCTTTTTGTTGACCATATGTCAATATAAAAGTGTGAATTAGAAATTAGATTAATCGAATTTCTCCAAATAAAGTTATAGCGAATATGATATTTATTATCTTGTCACTATCTTTGGAGTTTGGCCCCTCGAAAAAACTTATTTATTTATTCTTTGTAGTATATGGTATGTAATATTTATTCTCCAAAGCCAGAGAATTGGAAGAAGGAAATTCACACAAGATTGCTTAAGCTTTTGAGCAAAATTCAAAAAACATTACATACCAAATTGTTCCATTACAACCTCATATCAGTTTAAAAACTAATTAAAGATGTGGCCAACTGTGATATGGACCACATATCGTGTACTAGTGATTATTATTTCAACAGACGACGTTCCACAACTTGCATAAAAGCAAAAGACAGTTGCATTGCAGAAGATCTGCTGAGGGTGAGTTTAGAGCAACTATTAAGTTTCTTCATTGTGATCTGAAGGTCATAAAAACCATCAAACAGCCTCCTTGCGCAGCAAGGGATCCAGGCTAATGAAAGAACAAGCTTAGTGCACCTGGCCACTCTTATTGAGAACAGTTGAACAGATTAATTTCTCACTCCACAGACACATGCTCTTGGTCTGGCCTCAGTGATTCATCCTATGGGAAAAAGATAAAAATGAATTTTGAAGTCCAATCATTATATATATGTCAAGCAACAATCCCAATATTTTATAAGGCCAATAAAGCCGCAACTGCAATAAGAAAGGAACTAAGATGCAGTATCGGTGAAAAGAAGGCCGCTATAGCCAACGGAGCTCCGATGATGGATATACTTTCTCATATGATTTTGGCCACTGATGTTTCAGGAAAACATATGCCGGAAGCTGAGATCGCTGACAAAATTATGGGTCTGTTATTTGCAGGATACAGTACGGTGGCTACTGCTAACCTCAGGGCTCAGAATCCATAATAGAGTTAAAAGAAAACAGAAAACTAAGGCATGCAACAGTACAAAATAATGGGAATTGGAGTAATCGCCCCAGTACAAAATAAAGATATCATCCCACAAGAAATCCATCGATTCATTAAGAAATTTATAAAGGGCTTTAGTTGAGAAAAAAAAAAGTAAAACCCTACCCGTGAAGGGACGATCGACATTGTGGGAGAGGAGTAGAGCGTTAGGGTTTGGGTTTGGGTTGAACTAGACAAGAATGAGGTCGCGGGAGGAGACAGAGGCATAATCTGTTAACGGAAGATTAAGAAAGGGAAATTGGAGAAGGGAGACATTGACGGTGGCGTTTCCAGTAATGGAAGAGATGTTCTTCTGTGACTGTTTTGATTTGCCAACCATTAACCACCCTCAAATCAAACTTTTATTATGTTAAAAAAGTGGTATTTTGGAAAATGAAAATTTAAAAAAAAGTAATTTTAAAAAGGGAAAAAGGAAGGGGGTATTTTTGAGCGGAGCTCCTTTTTTTTGGGTATTTTTGTGAAACTCCCTTTTGTTAATGGGTTTCATTGATGGACAAAAGAGATGCAGCCCATCCATTTTCATACGAGAACTGCCTAGATGATTTGCTTCCATTTTTGTACCTAGAGGAATAGATGTCAAAAGTTCGATCTTTGATCTCAAAGCCTCAAACTTTGGCCCATTATAAGTCGTCATCATCTCCTACCAATGTTAGCCTTTTAATAACTTTTTATTTCTGGGAGTTTTACAAAACTACCAAAAAAAAAAAACCTTAAAAATGCTCTTTTTTTTTTCTTTTCCTTTTAAAAATATCTTTTTTAAAATTTTTATTTTTAAAAATGCTATTTTTTTAAATTATCCTCCTCCTTCTCTTTCTTCTGTTTTTCCTTCTGTAAAAAAAGTAATTGTAATTAATTAATGCATATAGAAAGAGAGATTGTAGTACCAAGTAATCCCAATGAATGGTAGTGTCATGAAAACGAATGTGAAGAATGGATTACATTGAAAGTGTTAATGGGGTTTATTCATGGATTTGGCACTATCAATGGTCAAGGAACTAATTGGTGGAACCTTAATTTTAGGAAAAACAACCTGCATTTATTTAGTATTTTTTAAATTAAATTATTTTATTATTGTGTTTGACATCATCTTTTTTATTTTTTTTTCTAACGCTTATTACAGAAATGCAAGAAGAAATCAACGGTATGCAATAATTCACCCAAAGTAATCATCGTATATTTAATTTTTTATTTTTTTACATGAGTTATTAATTAGTTTAATGGAATGCAAAATTATATATCGGATTTGGTGATATTGTACTCCAGAAATGTACACATCAATGACTTAAATTTCAAGAATAGTCCACAAATGAATATTGCCTTTGAAATATCAAGTTGGATTTATGCTTCTAATCTTAGCATCCAAGCCCCCGGGAAGAGCCTTAACACTGAGGAAATTCATCTTCAACATGCCACTTATATTTTTATAAATAATTCCACCATCAGAAAAGGTAATTCCATCATTTTTTTTCTCATTTATTTATGTTTAAGTTGATTAATTTTGTTTTCAAAATAAAATACAGGTGATGATTGCATATCAATTAGTGATGGTACAACTCACATTAATATTAGTGGTATTACATGCGGTCCAGGTCATAGAATAAGGTATTATATTAAACCCAAAGCTTGTGATTTTATTTGTTGCAAAATAAAAAAAATACTTAAGTAAATTACGTCTTTATAAATTGAATATAATTTTGGTTTTTTTTCCTCAAAGCAATGGAAGTCTAGGCATCGATGGCAAATAAAGAAAGAAAGAGGGTTGGAGTTCCGGTTTTGATTAAATATAACAGAGGATGGAACGATGATAACAAATTTAAAATATTTGAAGTTAAAAGAATATTGACTTCAAATACTTGTAGGTATGAATATCTTTTTGGTATACCAGGTATACCTAAATTCCAGAATATATTTGATTCTAAAGTACAAGTAGTTTTATTTATTTATTTATTTTGTTACGGTAAATTTTATTAAATTTAATTTATTTAACATAAAACATTCTAAAGTAAAAGTAGCTACATTACTTTAGTCTTTAATAGAAACAAATAATTCATAAAAAAATTATTAATAATTATAACGAACCCATTTGAATAATTTGTATAATTGTTATATGTTGGTAGACTTACAACAAATCTTGAAAAATGACTCCAATCTAAGGAGTGAAGAATTTATTGGGGAAAGAATCTAATCCCTCTTAGCTCTACCATTTTCTTTTCTAATGTCATATCTCCGAATTAAAATATTCGGATAATTTTCGAACAGAGAACGAGAACAAAAATTGAATATGACAATTTCTCAATATTCCACTGCATGCACTTCACTCGGAGACACCAAGCCAGTGAACTATAAGCTCTGGCATATTAAACTAAAATTTAGCAGAAAAACAGAAACACCTACTCAAGTTCCTGTCGAAGTGCATCAAATAACTATCTTTCGGTGTGTTTCCCAGCTCCATGTGTATTTAAAACCTTGCTCTGTTCAGCCATTCTAATAGTGGTGCTTTTGAGCTCTTCCTGCAAAAGAAACAAACAGAACCTGAATCATAATTCAGGAAAAAAAAAGCATGGAGAGAGAGAAACAGAGAGATACATTAGCTTTGAGCTGATTAATGATCTTCAATGGTACATCTTCTGGGGTTATTATCGAAGACGATTCCATTCTTACAAAACTCTCTTCTCAAAACTGAAATTTGAAAACGAACGTTCAAAATTTTGAACTGCAAAAAAAGCCACGATCTTTAGCACATAAAATTGAACAAATGAATAGCCATTAATGGGAGAAGAAAAGAAAAGACACAGAACTGAACTAATTAAATCCCACAATTGATAGAAAGGAATTACACGAAAAATTTATGCTCAAAATCTCAAAGGGTATCTCTATTTCTTCAAATTGATTCAAACTATGCGATTTCATGAAATCGCCAAATCCTTGCTTCCTTATGTGTCATATTTTTCTTGTTTTATTTATAAATTTAAAGACTAAAGAGGGGGATCAGTTCTTGAATCAATGAGGATCAAGAGATGGGGATCAGCAAGGAATATAGGAAATGGGTTATGATGGGAGATAGTATTTAGGGGTTAAAATAAAAAGGGGTATTTTTAAAAATTAAAAATTAAAAAAAGGGTCATTTTAATTTTTTTTTAAAGGATGGCCATATTTAAAAAAAAGGTTAAAAAGGAGTATTTGGCATAAATTTCTCTTTTCTCAAATATTCAACTATTGTAAATATTAGGGTTGTGCATTGGTAGGATAGGTCTGAATAATTCAAATCCAAAATTATATTTTAATACTTTATGTAAATATTAAATTAATAAATAATAAATTACATATTATATCAAAATTTCAAATTAATTACAAAATAATTTCAAATTTAAATTCCAAACATCAAAATTAATTAATAAACAAATATAATCCTTTTAATTCATCCAAAATAAACTCAAATTAATATAATAAATATTTGTTTTTCTTAAATATTTAATACAAATAATATGATAATTAATTTAATATGACTATTTAAAAAAAGCATTTAAACAATTAATTAAAAAATTAATAAACAATCAAATTAATTTTGCAATTATATATTCCAAAAAAGTCAAATTATGCATAATAATCCAAAATTCGAAATTTACATATATTTTTAATCCCATCCCATCCAAATAATCCTAACAACCTGATTTAAATTAGATTTTAGTCAACTTTAGGAAAAAAAATATTTACTATGATTTATGAATGAAAATAAAAATGAAGTCAATTTAATTAAGGCAATGGTCCCCAATTAGAATTTAGAACTCAGAAGAAGCATGCCATTTATTAAGAAAAAGAGAATCCAGTGAGCAGTTATTTTGACAAGAATAGGCAATTGGTGCCAACTGTAGAAATTGTAGGTTTTGACCAAAACCCTAAGGGAATTGGCAAAGACAAAATGATAGAAAACAAAAAACGCTGCAATGTCCTGTCGTTTTACTGTCTGGCCTCATTGTATCTTGAGAATAGTGAAGCTAATTCCATTGGCGATTCAATCCGCATTCCCCCACATCCCCTTCTTTCTTTTTTCTTGTGTTTTTAATATTACTTTTGAATTTTGTGGTTTAAAAAAAATGATGAAATGTGTTGATTCTACGTTAACCCCATAATTAATTTCCAAAATAATCTTTTAATTATGTTTAGCTACTACTTCTACTTCACTCTTTTAAGGTTCTTTTTCCCATTTATTTTTAGTGATTGCTCAAGCTCCATAAACCTGAAAAATTACGAATATCTCTAAAATTTTTTTAAAAAAATTTGCTACAATGAAGTATTTAAGAGGAAAGATTAAAGAAAATACTTTGTTATAAAGTTTAATTTAAAATAATATTTTTGCCGTCTTATTTTAAAAGGTTATTTTTTTAATCTTATTTTAAATTTTATCTATGATTAAATAAAATTTTTAAAAATATAAAGAAATATTTTTGTCAATATCTATATTTTTTATAAAATTAAATTATTTTAATTATTATTTTAATTATTTTTTATATTTTCATAAAAAAATATAAAAATATCTTTTAAAATTGAACGAACGGAGAGAAAATAAGTCGTTAATATTAAGTACCAGCTTGTAAATTAAAAAAAAAAACTTTGCATATATTAAAACAAACTGGGAATATGGAGGTTGGGATTGAGCATTTGGGTTATGAATCTGTTAGCCTCCATCATCACGGACTTGAATGGCGTAGTTAGATGGGCTAGGTAAAGAGCAAATAAATAGATAGATATATATGCATCAAAGTTATTAAAATCGGATCGAATAATTAAATTAATTTAACTGCAAACAAATAGTTAATCCAATTGTTTTGATGAATAAAAATTCGACTGGCAAAAAAATGTAAAAAACCAATATAAATCAGATAAAAATCGGGTATAACCAGATAAAACTGGTTTGAACTAAAAAATCATTTTTTATCAAAAATATCCATATAACTTTTTTTTTGCTGGAAAAAAGTATAATATAAACATAAATACAAAATAATTGAACTTTAGATAATTTTAATAAATTTCTTGTGAATAAAATGAAATTTATAATTTATAATTGAAAAATATTGTTGAACATTTGTAATTATTTACTATATTTATCTTAAATATTAATTGTAAATAGCGAATAACTTGAAAATATTGATTTATAATTAATATTTTGATTATAAATATATTTTTTAAACTATTTTTTATTTTGTATTATGTTATATTTTCATAATATTTATAGAAATTTTTAAAAATAATATTATTTAAAAGAAAAAAATTCGATTGAATCTTATCGAACTGATCAAACCAAAAATCATTTCTTTATTCGATCCGATTTTAATAACATTGATAAGCATAACCACCATATTAAATCAATTCATGATTGACATATATGTGTGATGCAGAAATGTACTTGCTCAAAATTGATCTTTTTTAATTATCATATCTCAATTGCTTATTTTTTTTAATTATTGATATTATTTAGTTTGAATTGAATTAATCCATTACGAGGATAAAGCTTTCAAAATATTGATTTTTTGTCATTCACAAGATTCGAACTCGAGGCATTACTTAAGTAAACAAGTGCAAAACTAATTGAATCAATTAATATTGATATCTTAATTGCTGACTTATGTCTACATTAATTGAGTAATTTCTTTTAACTTTAATTGAGTGGCACTATATTCCTAATCTACAAAACTATTAATACAACATCTTAAATTGCTTACCAATAAATCAAATTCTCATGATTTTTGTGTTTGAACAAAATAAATTTCTTAATGATGCAAATTTTCAACTAATTAATGATGGCTTATTTACACATCTTCAAATTTTCTAATTAAATCATTATCCCTCCTTCCATTTAAAGATCAAGCCTATTGTCCTCCACTAGGGTACGGTATAAATTGATTTTAACCGTTTGATTGTATACTCTTCCGCTGAAGGTCCATAACACTTAATTTTAACTGTCAAATAGTTAGAATTTGATTGTATATTTATCCACGTGAGAAATATATATAAATTGATTTTAAGTATTGATAAGTTGTGGATTGTTAGAATTTAGCAAGAGAAAAAGATGAGACTGAAACTCAGCTGGGCCAATTTACAAATGTATCGAGCCGATTTGCAAAACAAATAAGGATTAACCCTTGATGATTAGGGAATTAACATCCCGATACTCAAGTCAGAAGATATAGAGAGAAAGTATAAAAAGTGGCGTATGATGTCCAATCAAACTATATTAACACATGCTAGTGCAAGTGAATGATAGAGTGGTAGATAGAATCTAACTGGACCTATGATTATTGTGGCTAGATCGACACAATACTTTGTTCTTAAAGTCTATCTTTATATTTATAGTGGCTAGATGGCTAGAATCTATAAGATTATAATACTTGAGTATTGGATTTTTCGTAACGTCATTTAGCAGATCGACACGTTTGATATGATAGTTTGTAAGATATGATCCATGTGATGTGATTAGCAGAGTGATATATGATGTCCAATCAAATTATATTAACACATGCTAGTGCAAGTGAATGATAACTGGTAGATAGAATCTAACTGGGCCTATGATTATCGTATTGAAGAGAGACTTTTGTCTTTCTTGTTAATTGTACAGTCTATCAAACTTTAGGAGAATGAAAAGGGTTAATGGCAATTGAAGAATAGAGCAAATTAGCATAAAGGAAGTTTCTAAAATATGGAATGATTAAGCTGCAATTTAGGAGAAAATGTATAAATCAACAGAAACCTTGAAATTGAAGGTTGAAAAAACGAAGCAATGCATTGAATGAACTTCAAAAGAAAAGAGAGGAAGATGATGGGGGACCCCTTTCGTTGACTGGAATTTATAGAAAAGCTTATAAAAGTATAAGTTGAGTCCTTATCAACATTGCTGCACACAACTGCACTGCACCACCACCTTTTCTTTTTTGCTTTTCTTCTGTCACCTTTGTTTTCTGTATTGTATTGTATTGTCTGCTCCATTTCCTTTTCCTCTTCCAAAATTGTTCTCTACCTTCTCTTCCACCCTTATATCTAATCCATCTTATTCTAACCCACAATAAGTTAATTTAATTGGAATAATGAATAATTTTTTCCTAAGTTGTCCTATTTTAATGAATTATTCTGGCACTAATCAAATACTAAATTATCCAATACATTTATTAAAAATATCATATTAATTATTTTTAAAAAACATACGATACGTTATAAATAGTGCATAAAATATCATAAGCATGTAATACATGAATAGTGATAAAGCAGTATAAATTATTTCACTACACTTGAATATATTACATCTAAATTAATCAAATATTATATAACTCCATAAAATTATTAAAAATAGGCAAAATTCATAATTTAATCATCGAACTTTAACATTTTTATAAAATAATTTTTTTTACTTTTAAAATTATACATTAAATTCTTCAAATTTTATGTATTTATATATTTGATTTTTATACTTTTAAAACTACACAATGAATTATCGAACTTATCTATTATAATATATTAAGTTTAAATATACATTAAAAATAATAATATTCCATTAAAATATACACAATTTTAATTGAGTGTATATTATGTTGTTGTTTATGTTATCCATTTTGAATTTAATATGTTATTTTTGAAAAATTCAGTAATTCAATATGTAATTTTAAAAGTATAGAGGTTTAATATGTAAAATTATTAAAATACAGAAATCAAAATATAATTTTTTTTAAAATAACATATTACTTTTATAGAGATACTGATATGAATTAATATAATATTTTTAACAGGTTTAAATATTATTTTACATAATTTTTAGTAGTATAAAAATATTACTTATAATCTATTAGTTTAAACAATAGTATATTAAATAATGATAATTTAACAAAAATTTGCTTATTATGTGAAATGTAATTCACTACAAGTTGGGAAACTTAATACGCCAATGGCGAGTTCAAGCTCAAGTAACTGGCCACTTGTCTCAAAGTCCCAAGCACTGCTAGGTGGCCCCCAATTACGGCCAAGGCCTACGTGTATGCCACGCAGGATGTCAGGTCCTCACATTTGTTGCCACGTATAATATCACATTAACAAGCCCCCACCCACCCACCCACCTGTTTCCTTTTCTCTTTCCCGTTAATAAAAACACCTACTTTTTGTTACACCTCTGTCCCCCATCTCTCTCTCTCTCTCTTCTTCACTGTAACCACAGCTCACTCTCACCTTCCGTTGCGTCTCACCGGAACCCTAGCTCCTTCTGCCGGGCTCAGCTGAACCCTTGAAATCGTCAGCTGGCTTTGAAGTGTCATAAATTTTGCAGCTTTATAGTTCTTATATCAGAGCTTATTTTTCAAGTCTTCCATTATTGTTCTCTTCAAGTTCTTGAACCTCCAGAAATTTTGGTTTTCCCTATTCATTTCTCATTCTATCATTGGAGCTTCCATTCTTCAGGTCTTTCCTTGAGCTAAGTGAAATTTTTTTTCTTCTTCTTCTCTTTTTTTCTTTTTTGGGGGGTATTCTTTTAGTCCCTTCTTTGTCTCTTCTTCTTGTCTCTCTGGTCTAAATCTAGCCGTTGACAAGAAAAAAGAATACCCTTTTTGACATTTTCCATTTTTGCTCTGAAATTCTTGGTAAAGTAGAGATTTTTAGCTTTTGAACCCAACACGTATTCGTTTCTAGCTTGTTAATTGCTACTCCATTTTGTTGTACTTTAGAAGCTAAACATAAATGGGTTTGAAGTGATTCTCTGCGTTCCTTGTTAAAGCTTGCAATGGTGAACGCAAAAGAGCTTATAAACTCATTAGCATTCCTGGTTTTGGTTTCACATTGTGTGGGATCTATAAACCCATCCCTAAACGACGATGTGTTGGGTCTAATTGTGTTCAAAGCAGACCTTCAAGATCCAAAAGGAAAGCTTTCATCTTGGAATCAAGACGACGATACTCCCTGCAACTGGGTCGGAGTCAAATGCAACCCGAGATCCAACAGAGTCACCGAGCTCACTCTTGATGGCTTCTCTCTCTCCGGTCGGATCGGGCGTGGACTTTTACAGCTTCAGTTTCTCCACAAACTTTCATTAGCAAAAAATAATCTTACCGGGAGCCTTAGCCCCAATCTTGCTCGCCTTGAAAACCTTAGAACAATTGATTTGAGTGAAAACAGTCTCTCTGGGTCGGTGCCGGAGGATTTCTTCAAGCAATGTGGGTCTTTAAAAGGCATTTCTTTGGCCAAGAACAAATTTTCAGGCGTCATTCCTGGTTCATTAAGCTCATGTGCTACTCTTGCATCTATTAACTTGAGTTCAAATAAGTTTTCAGGGAGATTGCCTGCTGGGATTTGGGGTTTGAGTGCTCTAAGGTCGCTTGATTTATCTGATAATTCTATGGAAGGCGAGATTCCTAGAGGCGTTGAAGCTTTGAACAATTTGAGAGCTATCAACCTGAGTAGAAATCAGTTTTCTGGCGAGGTTCCTGATGGGATTGGAAGCTGTTTGCTGTTGAGGTCTATTGATTTGAGTCACAACTCGTTTTCTGGTTACCTTCCAGAGACAATGCAGAAGCTCAGCTTGCTCAATTATTTGAGCTTGAGCAACAACTTATTAGCTGGTGAGGTTCCAAGTTGGGTTGGACAATTGGAACGCCTTGAAACTTTGGATCTATCCAGCAACAGGTTCTCCGGTGAAGCTCCAAATTCAATTGGGAATCTTCAGACACTGAAGGTGCTGAATTTATCAGGTAACCGATTAACTGGGAGCTTGCCAGACTCTTTGGTCAATTGCGGAAGCCTATTGTCTCTAGATTTCAGCAGAAATTCAATGACTGGCGACCTTCCTGCTTTGATTTTCGGTTCTGGCTATGATAAAGTTTTGCCTTTTGCAGATAAACTTGGTACCCCGGTTCCAAAGATTCAAACTTTGGATTTATCAGATAACAAGTTTTCTGGTATGATTTCCTCTTCAATAGGGGTTTTAAGCAGCTTGCAGTTCTTGAATCTGTCAGGGAACTCACTTGTGGGTCCTATTCGGAGGACTGTTGGAGAGCTAAAGGAGTTGAACGTTCTTGATTTGAGTGGGAATATGTTAAACGGAAGTATTCCTGTGGAAATTGGAGGAGCGTTTTCTTTGAAGGAACTGAGGCTGGAAAGGAACTTTCTGTCTGGCCAAATTCCAACCCCAATTGCGAACTGCTCTTCACTGACAACCTTGTAAGATGTCTTTGCTGTTTCTTCTTATTTCCTTTTTCTTAATTTTCTTTTAGATCATATAATACTGCTTTATGTAAAACTGTTAAAGCCACAATTGTGCTTTCATATGTCCTCAATTACTTGATAAACCAGGGCAGTTTCTATAATAGAAAAATTCAACTCCTTCACACTTAAACCTTGATGCTCTTACGATAATTAGGTACATTTAAGAAACGTCAAAGCTGTAACAACACGGTCGCAGTGCACACTATTTATGTTTTAGGATTTGAATTGAAGAGCTTGTCACAACTTAAGTGAATGAGAAAAGGAATAACTGATATTTGGGTGGAAGAAAATGTGATGTCTTCATCATTCTGACAAATTTTCTTCCTCCTTTATTTTTCTTCCTGTTGATCATGTAGGATCCTATCTCGAAACAACTTGACAGGGCCAATACCTGCAGCATTAGCAAAAGTTTCGAGCCTCAAAGATGTTGACTTGTCTTATAACAGCCTCACTGGTGGCCTACCGAAGCAGTTGGCTAATCTTCTCAATCTCTCATCCTTCAACATTTCCTACAACCAATTGCAAGGTGAACTACCTGCCGGTAGTTTATTTAACACGATATCCCCTTTTTCTGTCTCTGGCAACCCAGCCCTTTGTGGTGCTGCAGTCAACAAGTCTTGCCCTGCGGTACTTCCCAAACCTATTGTTCTGAATCCAAATTCATCCTCTGACTCTGCTCCTGGTGAGATTACTCAAAACATTGGTCACAAAAGAATCATCCTAAGCATTTCTGCTCTTATTGCCATTGGTGCGGCAGCTGTCATTGTTGTTGGTGTTATTGTTATCACTGTGCTTAATATCCGGGTTCGCTCATCCACAACTCGATCAGCTGCTGCCCTTGCGTTATCAGCTGGCGATGACTTTAGTCATTCCCCCACTACTGATGCCAATTCTGGCAAGCTTGTCATGTTCTCAGGTGAGCCTGACTTCAGCACTGGTGCACATGCTTTGCTCAACAAGGATTGTGAACTTGGGCGTGGGGGGTTTGGTGCAGTGTATCGGACTGTTCTTCGAGATGGGCATCCAGTTGCCATCAAGAAGCTCACTGTCTCCAGTCTTGTCAAGTCCCAAGAAGATTTTGAAAGGGAGGTGAAGAAATTGGGAAAAGTTAGGCATCCAAATCTTGTGGAACTTGAAGGATATTACTGGACTCCATCCTTACAGCTTCTAATTTATGAATTTGTCTCTCGTGGAAGTTTGTATAAGCATCTCCATGAAGGTTCTGGTGGGCAGCTCCTCTCATGGAATGAAAGGTTCAATATCATTCTTGGCACTGCAAAAAGCCTGGCTCATTTACACCAGGCTAACATAATCCACTACAACATAAAATCAAGCAATGTCCTTATAGACAGTTCTGGTGAAGCGAAGGTGGGAGATTATGGCCTGGCAAGGTTGTTGCCAATGCTAGACCGCTACATTTTAAGCAGCAAGATTCAGAGTGCTTTAGGCTACATGGCACCTGAATTTGCGTGCAGAACAGTAAAAATAACAGAGAAATGTGATGTGTATGGATTCGGAGTCCTGGTTCTAGAGATTGTTACTGGCAAAAGGCCAGTCGAATACATGGAAGACGATGTGGTTGTGCTCTGTGACATGGTAAGGGGAGCATTGGAGGAAGGAAGGGTTGAAGAATGTATTGATAATAGGCTCCAAGGGAAATTTCCAGTTGATGAAGCAGTTCCAGTAATGAAGTTAGGTTTGATTTGTACATCACAAGTACCATCAAACCGACCGGACATGGGAGAAGTAGTAAATATATTGGAGCTGATCAGATGCCCTTCAGAAGGGCAAGAAGAGTTGGCATGATGAACGTGAAATTATATCCATAAACTGAGTTTAACGATCTTACAACGGATTATCCGGGGAAAAGGAATCCGGTTTTGTTCAGTTAACTAAAGAGGAGAAATTTGATTGTTGGAATTTCTGTTTCCTTTCGTATTTTCTTGTGTTGGTTTTCTTGTTTCTTTTTAGTTCATGCATGTAGTTCTCCTCAATGTTACATTCCGGTGACCGGATTCCTTTTCACCGGCTTCCAATCTGGGACCCTTGTGTTTACTGTACCCCCATTGCTACTATTAATTTGACCTCTAGTTTTGTTTCTACTTTGTAGTTGTTAGTTAAACAGTAACAGCACCTAAAGCCTGAAACTTATCAATGATGTTCATTGTAAACAATTGCAGGATCCCTTGTTAAAGGTTTTGGATGATTCTTATTTCTAGCCAACATTCTTTCTTTCTAACGAGTGCTTTGTTCAATCAATTTGCTCCTCACTAATCAGCCATCTTTATGACCAAAATATCATGTTATTGCTGTTCCTCCATAACAACTGATGTGATTTTTAAACAGAATCAATTATCAGTGCATGTAGTTCATGATAGGAACAGTTTTCAAGGGATTAAAATATATTATTACAAGTCAAAAAGTGACTTAAGAGGCCTATAGACTCCTAAGATTCTTTCGAAGCAAAACAATCTTAGTGCTCAATAGAATAAAGAAAAGGAAACCATAATAGAAAAAAGTGAAAGATAGGGTTAAAGAAAGAGAGATTCCACAGATATGAGATAAAGATTTTGAAGGTATACAAAATAGAATATTACAAAGCTATGATGCTGTCGGAATAGAAGCTTTTATTATTATTATTATTTTTTAAAGTTGGAGTTTTGCCAACTTATTGTCTTCTGTTATTAATTTCCAACTTTCTTTAAATGCATTATGTGTTTCTTTTTAGGTTGTCTTATATGTTTATATTTCCAATGGTTTCTCACAAGCTAAATTACATCCTAACATAACTGCTCTCACATGGGGCTTTTTTTTTTTTCCAGTGGTCTCATCAAAATTTATTTTTTTAAAAAATTTACATAATTAATTAATTTAAAATCGAATACTATTAAATTTATAAATTTAACGGTATATATTTTATATATAAAATAAAAATTAAATTTAAAATTTTTATTTAAAGAAATCTAGATCAAAATCGTATGATATTTAACAGGATGATTAATATTCGATTAAAATAGCAATTATGTCTCTCTCTTTTATTTTCAAAAAGTCGGATTGAAACTACTCAAATTCTTTAAATTATTTTGATTTTCTGAAAATGTAAATATTGAGATTTTACTCTAAAAAAATGTCAAAAGAAAAAAAATTGTGAAGAGCATGTGCAAGGATTATTGATGAGAAGGGATGAGTTGTCCCTAGTAGGTAGTGCGGAGGTTTGATGGGCCCAATAGAAGTTTATGGTTGAACAAGTCATAATCAAGTAGCACATGGGGTCCTTAATAATCCTTAATTTTTTGTCTGAGGCTGGCTGGAATATTAAAATCACTTGTTGAATTGCCAACCTTTTTTGTTGTACTCGGAACTGACTCAATTGTTACCATCTCCGATTTGTTCTTCTCCATCTCTGTTTGTTAGCATAACATAACATGGATTTTTTTGTTTTGTCTAATCCCTTTCTACCTATTTCTGTTAAAATCATCATATAAGAGGGCAATTTAGAAAGTTTGGTCACCTCTAACAAAATCTTCCATGGTCAAAAGACAAAATTTAAAGATGTCAAAACTTAAAAACAATTATTTGGTGAAATTAAGAGTTTTCGTATACAACTGATAACAGTTCAGATAACCGGATTGTTCTCTAAGTCGGATCAGTGCAAAGGTTTCCTTGAAAGTTGCTTGAATACTTGAAAATAGAGAATTATAACGAAATTTTCATCGAAAAAAATTTCGACGGTTAAGTCAGAATAACGTTTTTAAAAATAACTTTGAAAGAAAAAGTACTAAGACAGAGCCAAACCTAAAATATCATGCCTATTTATACACTTTAGGTAACTAAATTGAAATTCCTAAATAAAACTTTCATACACTTTAGGTAATTGTGTGTCTCTGACCAACTATAACTCAAATATCGATTTCATGCCTAGATATAAATTTGGATTCGGGGTAAACCGAATAATCGAGTAATCGGGTTACTCGAGAAAATTCGGTTATAGAGTTCGATTATCAATGACATCTGACTATACTATATTAAATGATTATTCAATATTGATAATGTTTAGATAAGAACTAATTGTAAATTTTAGAACCAACAAGTATGACAATGCCTCAGCATGCTTCTTGGAACTTTATAATGCACCAATGATGCACACTGGCAACCCAATTAATAAATCAATCCCAAAAGATAATATTTATATTTGGTATTGGTCATTTAAATATGCAAGGAGATTGCAAAAACTGTAGATTATGATCTTTTGAAATAAAATAAATGGAAAGAACCATAAAAAGCATCATTGTTCATTGATGATTTCCACTCCCATTCCAACTTTTACTTTTTTTTGTTTTTCTATCCATTTCATTGCTTTATTGAGAGGCAAAAATGACACTTCTCTCAGCTTTTGTTAAGCACAGGGTAGCTGAAACTATATGCCAATTGATCTTTGGGTTGCTGAGTGGGGAGCACTGCAATTTATGGCACTCTTTTCAACAGATGCTCCCTTCATTCACTCAGATCACTCAATTGAAGCTTTTCGTGTGATAACAGTTGCATTGGATATGTCGAGCTGTTCTAATAATTTGAGACTATAAAATACTGGACGAGTTTTTGGTAACTTTTGTGACAGTTTAATCATTAATTATGTAACACTTGTAATAGTTACGTTAATGCTTAGTTCGTCCGAAAACTAAGTTACCCGAGTTTAACCGAGCTAAGGGATAAGTAGTTAGATTATCATTGTTGTAACAGTTTAATAACATAAGAGAATAGAATTATGTTACACAATAAT
The DNA here is from genome assembly GCA_037975025.1 of Excoecaria agallocha. Lineage (NCBI taxonomy): Eukaryota > Viridiplantae > Streptophyta > Magnoliopsida > Malpighiales > Euphorbiaceae > Excoecaria > Excoecaria agallocha. The sequence goes on along the minus strand of CM075813.1, from coordinate 42,170,335 downwards.
AGGAATATATTCACACGGTGCATAATTTTGTATAAGAGAGATAACAATTATAATAGGTCAAGTAAGCAGCAAATTCCTTGCGATCATCTGTAAAAAGAAACAAAGGACCGGTGGGTTTTCGATTAGGGAGTTTTCGACGATCAAGTCAGAAATTCTGTAAAAGAGAGTAAATTTTTTGATCAAAGATTCTGAAACCGTATCATACCTTTTTTTCTTTTTTTTTTTTATAGGAGGAGTTGACACATTTGCAAAAGATAAAGAGAGAGTTTTCGTTCTTTTCAGCCACTAATCCATTTTCTGCGATTCTCGAAGAAAACGTGGGTTAGTGATAACTGTTTGCCCATCGAAGTAGGGGTATTATCGGGATATGTTCTTAACCGAACTGTAGGTTGGGTGATTCAATTATATGATTGGTTTGCGGGAGTCCGGTTTGAGCGATATGCTCAGTTAACGTGGACAATGAAACCGAGTTTTGAGCTAGGTTGTTATCAAACAAGATGCCTATTTTTAATCCTAACAATCTGAAACTTTCATTCTTTTCGTTTTTGCTGCAAAAAGCACATAAATTTTGAAGAGTTACATTTCATGTTGACCCAAAAATGTATAGGTGGACTAAGTTTTCTTCTGCTGACGATTCCTGCAGAGGAAATAGCTGAAATAGTGGCCAAGGCTAGCGAACAAATTTATATGTAGAGTAGCCTTGCAAAGTTGTGAAAAGGGTGACAAGCTCTTTTGACAAATCAAAATTGTTTAACATCATCATCATCATCATCATCTAATTAATGTTCAAACTAAACTCAGTTTTACATCTTCAACCTGCCGTGGTTTCTGTAGTTCTTTTTCTTTTTAACAAGCTTTGATCTTTCTCGTATATTTCTTTTGCTGTTTCCTTTGCTTTGTTCAGTTCCAATGATATTTCAATGAAAAGGTTTGTATTCTAATATGTTCTGTTCTTGTTCTAATCTTTCCAATCATTACCCCAACCATCTTTATCAGAAGCTTTAGCAGTATGGCCATTGGCTGAAACAGTTTCATCTCTCGGTGATTTCACTTCGTTTGCATCTTCTTCTCCTCCTTCTTCCCAGTCATCACCCCAACCTTGATCCCACCCAACTGCCATTTCCTCATCGATATCTGAGGAGGCAGTTGCTGCTGGCTGCTCCATTTCAAGCTCTTGATAGCGAACTCCATCGACCTCCACTTCATTTTTCCCGATCTTGCAGCATGCCCATGCACCTCCAGCAACCAGAAGTGTTAAAAACAGGAAGTATGCACCATGGATGGGGGATAAATTGGAGACATACTGCTTATAAAATGCATTATGTTGTTCCAGTGATCCCATGGGAATAACACAATTCCCATTTCCAGCTTTCAATATTATAGCAGGAGTTCCCTCAATTTTTGCCAGGATTTTGATCTGAAAACAAGGATGAAAATGGTCACATGGAAATTTCTTGCTTAGATCAAGTCTATTTATCATTCATGTACCAGTCCAATGATAAATTGGCATGTAAAAACAATAGTTTTTACTTTCTAAACATTTAACCAATTGTACAAACTACATCAATGAATACGTGGGAATTAACGTTAGGAATTTCCATATAAGAATTCTAGTGCAGATAAGGAATGTCCATATGGGAATTAATGTTAAGCCTGCTTTGCACGAACCATTTTTCTTCTACTAGCTGCAACATTTTTCGTTGCCAGCTAAACTGTATAATCTGAATCCTGTAATATTTTCTGCCAAGTCATTTTTGATGCTCAAAAGAATAAGTTACTGAACCTTTTTGGCTTGGTGATTGGATACTTGTATCTCTGGGAAGTTAATGTTAATATCTACAATTGTAACATTAACTTTGACAAGGACCTCGCCATCATTCTGGACAAGAAGAAATAAATCCTTCAAAGCTACATGGAAATAAATAACTACTTCAGTGGTCTTATGATTGGAGAATTTCGCAAGAAAGAGCATGTCATAAACAAAATCCATCATTAAATATCAACATCCTGTTTCTTATGGCAAACAAATTCAACATATCTCCCCTCTAGCAAATACATGACTTAAAAACAATATCAGCAGAAAATATTGTTATGGGTAAGCAGGGGATATGTAGCAGCACAGCGAGGAAAAGAAAATTCAAATCAACCTAGGAGAGACTATTGATAAGTTGAAGAACAAAAGCACTGTCATCAATAAAAAAATATAACTTGCCACAGAAGATGTCAAGGTTAATTTCAAGCAAAAGTCAACTAGATTGTGATGAGGGTTTGAGTTAGTTGATGACAATCAAAATCCGAAATAGAGCAGCGGATAGAGGAAACAAAGCAGTAGCGCCCTTTGTCAAGGGAAGGCAACGCCATTTGTGGACAGAGAAACTGCAAATTATTTGCAATTGTACTAGTTGATTTGAGAATGCATTTACTTTGAGCCAATGTTTTTATTGTTTTTATTTACTATAGATCAACATGCCAATGTTTCTCATCACATAATGCCTTCTCTAAAAGAAGACCACTGATTTAGTGAAGTAGAAATGATTGATAAAGCCATCAATTTAGAATGATCGACTCAGTCCTTAAGCACCTAGTGACTGTATTATTAGTCCTTCCTTTAGAAGAATCAGTTGTACCTGGGACTAAAATAAACTTTGAACTAGGGAAACATCAATTTACTTTACACTTAGTTAACAGAAGCAGCACAATCACTTGTCAAAGCTTGTATCCCAAATTGCAGGCAGTAGAAATAAAAATCGTTTGATCAGTTACAGCAAGCATGCATAGTATGAAATCAAGTAAGGGTTCAATATCTAATCTTGAAACCAAAGTTAAAATTTATACTGCAGTACACTAGATGAAGATAAAATTCCCTGCAAGAGAGTCTAATAAAGTTAAAAGATGCAAACTTTTCTAACCATTATTAGAAGATGAACTGCTAAGGCAAGCAGTCAAGCTTTTCAGGTCATGACAGGTTTTTGAGGAACTTGAACACCTCTCATCAGTTACGGATACCATGGGTGGTGGGCTAGGACCAGGAGATGGAGAAATCTATCCGTCAAATACAAGAGAAATCATAAACAAATTACATAAAAAAAGGAACCAACTTTTCTAATCCCAGAATCCAAAAATAGGAAAACAATCAAATACCTCTGGAGAAATCCCAGTGGCGGCGCAGGATATATTGAGAATGGCCAATACAAGCAAGACCACCATGCGAGCTCTGACAATCATAGCTCCAAAATCTGAGCTTTAAGAAAGCTTTGACCTTTCAGACGGAGAAAATCAATAAGCGAAGCTGTTTGATGAATCTTGATACTGTAATATGGGGAAGAAGGAATAAAAAAGCTAATGAAACCCATAAAAGTCAAAGTCAATGCCGCTTTGAGTCTCTTCTTCTTCTTCTTCTTGGTAGCTTTCTCTTTGGTTTCTTCTCAGCCGCTTCTTTGTAACGTCCGTAAAGAATTAAAATCCTCTGTGATTCACACAGCCAACTCTACCATACCACATACACGTAAGCAAAATCTTGCGTGGCAATCCGTGACGTGGAAGATAGTTGTCAAAGTCAGGGGCCCACATTTCCTCGTTGAAGTCTAGGTTGGAGTGACTGCCGCCACCTGAGAAACGGGAAATCCAAACAGAAACGATGCCAATTGATTGTTGTCGGATGTCCAAACGATGTCGTTTCGTGTATCACCAAAACTACACCGTTTAAAATTGTCTTCCTTTTTCGTCCCCGAGAAATGAAATTCAATAACCCTTGCACACACTCCAGTTCTCAGCTGAAAGGAGTTTGATGCCCAATTCATCAAAATAGGGTTCCTTCTCCATGTGAATTCACTTCAAAAATTATGTCTGCAGAGGAAATATCTTTAAATTCACAGCTTGTCTTCCAAGACGATCCCTTGCGGTTCAATTGCGGGCCTCCACAGCACCGGGTCGGAGGGGATCCGAACTCCAAGACCACCACCCGGGAACTGACCGGTTTCATCGACGACAAGCTTTTCTCTTCTTCCTCTAATTCTTCCGCCGCCGCCGCTAATGACCGTTACTTCTCCCATCAGGGTGGCCCCGAATTCCCGCGCAATATGTACCGGGAAAATCGGGATTGGAACGGGAATAGCAACGGGTCTAGCGATGATGAATCGGACGGGGAGGATGACGATGAAGACGACGATGATGTCGATGATGACGACGTTGATGGCTGCCATGGTGACCGTGATACTAACGAAGTGCAGGCTCTGGTTGCAGTTGATAATACTATTAGTAACAAGAACGACAATGGCAATAGCGACAAAATCAACAACAACAGTACCACTGCTACTGCTAGTAACGCGAACAATACTGGTAGTAGTGCAAATATAGATAAAATGGGAAATAATGGAAAGCTAAAGCACCATTCTTTTGGTAAGTGAAGGTGTCAATTTATTGTTCTTTCCATTTTTGAATTGCTCGTATCTTTTCTTTCTGTTCCTTTTTTTTTCCCTCAAAAAATAGGTATTCAATTTTTTACTTGTAGGGACAAGTGGGGAGGTTGTGGCACTAAAAGATGGAGGTGGGAATAGTATAGGCCAGACAGGGAATAACGTAGTAACAATAGCAGAACCAGATGGAGAGATATATTACTCGCAGTATTTGCAAGGGACAGAAGGGTCTGGTAGTGGAGGGAAGGATATGGCTGTGGAGAATGGTTGCGGTTTCAGTGGAAGAAAGGAAGTTTCTTCATTTTCAAGTGAATCTGGAGAGTCTTTGAGAACCATTCTATCAGACCCTGTCACGTAAGTCTCTTTATTTGTAAGTTAAAGTTTCGTTTTTAAGTCAAACTAGTTACTGTTTGTGAAACATACAAGTCATTTTATATGAGAGTTCTTGCTGAAATGTGGCTTGAGTTCAGCGTATTTTTTGTGGCCCTTGGTTGGCTTTTCTGTGCCCTTATGTTTGTCTAATTTTGCATGTCTTGGTTGCTAGTGTTTTACTTGTGTGACATATTTATGTTAGCTAGCTTTTGGATTCAGGGGATCTCTGATGGATGATGCTATGATATTGCCTTGTGGGCATTCATTTGGAGCTGGTGGAGTCCAGCATATTATCAGAGTGGTCAGTTCTCACTCAGTTCTTTAATTAATTATTTATTTACATTACTTATTGTATAGAAGGCTAATATGATATGTAGCACCTGGTAAAGTTTTTGTTTTGTGCTTATAAGAGTCGTGTATTTACTACTGGAAACATGTAAATAGCATATTTGTCTTTCCTTATTTGTTATTTGAGATCTTCTTCTATTCGGTTCTTTGGGCTACTTTCTTGTTACGGTACTGGAATTAACTGATATATAAATGTCTGGACTCTTGTCCATATTCATGCTCAGATCTTAAGTTTGTTCTCTTAAGTGCCTCTCCATTTATGTTTAATGATTAGTTTGTTTTCTTGCCTTATCAACCATGTCATCACTATTCGATTCTGACTAGATTCTTTAATTTCTTGATGAGCCATATGAGACTTATCTTCATGTTAGCCTTCTTGATTAGTTTATCTTCTTTTGTTTGTTCATGGGCTATTATTCACTGGTTTATTTGAAATATGCTGCCTTTGATGTTCAATATGGGTGGGTATGCATATTTGTGCTCTTAATATGATGTAAATGAATGTTCTTTTTATATTTTCTTCCTTTTTGTTTTGTCCAGAAAGCTTGCTATACTTGTTCACAATCAGTATCTGAAGATTTAATTGCTCCTAATCTCTGTAAGTGGTGATTTTATTTCCTTACTTGTTGTACTTCAATTTTAACATATCAACTCAGAAAAATAACTGGTTTGTCTGTTAACCGATATGCCAATAAATAGAGAAGCATAGATAGTCATTGTGCTAAATTCAAGTATAAAACACTGGTGTCTGATGTCATAATTTCGTTATTATGTAATCTTTTGTGATTGTGCATGTACAGCTCTCCAAGCTGCAGTGCAGGCATTCCGCCGAGAAGAGGAGTTACAATTTTATCGCCCATCTAAAAGGAGGAGGGAGAGGTTTGACCAGGTTTGTCTTACTTGTATTCTGACTTTCTAAAGATATAATTCTTGTGAAGACTTGGAAAGTAGTATGTGTATAAAAGACTAGAGAAATGGGGAACGGTTGAACTGCCTATTTTCATGGTGAATTTTGGCAGTTTATCTGAAATTTTTTTCTTTTTAATTTTTGATGGATTGCCTAAATCTTACCAACCCGTTTTCACATTTTCTGTTACTGGGGTTCATGCTATCTGTATTCAGAATGTGCCATTATTCTATGTACAACTGTCCTTGTACTGTTATTCAATATTTTTTTTCTCTGCCATGCAGGACAAGGGTGGTTTTGGTGATTCGACTGCAATGGATGGCCTGAGGGGTCGAGGTGTCCAGTTCCCATTTGCTGTCACAGACCGTGTTATTATAAAGGTTTATTGTCATTCCCAATTTTCCTAGTTTTGGTTGTCGCCGCAGTTAGTAAATTGAAGTTGATTCTAAGAGAGCAAATTAATCAGGGAAACAAGAGAACACCACAGCGATTTGTTGGGCGTGAGGCTGTTGTGACAACACAGTGTTTGAATGGATGGTTTGTCACTTTCCTGCTCTATCTTAATTTTCATTTAAGCATATTTTTAGGTATAATCTATTGGCAAAACAGTTGATTGGCAACCATTTCATTTATCTTTCTTTGTTTTTTAGCACTTCCATTTTGATTGGAAGGCATTACTTCTCTGGCAGTTGCTTTTCGTTTTCCTTTTTTGAGTTCACTTTCTGTTTCCTTGGTACAATATCTTTTTTATCCACTTGTATTTCTCTTCCTTTCCCATTAAGAGGCACTCCTTTTATCAAAATCTAACCACAGGCTAAATGGATATTATGCTGCAAAATTTTGTTCTGTGAATTGATTTGATCCTAATACCACTTAATGGTGAAGAAGGATCAGTACTAGTTCAAAGCTCAAAAAAATATGTTAGGATCAATGCCAACCCGCTATTAGTTGGAATTAGAACTTTAGAAATTGAGATATCAGTTCTGTATATTTGAGTTCCCATGTGAAAATTGATTGTTTAAATGACTTATAAGTGATTTGCAGGTATGTTGTGAAGACATTAGACAATGCGGAGAGTGTAAAATTGCAGTATCGTTCTCTGGCCAAAGTTTCAGATGACTCATCTCCTAAGGTGATGTCCAGCAAGATTGGCCCGAATTGGCTCTAGTTCTGATTATACAAAATGATGCCAGCCATACATACCAAAGTGCCACGCTAAATCTGACTTGAGTGCTACAGGTTTATTGCTTGCACTCTTCTATTGTATTCCTTGCATGCAAATACAGTTATATGAAGGCTTTGTAAATTATAGTTCATCTGAGGAAAACAGGAATGTGATTTGAGTTATGAACGATATGAAATCATTTTTGTTCCGTACACACATGATTATCATGTAACATTTTTTTTGTTCATATAATATTATCAGTAGTAAACGTATGTTGGCAATGGTTTACAATGAACTCTGTACATTGTGCTTGAAATTCTGCAAATATTGCTCGAGTTGCAATGCAATCCACCAGGCTATTAAAGAAAAGCTTTTCAGACTTGGTAATTCAGTGTTGGCACACCTGCGCTGACTAAGTATTCTACACTCCATTGATCGTTATGTAGTGCTCCCCCTTCACCTTCCATCCTCATGTATTTTGGTACGGTTTTGCTGATATTGAATGCTAGTCCTCGAATATCAAATTTCAGACCAAATTTGCATCAGTGGAAAGCGCATGTGTTGGTGTATCAATTAAATTGACTTCGATTTGAATGCTGAAAGCCAATTACAATTTTGGAATCCCAAGCTTATGAACTTTTATTCATTCTCTATTTGAAACTAAGCTTAGTTGTGATAAAATCCAATCGCCTCTAGTAAATTATGCATTTTTATTCTATTCTAAGGCAAAGGGAACGCAGCTCTTTACTGCTAAAGGTCAGCCTTGAGCTCTTTACTGCTAAAGGTCAGCCTTGAGTTTGAAATTGAGAAATAATGTAACAGGATGCAACATTATCTTCAGATAACAAAGTTAAATAATCGGAATAGATCTACACTCAGATCAGACCACAAAAAAGTACATCAGGGAACCTGAGAAGTCATGCAATCGCTGCATAATTATGCAAGTAGAATTCTAACTTCTATCAGATTCTAAAATCTTTTCTGATATTGCTGAAATTTTCAAAAAAGAAAAATGTTAAAAAGATTCAATTTCTAATGTTACAAACTTGCTAAACTGCGTAGCCTTGTAAAATACCTAATCAGTAGTTTGGTAAAACATTGTGATTAGCACGATCAGAAGCAAGACACATTCTCCTTTGACATCAAAAAACTGCATGTTGAATACATGGAAGCTGCAGCAGCTCTAACTGCTAATTCCCTCTCAGAGCTTTCTGCTTTCCCAATTCTGCACCACAAAATATAAGAATATTAAAAACAGCCTAATACTTTCCCTGCATTGATGACATCGTTAAAAATGAAATTAATCATAGGCTCTGGGACCTTGTACATAATACATAAGGAAAAGAACTTGAGCCTATCCAGAAACAAAGAACTATTTCTATTTTGTCATGCAGCACATAAGCATCATCCTAAAAAAAATAGGATAAGGAATTACTTAATGGAAAGATAACTAAATTTTCTTTAATTTCACATTGTTCTTCATTGTGGTAGGCCACTTAAACTGGGATAAAATTAGCAACTATTTCCATATGTGCAAGGGTGATGACCAATACAAGAGTTCTTTTTTAATTAGATTGGAATTAAATGGATTGCCAATATACTTTTTCCACCAAGAAATTAAGCTAGAGTATATGCATAGCATTTAATAAATGATGCCCATATGCCATTCATTCCAGGCAGATCCAAATACAAATACTGAATTCAGAATGCCACAAGGAACCACGAAAAGAAAATTTTCAAGCCATAAAAGCTTAACCTGGGGTAGTTTTCCAATGTGCTCTGCTGTTGGAAACCCAAAAATGTGTTCCAGTGGATATCTTGCAGTCCTTTATCACAGTGAAGTTGCATTTCTTTTACATTGTCCAACCAACTTTCCTGCAATTTAAACGAAAAAGGTAAAGGTTTTGTGGTTTAAATAGACCACATTGACAACAAAATCTACACTTTAAAAATGTTCATAAGTCGATTTTAGATTGAGAAGATAATCTCTTCTAACAAAAGGCTCAATCAAGAGATCTTTTCTTAGGGAAAAACAATATCTTAAGCTAAATTAATGGTTCTAAAATGATATGAGAACCAATTAGGTCAGATATATTTCTTGATTCTCTTCAAAAGAAAGGTTAAATCCATTTATTGGAAAACACCTAGTTCTATTCATCAGAGCAAGGAGATGAAACAGAATATTCTCCTCTTATTCTTACAAGTTGTTCTTCTTCTTCAGCGAGTGCTTTATCCATCTGATGAAACAATGTACACCATCTTGTTTGATGCATGGCAGATATTGCATCATTGGATATTCCATCATTCAAGTTTTTCATAAAACAAGGATCATTCTCTTGATTGGATGGGAATTCTTTTGATATTAGAAACGGCAACTCTGTCGTAATCACAGCTTGGACTCTCTTCTTACTACGCCGCAATGCTGCAAGCAAAGAACACAGTTCATTAACAGGATATACTACCACCTTTCCTACAAACTACAACCTTTAATATTTATTCAAATTATATATTCCTACCTGACAGACGTCCCTTAATGTCTTGATGAAGAAGCTCTAGCCATTGAGAAGCAACAGTAGCAGCTGAAAGACCAGAAGAAGCAATCGTATAAACTTAAGTGCCATTTGCTTTCTTACTTTTGGATAGCGCATCTCAATAAATATTGACCAAATAGTTGCAAACTACATAATTAAATTAGTACTAATGAATTCTTGCAAACTATTGCTAAGCGACCCTTTTTATTCAAAGTAAAAGTGCATATAGCAAATTATAGATTCTGTTCAAGTCCAAACCTTTAACAGAAAGAGATGAAATGCTAGTGCCGTTTGTTGATTCCTCATTAGAATAAGTGCTGGATTCCTTGGTTGATGTAGATAATTTCGAAGCTAATGTATCACCTTGACTGACAGCAGTAGCGTGCAAGACAGAATTTTTACCAGATACACTGCCTGCCATACCGAAGTTGTTCCCTCTACTTAGTATATGACATCCTCCTGTTTGTTTGCTCCCAGATATCATAGCTGAAATCCCACTTCCTTGGGAATAATTAAACTGATGGATTCCTGCATCGTTATTGTTACAGGTTTCTTTAGTTTCAGTTTTTTGATGGCTTTCTTGTTTGATTTCATCACCATGTTTATGTTTTCCAGACCTCACCAAGGCTTCTATTATGGAATGAACTTGTTTTTTGTTCCTCACATGATTTATAATACCTGGGTTCAATCCGTTTAACAGTCCACTGGGAGCAGCTATTTTTGTGAACCTATCGACTTGTTCCTTCTTTGCGAGCTCCATCTTTTTCTTAAGAACATCACTCTTGCTTTTTCTTCCTCGTTGCTTCGGCATTGGTATCCCTCCATGTGAAGAGGAGATTAAACCACTTTGAACTGAAATGCCTCCATGAGAGGATGAAAGAAAACCATTTTCCTTCATCTCCTTCCAAACACTCAGTGGATCTTTTTCCTCCATTGTACCAGTACTACTCCCACACTCATAAGCATCCCTTCTTGACTTCAAGTGATCATGATTTTTGGATGAGTAAAGTGAATCCCAGTGCACGGAGCTATTAACATCATCTGCATTGAGATCCAAGCCAATCCCTCCATACATCACACATTTATCATCATGTTCCTTGTCATACTTCTTGAACAAGGGGACCTCGTTACAAGTCTCAGCACTTTCTGGACTACCACTGCTAGCTAATTCATTAGCAACACAAACATCGCTATTGAGATCCAGTCCCCTATTGACTTCAACTGATAACAAGGCTCTTTCATATCTTTTGACTTGAGAAGGATCCAGATCAGAGGTTAGTGGCACACTTGTTATCTGAGACATCTCTCCACCCAACTGAAATTGATCACTAGTTTCTCTGTCATTCAAATGATAGGTGCCAATTTCTGTGACATTAAAAAATAAAAACTTATACTTCATAACGTGGCAAATATATTGCATGTCCAATAAACCATCTAATGGTACAAAGCTGCAAGCTTTGATGGAAATTGGAAGACAACTGCAATTTTCAACGACAAGAACATAAAGAAAGCAACTTTTTTTCTTGGATATCAAAATCAAGAAATAATCAGCGTGTAATTTCTACTTCAAATGACTGTTACTAGTTTTCATCCAGAAACAAAATTCGATAAAATGAATTAAAAAAAAAACGTAGTTTTAAACGAAAAGGAATTACCTTCAGACCTCGATACGGAATTAAGATCTCGCAGTTTGGTCCGCTTGCGAAATCTTTCTTCTTTCTCTTCCAATTCACCAATGCCTCGCTTACCACTAATGGCCTAACATCAAGAACAAAAGTCGAGTGAAAAAGAAACTCAAAATAGAAGTTGTCTCAAAATCACCCAAAGAATATAAAAACCAACCGTAGAATCAGATCCAAGCAACTCCATATCGACTTGATTCTTCATTACAATGAAGAGCCAGTTCAAGTTCAAAACTTTTGGGTCCCCCAGACGAACCCTTTAACCAAAATATCCAACTCGCAGAACCCACTTCAAATTAGAGACTTGAATAAGTAGAGAAATTGAAGAAAAAGATTAATCAATCAAAAATCTTTTCAAAATGGGTATGTTATTAGATTAGTTAGAGATAAGAAGGAGAAGGAGATCTGTGTGAATGAAGAAATTGAATGAATTTGAATAGGAGAGGGAGAGAGCGCGCCCCATAGAAGAAATGGTTAAATTAATTTGGTTGAGATTGTTGTTGTGTTTCAAATTCAAAAACGAGGTTGGAGGGACTTCGGCTCTCGTAATTAGTATTACCAACGCTTTTTTCTTTTATAAGCGCTCCTCCCTTTTGTTCCTTTCTCCTTGGTTTGGGCCAAACCTAGACGTGAACATGGGCTAAGTTTGGGTCCACCCCAACTCAGCCCTACATGAAATCTCTCTTCTCCAAGTCCGTTTTAGACTATTAAATAAAAAATAATTTATTGGATGTCCTATAAAAATTATGTAACTTACTGTATACATTAGACCATTAAATTTAAGATAATTTATTAATTAGACCACTAAACATAGTTGCGGTATTCCACGAGGTTAAGTCCAAACACAATTGCACTAGGCATGTGCACCGGAATGATTGAAGGAAACATAAAATGATTTATTCAACCTTTTGTATGTGCTATACATCAATACGCATTGAATGAAGCACAAAAATAAACAAACAATTTGTATGTGCACATGCTAAATGAAAACCTGTTGCAGCAAATGATTATTAATGTGAAAAAAACTTGGCAAACAACTCAATCTCATTGCCTAGTCTTCCGAAGATTTTATAATGGAGGAGATTGTTGTGAAACAACATTATTTTCGAGTAAGAAGTAGGTAGGAAGGTGAGATCCGGTTGGATTTGATAATCCTTAAGATTATGCAAGAAAGACTTGTTCTCCAACCCTTAAGATTATGCAAGAAAGACTTGTTCATATCGAACCTGATGTTTATACTCAGATACTTAAAACAGCTTATAAATTTTAGAGAGAAAAATTAGTAAAAGAAATTTTAAAAGTGCTTTATTTTGACAATGTAAAATAATTTAATATTTATAGAAGTCGGTAAGAACTATTTGAATAGATTAAGGAGAACTACTTGAATAGTTTATACAAGTATTAAAATAAATCTGCGACAATTTAATGGCTGATTGAATGGATGTATATGTCGGCAATCTCCACAAAACATGATCTTTTTTTATATCGAACAAGCTCATTATATTGATTCTTGTGCGTGTCCGATAACTCACGCACCGTAGGTGCCGGGCGTTAGGCCCGATAAGGGATAATGGTACTGAGCATTATCACGTAGGATTTGGAGTGGACGTTGGTGCAATGGATTAGAAGAATAAAGATAGTTGTGTACGTATAAGCATCGATTGACTGCGCATTTCATTGATCCTTGATCAAAATTCTTCCTCTTATTACAATTCACTAATGAATATAATACCAACTTAAATTCCTATAAACTTTTCATTTACATCATAAACCAGCAATACAATTGATTAAAAATCATCAGTAACAATGGTTCATGTCACCAAAAAATTCAAATAAAATATAAAAAAACCACCCATTAATTCACTGCCCTTGAAGCAGCCAGCAATTCTTCAGCTGGGACTCCGCAGTTTCTCTATAATTCTTCACCTTCATCAAGCAGAAGTGTGTGCAAAACAATCCCATTCCTGACCCGGCACTCACCCTACTCGTTTTCAACAAGTAACACACCGGATCGCAATCTACTCCTTTCCCTTGCACCACTATCCCCCATGCCCGTGTTATCTCCTCCGCCTTCTCTCCGCCGTCGTCCTCCAATTGCTCCACGAAAATCACTCCTTCCGGCAACGGAACCTCTCGTTTCCCCCACTTTTCAACCATCGCCGGCCACGTCTCTTCCTCTACCGTCTTTAACGTCGTGGCTTCACCTCCGTCGTAGACCTGAACCAACAACGGCGCTTCTCGTAAATTCTTGACGATGTCCACCACCGATTCTTTCATCCACTCATCCACTTTCTCATGAACGATCGCCTTATGCTTATCATCGTTCATCTTCTTATTATGCCTCGTCATCACCATTCTCTCTTCCGCCTTCATCGACGCCGAGCAAATCCTCCATTTATCCCGATTAAAATCTCGGGAAATTGATACGGACCGCGGGCGGAGAACACAAGCATTGTTCTCCGTGGGCCGGAAATTCAAGAAAGTCCGATTAGCTTCACAAAGGACGCCTACGGACGCCATCCGTTTAGAGAATTGAGATCAAACGGCGGAGAAGACGGTGGCGGAGGAAAAGAGAATTCAGCGGATGGTCAAGATAGGGTTGCTGCATTGCATTTATTACATTAATTTTGGTGTGGTGGTGCGAAACCGAAACGTGAAAGCTTCTGATTTCTTATGGGAATGGGAATTCTATGCTTTGCCATTACTTGGGGGCCTGAGTTTTATATATGGTGTTGCCAGGTCCACCTAATTCCATATCATACATTTAATCACCTGTATTCATCTCTTGCTGCACTCCTTTTCCCATATTTGGCAATGACCAATCACTAAATTTTGTTATTTATTTTCTTGACTGAAGGAGTAAATCGCTTTTAAAATTTGATAAAAAGTGTAATTCAATTTCTAAAATTTAATTTGATATAATATTACATATTAGAATAATTTAGCCTCTAAAATTACTAATGCATTGATTTAATCATCCTACATCTATTGACCGATAACGAAACGATATAGATAATACGCGATATTTCAGAAGTTTACACATAAAATATATCGTGGCTAAAAAGGGATATATCAACAGACCCGTATTCAATTCTTAATTGTCATGTATCTTGTATGTTGTCACATCAACTGTTAATAGGCAGAGGATGATTAAACTGATGTAACTATTATTTTAGAAATTAAATTATTCAAATTTTAAAATATTACGTGTGAGATTAAATCAAATTAAATTTTAAGAATTAAATTATACTTTTTTATCAAATTTTAGATGATGATATGCACCTTTAGTCTATTTTCTATATCGCGACTCTTTTTTGATTTGAAATTTGGAATGAATCCAACGGTGGGTAAGCTTGGAGTGCAGATGTTGGCTGGCAGTCCATACCGGAGGGAATAAAAGCGGAGGCTTAGAGGAAGGAGCAGGGGGAGACAAAGGTTGAAAGTAAAGGAACGGTTGAGATGAGAAGTAGGGAGTGGAAGTGAAGGACAGGCGTCGATGAAGTTGGGAATGGGGAACGTGGAGAATGTGAAAGAAGGGGAGAGAAGCACGTGGAGCCACGCTTATCCTGCATGCATACACAAGCGATTTACTTCTCCTTGCATGCCTTTCCTACGCGCATTTTCCTACTCATCAACTGACCGTTTGCTTACGTGGCATTAGTTTTTCTATTTGGCCGATCACATTGCTTACGTGGCATTACTTTCTTTTGTATATATATTATTTTGAATGATGAAGACTGAATTATGGTATTCTTGATCAGGACAACCTTTATTTTAGTTCATTCTCGTTATTATCCAT
Organism: Excoecaria agallocha; assembly: GCA_037975025.1. Classification (NCBI taxonomy): domain Eukaryota; kingdom Viridiplantae; phylum Streptophyta; class Magnoliopsida; order Malpighiales; family Euphorbiaceae; genus Excoecaria; species Excoecaria agallocha. The sequence continues at coordinate 42,155,116 of CM075813.1, read as the reverse complement.
CTCTAGTCTCTATTGGTTTATTTATTAAAGCTATCATATGATTGAATTAAATTTTATTCGACAACCCCATCCTCTTTTTAAGGCTAAGAAATTTCTCAATATCTCTCTACTTTTTTTTATTATTATTATTTTATCGAATACAAGTGTGAGTGTTTATCTCCGGAAAAGTATCATACCAGAGTCAGAAAAAATCAGATCCTAAAATTAAGACATTATATAATTATTATTAAATTAAAATTTGACAGAAAATAATTAAAATGGATTAGAATGCTCACTATTATAATTCATATATATATATATTTGAAAATTTTCTAAAACGTGAGGTGAATACCCTCACGATAATGTGGTTTCACTGCTGACAGTGATAAAATATAGTGCGAGATATAATATTTAAATCTTTACTTCTATATATTTTTTATAAAAAAAGGAAAACTATTTCTTTTAGAATTCAATGGGATAAAATGAGCATAAATTTATATTTGCATGCTAATTTAATTTAAAAGCTAATTTTAGTTCAAATTCATCGTCAAACAAAACTTTGAGAATCGACTCAATTGCACTTTCAACCTCAATATGCACGATTGCTTTAATAACCTTAATTCGCAAAATGATGAGTGAAAGAAGTAGGGAACAAGCATGATATTATTAATTCAGGAGGACAGTGTTTGTAATTAAAATTTTAAAATTATCAATTCAAATAATTTCGTATATGAAACTAAAAGTTAATGGAAACGTTATCATAAATTAAGCTATGACTTGCATCAAAAGAAACAATCAATTTATCAAGTATTTTTCTGCTGAATTTTTTTATATTTAGAATATAATATCATTTGGTTGATTATAAATTTTTTAATTATTTAATAACACAAATTTATGTATTTACACGTATAATATTATATAAAAAAATATTTATACAATTTAATAAATATTTACCGGCCCAATTTTGACTCAAGCATAATTGTTGTCTATTAGCCCATAAGCCTATTGACTACTTGTACTAATAAAAATGTCCTGATAGTTTAATCGAACCTAATAGCTGATCTATCCGTGCATCCCGCCTGTTCCATCAAGCAAGCCATATCCTACAAGTTGTCACATCAAATGTTATAAATCTGACAACTGTAGATATGAAAAATCCGATACTCAAATACTCTAATTTTATATACTCTAGCAACCTAAAAAATATAAATATAAAGAGAGATTTCCGGGATAAAGTATTGCATATGTTGCTATTCTCTTGCTACACTTTTTTCTCTCTAAATCTTTTTTGATTTAAGTATTAGAGTGTTAATCTCTTGCACACCAAGAGTAGTCTTTGTCTATTTTGCAGATCAGCTTGCCACATCCGTAAATCGACCCTACTGATTCACATCTTCATTTTCCTTTCTTTATAAGTTCTATCAATTCAGAAGTCTCGTCACTAATTTTAAATATACAAAATAATAATTGGCAAATTTTTACTAAAACACTTATAATTAATATTTTTTTCCATCAAACATCAACAACAAAATATTAATTATCAGCTAATATAAACCTCTAAATTAAATGAGCTCTAAATCAAAATCTGAACCATCGTCCAGTGGTTGAAAAATAAGATAAATATGAGATTCATAACCAACTTGATAATGAAACAGTACTAGAGAAGCTTCATCTTGTGTCATTATAAGATATTGATTATTTATATGATGAAACAATATGAGACGATCCATAGGAAAATTTTGATGAATAAATAAATAAATGAGACTTCTCAGCATATTAAAACTAACACTACCGCTACTATATATGTCTTCTTGAAGATTGTTTATTATTATTATTATTATTATTATTATTATTATTATTATTATTATTATTGAGTATTTTTCTTTTGATTTTTTTTTTTTAGTATTTGATATCAATTACGTATTTTTTTTAAATAGCGTGCTCATTGACATTGTACTTCATAAATTGCTAGGTAAACTATAACCTAAACTGTAACTTATACTATATATTTAAATCCCTTTTAATTAAATTTGCAAGATGCATGGGTAACTAATTAGTCAATCGCTTCAATTAAGCCACATATATATACACGTATGCTATTGCTTGTCAAGTGATTTTGGGACCATACATTGCGATATACACGTTTTACTTAATTCCTAATTCTCAATGTTTGTGACATTCAAAAGTAATTTGAATAAAATAATTTATTCGACCATATTAGTAATTATTTGGAAATAATTTATTTTTTTATAATTACATTTTTGTGAGCAGAGTGAAACTTGCATTAATTATGCAAAATTCATTAAATTTGATATCAAACATACAATTATCAATGTATTTAACATTCAATACTAATTAATATCATTATTTTGTTAAACTTTTTAATTTAATTCTTAATTTTATATTTAATTATAAAATCGTTGCTAGTTTACTTATTTTCACTTCACATTTAATTATTGGCTTACAAAATTATCAATTGGTCCTTATATTTAACTTTTTCATGGAAAATGAAATTTTAGTCTTTCTAATTTGCAAAAGTTCATTTTCAAACTGTATGCGCATTAGTTCTTTCCATTTTTACCCTTTATTCATTTGGTTGTCATTTTTACTCATTAAATTCAATATTTAAAAAAATTTATCATTTTACCTTTTAAACTTTTCATTTCTTTTCAATTAGATCATTTTTCATTCTGAACTTTATTTTTATTTTTTTTTGCACTTTTAGCTTATTTTTACATTTATGTCCCTAGTACAATCTCGATAAAATTTTCAAACCGGATATAAGGGATGTAGACCCCACGGGCCCACTTTACAAATTGAAAATTGATCCCGAAGTAAGGACCATTTCTCACAGAACAGAATACAGTGCAAATCAAATACTATGGGATAGATCAGCTCGATCCTGCCACAGTAAAGTAAGTCACCATGATTTGCACCGTGGTATAGGTATCCCTATGGCTAGCCAATTATATTCTAAACTAGATTTTGACCGTCTAACCACTATTAAGAGCAAAATTCACTTCTTTTCAAAATCACTTTTCAGATTTTTTATATTTTCAGTAGCTTTTCAATTTAGTACATCAGTAAGTCATTTTTGTCATCACTTTTGTATAATTTATGAATTATATCACTATAATTCATCGTTTTCTACTCAAATTATGAATTAATTCTCAATAATTAAACAAGTTCACTTTATACATAAACGAGTTTTCTTCTCAAAAATATTTAAATAGTTTTCATAAATTTTAAAAAAGTTAATGGACACAATCTTTCATATCTAGAGTCATTTTAAGGCATTTAACATTGAAAATACACAAAATACATTTTGATTTTCACTAAGAAGCAATTCGGCCAAGTAGGGTTGTCTACCTGATACATTCTTTTAATTCAATTTGAACATTCTAATAGCCATATTTAAAGTTCTAAATCATTATTCTATGTTTAATTTCAATTAAGCATACATTTTCCATAAATTTGCTTAAGTTCCATAAAGCAAAATTATGCCAAAATGAGAAAAATTGATGGATTTCATAGTCACTAACCTTACCCCCCCGTTTTAGCTCCTCTAAACTTTATTTTATTTGCCTTTAGCTTTGGAAGGTTGTCCCTCACTTGGATAACCTATATGAGAAAAAATTCAATCAAGAAAAATCCTAATTTTGCGATCTCTTTTGCTCAAATTAACACCATAAATGGATTCTAGGCTCATAAAAATACTTGTAGGCATCCTTAAACCAAATTAAAGCCTTACTTTTCCCTAACCTCAAAACAATCTCTTTCACTTTCACACTTGGTTTCTTTCATTTTTTCCCCTCCAATCAAAGAGTGGAGATTTATAGAATCTTCTACAGATATAGAACTTAACATAGGATGCTTGGATTTGAGTGAGGAAGAGAGAGAAAGCTTGAAAAAATGGAAAGAGATATGGCTATGGTGGTTCAGCCAAAGGAGGAGGAAGAAAGGGCTAAAGGGCTAAGGATGAGATACAATAAAAATCTTCTTTTCTCTTTTATATAGGTGTAAGTGGGTTGAATTTTGGTTCAACCAAGTTCCACTCACTTAAGGTCCATTTCTTCCCTTTTAGGTCCAATAAGTCATTTTCTTGTGACTTTCTTACTTTCTAACTCCAAATTGGCCTAAATTTAATTTCATCATTCTTATCATATTTAAAATAGGTTGTACACAAAATTTCAGCTCAATCGGAGTCTGTTACCGATTCGATTCAATTTGATTGATCCGATTTAACAATTGTTGGTGTTACTGAATACTTAACTTTTTATAGCCAAAATATTTTACACATCATTTTAGGTAAATGTGCAATTTCTAAAAATTTTTAGAATTCATTTGCTATTTTTAAGGGTTCGATCAAATCTAGTTCAACTTAATTAATATTTGAACTGAACCGCTTCGTTTTTCGTATTTTTGACTTTTGAAAGTCTATTTAACCTTGATTTCTCTTCAAATTTCAATCCCGGACTAATCGTGATCAATATTTTTCGATGATCAAATAAAATATTTTTTACCTCCGGATGTACTTTTCACCCCTTGAAGCACTGTTCACTATCAGAAATTACTATTCACGGTTGATCCGGTGTTGAGGCCAGGTGCACATATTTATTTAACTAAAATGAGCATTTACTGCTTAATCAATTTACGGATTATTTCTTAATATCAATACATTAATATCGATTTTTTAAAATTAAAATCCAACTCTAGTTAAGTACATATTATTAACAACCGGTTAATGCTAAAAATTTATGATCAACTAACTATTAACTATCAATTTTTTTAGGGAAATTAACTTATCAATTAATCATTAAAAAATTAAAAACATACAGGGATCTTATATTTCATGAAAAGAACACTCATCCATAAAATTAAAGTATAATTTTTTAAAATTTTAAACATAATATACAAATAAAACACAATTCTTAAATTTAATATCAATTAAATAAAAAATTACATAAACGTTCTGCAAACTAATAAAAAAAACATAACATCAATTTATAACTTATTAATATTGACAAATGGATTACTTTTAAAAATTAAAATATAAAATATACTCATATTTATATTGAATAAAATAATATATATATATATATATATATTTATTAATTATAACTTTTAAAATTTAAAATTATATTAACAATATATTGAATTGGTTAATCACCTAAGGTAATATTTGTTAACTTTGGAAGGGTTGGAATGTAAAAAAAATAAAATTATTTAAATATTTTCGATATTTACGAGCGTTTGTTAAAAAAAAGATCCCATAAAAAAATTTAACTATTTATTTTTTTAAAAATCAAGATATGCATATCAAGCTTCATATATGATCAATATATATATATATATATCTTGACATAGTCATATAAAAAATAATTAAAAAATTAAAAAAATATATCTATTTTTAATTCATTTCAAAAATTTTAACAAATAATGAAAAAAATTTTAGAATATTTTTTAATTTTATTTTAATTATTTAATATATTAATTCGAAAAGTATTTTAATTTTTTTTAAAATTTTTTATCTAATCAATTTAATAAATATTATCTAAATAAATTTAAATTCAATTTTATACATTAATTTACTAATAATTTTCTTTTTTTTTTTGTTTAGCTATCGATTTGACTCAACTCGGATGGAAGCAGTCAAAGTTCCTTTAATAGAATCAATAGTCAAATTTTATATAAGAGTCATTGTGTTGAAGTCAATGGGATTCATTTAATGCCGGGTTGGCCGCCATTTTATATGATAGTCAATTTTGTTAAAGCAAATGGGATTCATTTGATGCCTATATATATAAGAGTAATGCACAATAAAAGTTAATTTATTTAAAATTAATCAAATTTGATAATTTAATCAACTTTTTGATCGTCCGAAAAGAAAACAATCCACAAGTTTTCAATAGGACCGGCAGTCCTTTTGAAAGGAACTCAGTAAAATGAGTTTAAAGAGCTTACCTTATAGAGTTTAGGGACTTTATATACTATTTTAAATGAGCTGAGTCATTAATACTGAATAACAGTTCGTAACGGTTATCAATAGAGTAACGTTAGAAGATAACGAATAAGAGTAATGCTCAAACAAGAATTTGGACCAGATGCAAACTTATAGGAGTCCAAACTATGTGATCTAGTCACTGTACTTAGACTAAACTATGCAAAAGTAACAAAAGAATTTTTTGTTACACAATAATTATTGAACTTAGCAATATTAGACACAAAAATAATCATAACCGATTTTCAGTAAAAACTAACGTCGGAAAATATAAGTGAAATGCCATGTTAGCACCTTATACAAGTGAAAATATTGTTTATGCCACATCATCATATGTATTTTCATGTCATCATGCCACATGGTAAAACCCTCTAAAAAACTGACACGTGACAATATTGATACTTTATATGATGATGTGGTATAAATAACATTTTTACATGTACATAAGGTGCTGACATAGCGTGCGACTTTTACTTTTCGACATTTGATTTTAATCAAAAAACAAGTCATAATTATCTTTGTGTATAATATTCTTAAGTTCAATTATTGTCGTGTAACAAAAAATTATTTTATAATTACTTTTACGTAATTTTGCGCAAGTATGATAATTAATTTGGCGTAAGTACAGTAATTATGAGTGAAATCAACCTATGTACCTCTGTTATCATTTAATCAATCTAACTGGCATATAACATATACAGCTCTTCTGGGTTGCTTCTGGAACACATATGGAGAAGGAGATTTTTGAAGATCCAGAGACGTTTGATCCGTCAAGATTTGAGAAATCAAGGAAAAATTATCCAGCATACACATACCTTCCATTTGGAGCAGGTCCAAGAATATGTCCAGGAGCTGAATTTGCAAGAATTGAATCAATGCTCGTTATTCATCATTTTATTACTAAATATCATTGGAAGCTAATCATTCCTGATGAGCCTATCACTTGTCAACCTATGCCTTATCCTGCCATGGGACTTCCTCTTCAGATTTCACCTTACCAATCTTAGTCTAAATTAGAAGCTAAATTTCTTTTTATTCATGTTTAATTAGTGGATTGTCAATTAATTACTACTTAACCTTGTTGCAAAATGGATTTAAGTACGTTTCTACGGTTTATAGTTTTATAAAGATATAAACACTAAATTTGCACATAAAGTGCTCCCTCCGTTTCGTTTTAAAAAGTATTTTTTTCTATTTTAGTTTATCATACTTTAAATGTTATTTTTGAAATTTAAAAGATATGTTTACATGTTTATCCTTATTTATTATATAACTTATTAAATATTTATCTTTT